>JASPKZ010008882.1:1725000-2320000 GCA_030220185.1 Diploptera punctata
CATTTCCCGCCCGGAGAATTAATTTATTCGCTATCGCTTTATAATTCCATATCATCAGAAATTACCTCCTAAAAATTAGGCCTACTTACTTTCTGATAACATGATGTACTCATTGATAAAACATCAGTAACAGTGACGCGATTTTATGGTCCTATTGGTACCTTTACCAAAATCTTGCGACGTAAGGTTTTATTAACGTTTCTGAATGTATAAAATAGAGGCAATTGATTAAAGTGGTCGATATTGGTTGAACATTTACCGGGAATTGGAGCGTACAATTTGATCCATTGCACGAATATCCTGAAGCAAATGTGGTAAGCCACGAGGAGAATTAGTTGTGACAATAAGCTAACCCGGAGAGATGGCAGCAGGCCACTATCACTACATTTAATTAGTTGGTATGCCTGAATATAAACTGATTAACTGCGCCGCGAGGATCACAGCAGTTGACGTATTAAACAAAAACATAACTCTCGTACTATTCTCGCGATGTGCATTCTCATATATTTACGCTTCACTTTGAACTCGTGAAAATAACAGGTGATAATGCTTTATTCAACTCAAGTAGATAACCACATACATACATAAACATTATTTATATATCTAGGCCATTGTTTTGTGTTATATATATATATTATATATACAAAATGAAAAGAAAAATTCACTCTTGAACCTGGATTTGAATCCGAGACCTGTAACGTTATACGTTAGTGCGATACCAACTTCGCTACTCAGGCTCCCAGAGCAAACATACATATATAAGAGGCAGCATGACATCGCCACATGACGGCTTCTATAACAAGAAATCATTTTTATTAATAACATTTTACTTTATAGTAGTAACGATTTTTTATTTCTTCCTCTCCTTCTTCTTCGGCTTTCCACATTTGTAGGTTTGCCGTCTTCAGTTTCCATTTATTTCTATCATTTCCAATTTCCTTCTTCCAAATTTATGTCATCTATTATAGTTCTGATATAAGTTTTCCATTTCCATTTTGGTCTGCCACGTTTATTTCTTCCAGGGGGTGACCATTGGTATAGTTTTTTGGTAATCTTTCATCTTCCATTCTCTGTACATGGCCATACCATTTAAGAGTTTGATTTTCACTCCTCTTAACAGTGACATTCATTTCTCTCCAAAGGAATTAATTTCTGATTTTATCCTGTCTTGTTTTTTGAAGGCTTCTTTTATGATAATCAAATTTAACAATTTTAATTTTATTTCGATATTATAATTAAATTTTTACATTTCGCAATGAGGGCCAAATATTACAATATTACATTAAAGAAAAATTATGGTCTGAACCCGAGACCTCCTAACTGTATACGTTAGTGCGATACTAACTTAGATATATATGAATAGAATAGAATAGATTTATTTATGAAGGGTATATGAAAAGAATCAGGCAGTCACTTTTTTTTTTCCGAAACGGAGTTTGAGGTGTCATTACATTCTTCATGGAAAGGACTATAATTTAGAAGTGTGAAACAGTAAATGAACAAATTAGTCATGGGTCTATTTACTTACAAATGTTGATATTCATGTAAGGAAGTATGTATGTTATACAACTAAATTAACTTATTCAGGTTTCAGGGAAATATTGTCTTACTTGGGTTTTTCCTTGTGTCTTATAACTAACTCACTGGCACTATCGAACCCAGAGGTTTATGGCCGCGCGGAATAAGCTCTCCATACATCCCTATCCGGAGCCAATGTTTTCCAATAATCCCCTGTATAATCTACGTACTTTCCTCAAATCATATTTAATGTATTCTTCCACCTCATTTTGGTCTACCAACTGGGCGTTTTCCCTCTGGTTTTCCTACAAGAAGCTTCCATGTACGTCTTTCATTTCCCATCCGTGCCACATGTCCTGCCCATCGCAGTCTACGAGACTTAAACTGTTCTCATTATATAGTTCACTGTTATGAAGTCTTCTCCATTCACCTGTCTGTTCATCTCTCTTTGGTCCAAAAATTTTCCTAAGAACTTTATCCTTAAATACTCGTAATCTCCTTTCTTCCCGTAAAGTAAGAGTCCATGTTTCGCATCCATATAATATAACTGGTAGAATAATAGCTTTTGTGCCTTATATGTTTGTGTGTATATATACATATGAGGTACAGACTCAGAGTTCCGGGTTCGAATCCCGTCCAGGCATTTATTTTTCTTATCATACTATATATATATATATATATATATATATTACATTGTAGATTTTCGCGGATATAAGTATGATTAAGAAAGTTTTCTTGAGTTTTTCTTTTCGCGCCATGGATTCAAGGTTGGCCTCTGGTCGCTGATTCCGACCTTGAATCCATGATGCGGAAAACTCAAGAAAATTTATTAAACATATACAGTAAAACCTGTCTTAGCCGGAACCTCTATAAGAAGGAAACCTGTAGAGACGGAAAAAATCTCAAGAACGCTACTATTTTATATGTAAAATCGTCCTGTATAAGCCGGAACCTTCATAACGCGGAGACGGAATGGTTTTTAAAGTACTAATAGTTAATTTTTACTTCAGTAAGACGGAAAAGTTATTCTTAAGCCCGTTCTAATTATGGTATTAATGACCACATGTGAAAATTCTCCATATGACGCTTTCTGCATTATATCGTTTTACCTTCTTGTGTTGCTATTATATTGCGGGGATACCCTTGCTTATATGTGACAGCGGAGAATCGCTCGCTTTTCCTTGCCTGCTTACGTTACCTGCGAGGGAGTTGGGAAACTCTTCAGTCTTCCTGTAGTTGAGGTCCTTCTCGCTTTTGTGTAATAAAATTGTTTTGTATTGCCGTGCAAACTGAGCTGTGTTACATATACTATTTTGTCTGTGTTTCAGTCAGTACGTTATGTCTTCAAAGCGTGCATGTAAAAACCTTTCACTGCGTGAGAAAATTCAAGCTTGTAATTTGGGAACCCTTTCTAAGAAGGAAAACTGCCAAGACGGATATATATTTAAAGAACCGTCATGTTCCTTCATAGACAGATTTACTATATATATATATATATATATATATATATATATATATATATAACCTTGAATCCATGACGCGGAAAACTCAAGAAAAATTTCTTAATCATATATATATATATATATATATATATATATATATATATATTGTGTGTGTGTGTGTGTGTGTGTGTGTGTGTGTCATAGACAGAATGAATGAAGATAGATATCCAAAACAAATAACAAAATACAAACCTAAAGGCACCCGAGATATGGGCAGACTTAGAAAGAGATGGGCGGAAGTCGGAACGGGTCAACAGACCTATTCCATGAATGCAGATGATGATGATGATGATATATGTGTGTGTGTTGCCAACAGGCCATTTTCCCATTATCTTTTTTTGCAAAAAATGACTTCACAACCGATTCAACATCCTTACATATAAATGCACATTCTGTTCTTAAAGGACATTCCAAACGCGTTATGGGGGTAAAGGCGGTCGTTACGTAGGACTGATAAATGCCGACTGCCCGGAAAAGTGGGAGCCTTAACCTCCTACTACCTCTGGCCCCTAGTGAAATAACTTTACTTCACTTTGAAGTAAAAATTATATTTTTTTGTTGAATGTTGATTTGTAAGTTTGTGGCTTTAATTTTGTTGCTCATAACTCGGATCGTGTTTCTTTCCATACCTCTGATTCTACCTCAAACTGCAATTAATATGTATCTTAAATTCTTACCATTATCTCGTACCACAGTCTTAGGTTTGTGATCCTATATCTAATATATAAAATTAATGTTTGTTTGTTTATTCGTATTCTATGCGCGGCCATGCCGTTGATCCGATTTTGATGGATTTTTTTGCATAATGTTCAGGAGATTCCCGGGATGAACATAGGCTATAAGGGAGTTGTAATACTCAACCCCCTTCAACCCTAAAAATCACCCTTTGTAGTGAAAAACGTGAAATAAAGTCCGTATTTTTACGCTTAAATGGCTTATGCTGCCTAAACCATAACAAATACATCAAATTAGTTTACACAGAACTGAATATCTCAAAAAACTCTACAAAAAAGTCCCCGACAGCATATGTTTATCTTTTACGGTAACTCGCAGTAACCATATTTGTCTTTCATTGATTCCAAGAAGATCGGGATAAGTAGATTTCTTGGCAAGCGTGCTCTACCATACCGTTCACCCGATTGTGATGGGGCTTTTTGAAAAATATTTAGGAGATTCCGGGGATGAAGATAAGCTATAAGAGAGTTGTAATACTCAACCCCTTCACCCCCTAAAAATCACTCTTTGTAGTGAAAAACGTGAAATAAAGTCCCTATTTTGACGCTTAAATGGCTTACGCTGCCTAAACATAACAGATACACCAAATTATTGTACAAGCAATTTAAGATCTCAAAAAACTCTACAAAAAAGTCCGCGACAGCATATGTTTATCTTTTACGGATAACTCACAATAACCATGTTTGTCTTTCATTGATGCCAAGAAGTTCGGGATAAGCTGATTCCCGGGCAAGCATAGCAGCTAAAGGCTGGTGGTAAAAACACAGTAAGATTTATTTAGGAGTAGCAGCGCACGGCGGGGATTAGCTAGTGTTTGTGTGTGTATATATATATATGCGCCATTCGTATCTAAATAATGTAATCGCATAAGTGATACAGGAATAAAAGCAAGTTAAAATATTAAAATTTGTACCAGAAATGTCAGTCGTCCTCAACAATTAAAATTCATTGAAATAGTAAATGCCTTTCAGAACTACGTTTTCCATCCTCAGCAGCTGAATTTTAATTTGTTGTGGATGACTGATATTTCAGGCATACATTTTAGTATTTTAGCTTTCTACATAACCGCAACAGTGATTTATAATGCATTTTAATAGTATTGATGCAATATAAGTTGATGTAGAAGCACTGTAACTATTTAATTCTACCTGCTTTATTTTGCAAATGCTGTATGAACACTTAGTGTAGTTGTTGTCAATCTGTAGACCAGTGTTCTGATTTTTTCTTTTTTTTTCAGGTAAGTGTTACGAAGAAAAATAATTATTTTCTAATTGTAAGTAGACCCATTAATTTATATTTTATTAAATAAATAAAATGGCACTGCCAATAACATGTGTTGTGTGTTCCAAATGCCATCCACTCCAATTTACATACTTAGAGTTTCGCGCTAGGCATATAGAATGTTATATTTTCAATTTATGCACCACTTTGGCAGATCACTTTACGTGGATTATTATTTTTGTATTGTGTACAGATGGGAGTGTAGGATGAGTATAGTTCATATATTTATGTAGTGTAAAGTGTGTTTTATGAGAGATGACGAAGAGAAGGGAGAAGGCAAATCCGATAAGTGTTTTGATGACGCCAAAAAGAATCCTGCCGTGATCGGCCGTGCTGGCCTATCGTTGCTGCGACGATATCAAAACATGAAATAAGGCAAATGGTCGATTGTTTGAACCCTTATTGTAAAAACATGTCATTTTTCAATAAAATGATACGTGTACAATTTATTTATTCAATTCCGACCCTTACGGGTGAACACCTTCATCTGCGCATAACTCATAAACGACTTCTTTGCGACTATATGTTCCTTCACAAAAAATGATCCCCTTTGAATGATCTATCATCCCTATCATTTTGTCGGTGGGTCCTGTTACACTCTGTATATATCGATCCATCCATCCATAGTAATTCTGTCCCTGGGCAGGTCTTTCACTGCATTCATAGCATTTTCATTCTATGCTTTACAGCTTTACTAGGGAATTACAAGTGTGGTAGCTTACCGTTGCTTTCCACATCGGTGAAGGATGATGATGATGATAGTGATGATGGCCGGATGATTTTCGGGGTCAGTTGGGCCCTAAACTTCCTGACATTTGTCTTACAGGTGAGGAAAAACCCCGAAAAACCTCACCCAGGAACCTGTCCCGACCGGGAATCGAACCCGGGCTCGCTGCGTGACAAGGCAGCACGCTACCTCGAAACCACAGCGGTGGACCTATATATGTGTGTGTGTGTGTGTTTGTTTGTTTGGGTGTGTGTAACTAAATTAAGAAAAAGATGTTTACACGGAAAATATATTAGGTGTTTAGAATATGAAGATGATTGAAATAATTTGAAACTCTCATTGTAAGTATTGGACAACACTTTTCATTCATTTATGAAAGAAGTAGTTTCCATATTATTATTATTTTAAACTAAAAATTACAATAAGAGTTTTAAAAAAATAACTCAGAGAAATTACTACTAGTAACTTAATTATTTGCGATCCTATGTCGTTTTAACACTTACACAGCATTTTTTTAAATTTTAAGTTACATATTTTGAATTTTTGTGAGGACCGACTATTATCAAAATATACAAATAACTTTAAAAAAATATAGCAGAATATGTTAACATTTCAAGGAAATTTACATGATTCTAGTTATTCTCTCAGACCATAAAAATGTTTTATATGACTTGAATCAGTTTGATCTTTGCATCAAGTTTTCTCACATTACTTCTCAAATAGCAATTTGAGTTGTAAGAAATTACTTATAAATGTGCTAGCATTGGAGTCGTAAATAAGAGGTTATTACCATTGCTGTATATCAGATCGCAAATAGGATTGCTAGAATTCACTTTGATAACTCAAATGAAAAGAAAATGTCTCTCTGGCACACCCCCACCATCCAACTTTCTTATCAAATGACATACACGGACACACCCTTATGGTCATTATATTAAAGAATTGCATTAAGGGTTCGTTACTTTGGCTCGGACGAAAATACTCTTGGGTCTGATAAACCAACGTGTATCCGAACTTATATCTACGAGTTTCTGTCGCTTTGGGACTCGAAGAAATACTTTTTTTTTTCTCTTAAAGATACTATTAATCATAGTTACCTTTTCGCTGATGTAGTATAATCAAGTCAAATAAAATGGTATTGTTATGTTGTAATGGTTTGTCCTTCCAATGGCACCTACCTTGTCATGGTGGAGTGGCTTCAGTGTTTAGATGATCCCGAGAGCATTGCTGCCGATAGGTTTATCCATCCCTTACAGGTCAAGGGCCATAGGTGAAAAAGAAAAGCACCTTGGTAGAAAGAGTAACGATCCTTCAGCGTCAAGAAACGCGGACATTAGTTACACTTGAATAAAAATTTCCGGAGGTAAAAGTCCCTCATTCGAGTCTCTGAGCGGGGACTTATTCAGGGAATCCATGGCAAAGTCTTAAATATAGGGACGTGATCCTAAGAGCATGGGATATTGTGACTATATAGTAGTGGGGCCACTGGAAATTTAAATTAAAGGAACAATTGCCAACCAAACTTTTGAAAGTATATCTATCTATCTTCGGGTTTTTACAGGTGCTGCTGTCTTCCCGTGCCAAGCCTCCAAACCCTACAATCTTGGGCATCTTCAATGCTTGGCCCACTTTTTTGCATTACAATCCTCAAGCTTTCCTTTTGTGTTAACTTTGGTCTCCCTCTTTTCTTCTTTATGGTCGGTTACCATTGATATAGTAGTTTCGGCCATCGCTCATCTTCCATTCATTGAAACTGTTATTCTTCCAGTTATATTATACGAATGCGAAGCATTTACTCTTACTTTAAGGTAAAAGAGAAATTAAGAATATTTGAGAATAAAGATCTTAGGGGAAATTTTGTACCAAAGTGAGACGAACAGATAGCTGAATGGAGAAAATAGCATAACGCTAGATGATTTTTATGGGAGAAAGGATGCAATACGAACAGTTAAGAGTATGTGGCACAAGTGGGGAGTGAAACAAGCGCAAGGACTCTTCCTTATAGAAATAATTTTGGCTGTATCTATAGATTCGTACTAGTTCAGGAGTTATAACTATTTATTTTATTATAGGGCCTACTTATAAGCGAAACACCCGGTACATTTAAATTAGTCCACCACTGTGGTCTCCACATACGTGCTGCCTTGTCACGCTGTGGGGCCGAGTTCGAGTCTCGGTTGGGCCAATTTTCCTGGGTGACATTTTTTTCGGGAGTTTTCCTCACCTGTAAGACAAATGTAAGGACATTTAAATATCATCTGGCCATCTTTATCACCTCCACCTAATTATATTAAGTTTAGGATCATCATTTACCAACATCATCACCCATAATGTATGAGTTACAATACTCCGATGCAGAAGAGAATATCAGGGATGAAATGACAGACTGGTGGCATTGAATATGAACTATAATAAATAATAGTTTTAAAAAACTAAAACAGCACGCTTTATTAGAAAATCGAACTCAAAACTGAAAAATAATTTTAATTTCCAACACGCTTGGGATAAATTTAAAGTGGTCAACAAAAAAATCTTCTCCAACACATATAGAATAAAACTAGAATTATCAACAAAAAGAAAATAATTTTACCATCAAAAGCGTGGGGTGCTCTATATCAATTAATATATTTGATAATAAACAGATATTGGTAAAAGTAAAGTCTCTAAGAAGAACATGTAAAAATCATAAAAGGCACCCCACGCTTTTGATGGTAAAATTATTTTCTTTTTGTTGATAATTCTAGTTTTATTCTATATGTGTTGGAGAAGATTTTTTTGTTGACCACTTTAAATTTATCCCAAGCGTGTTGGAAATTAAAATTATTTTTCAGTTTTGAGTTCGATTTTCTAATAAAGCGTGCTGTTTTAGTTTTTTAAAACTATTATTTATTTTTATTTTTAGTTTTAATATTTTACAGAATAAAATAAGAATGTAAATATATTTAAATTCCATACTATTGTAGTATGAGCTAAAATTATTACTCTTCTAAAAAAAAATCCTCCCCAGCCGGACTCGAACCAGAGACCTATGGATTACAGAAACTATATACCACTAGTTCACCGCTCTACCAACTGAACTCTGACAACGATTGACTAAAAAGTCGACAAGTTCGTAACCTATTATACCAGTTTTTAATGTTTTTGATTTTCTGATGATTCTGGCCAGAAATTTAGAAATAAAATATGAAATTATTATAGTGTCACGGGTCCTTTACAAGTATACAAAGTTGCAAGTCGATCCAATGCTTCTAAGTGGGTGAAAATCGTGTTCAAAGATTCCGTTACATAGATACAAAAACACTTTTTTTGATTTTATGATGATTCTGGCCACGATTTTAGAAAACAAATATGAAATTATTGTATTGTCACGGGTTCTTTACAAGTATACAAAGTTTCAAGTCGGTCCAATGTCTCTAAGTGGGTGAAAATCGGGTTCAAAAATTCCGTTACATAAATACAAAAACACTTTTTTTGATTTTCTGATGATTCTGGCCAGGATTTTAGAAAATGAATATGAAATTATTGTATTGTCACGGGTCCTTTACAAGTATACAAAGTTTCAAGTCTAGCCTATGTTTCTAAGTGGGTGAAAATCGGGTTCAAAAATTCCGTTACATAAATACAAAAACACTTTTTTTGATTTTCTGATGATGATTCTGGCCAGGATTTTAGAAAATAAATATGAAATTATTGTATTGTCACGGGTCCTTTACAAGTATACAAAATTTCAAGTCGATCCAATTATTTTAAGTGGGTGAAAAACGCTATGAAAGATTCAGTTACATAGGTAGATAGATAGATAGATAGATAGATAGATAGATATAGGTCAAGCTAATATAAAGCGTGTAAAAACATTTAAAATATGAGCATAAAGCTCTGTTATGTAATACTAATTCATAATACTGTAATTTTAAGTGAACTTGAGTTGTCTATAGAGTGAGAGAGAACTCAGGCTCTCCTATATAATATAGGATAGGCATATATGTATAGAGACTATAATGACGTAAAGGAAATGATTGTGACGTCAGTCGAAAGCAACAACATAGAGAAAAGTTAGGGCCAAATAAACATTTCGACGTTTTCATCGTTGATTTAGTTATCAGAGTTAATCCTGGATTATGAGAGCCATTTTGTATCAGATAATTAGATTTATTCCAATGCCGATTGATTATAAATCATAGTTCAGCATTAGATTATAGTATATTGAAAGAAACAAATCAAGTTATTACCATAGTTTATACTCTAATACATGATTTTAATTAGTATTTTGAGCAATATGGATTTTGGTGGTTATTGCGGGGTTGGCTATCTTCATTGGCTTTTGTTATGTACAACTGAACATAAAATGGCTCATTCTGAAAATGTTCCGTGGAGCGTAATTTTCATGTCTTTTGTTTTCGGTATGATATTGAAGACCACCATTTTGTAACCGAGGCGTCGAGAGTTGCCATGAAAACGACCGTTAATGATGTTCATACATTTTGCGGGCCTCGTTTTTAACGCCTTCAAATAACAAGTGAACGAGTTTGCTTTGAGTCTCGCATATTTTAATGATAGTAGCTAAAGAAAATGGCTGCGTGCTTCATGTTTATGAGTTTAGAACAAGATACATATAGTGTTTTTATTATGCCAGTGCATACATATAGGGAAGAAAATTTGCGAACTCGTAAAGTAATAAAGAAATCTCTTCTTTTTTTCCTTTTTTGTTTGTGCAGCAGATTCATTAAAGTTAAAAACTTGATCATTATTATTTTATGTGTGCTATAATTATTAATTTATGTTTCATGTTTGTGATAAAAAAATATAACTTTCCGGATATCCAGTTTAATGTTCAACATTGTTCTTTTAATAATTAATTTATTTTATTAAAATTTGAAATGTTTTATCTATCTATCTATCTATCTATCTATCTATCTATCTATCTATCTATCTATCCATCTATCCATCCATCCATCCATCCATCCATCCATCCATCCATCCATCCATCCATCCATCCATCCATCCATCCATCCATCCATCCATCCATCCATCCATCCATCCATCCATCCATCCATCCATCCATCCATCCATCCATCCATCCATCCATCCATCCATCCATCCATCCATCCATCCATCCATCCATCCATCCATCCATCCATCCATCCATCCATCCATCCATCCATCTATATATCTATATATCCATCCATCTATATATCTATATATCAATCTATCTATCTATATACATATATCTATATATCTATATATATACATATATCTATATATATATCTATATATATATATCTATATATCTATATATATATATCTATATATATATATATATATATATATATATATATATATATATCTTTCTATAGTAATTCTGCCCCATGTCAGGTCTTTTACTGCAGTTATAGCATTTTCATGCAATGCTTTGCATTTTACTAAGGAATTATAGGTGTGGTAGCTTCCCGTTGCTTTCCACACCGGTGAGGGATGAAAATGATAACGATGATGATGACCGCATGATTTTCGGGGACCGTTGGGCCCTAAGCTTCCTGACATTTGTCTTACAGTTGAGGAAAACCCCAAAATAACCTCACCGAGAAGCATGTCCCGACCGGAAATCGACGCCGGGTCCGCTGCGTGACAAGGCAGCACGCTCCCTCGAGACCCAGCGGTGGACTTTTGTAATGTTATTATATGAAATTCACCTCCGGCTTGCATTTGGTTTAAACTTCTACACTGTTTTAATATTGTTCACTTTATTTATTCTAACACATTATTTTTCAGTCACTGTTCACATGTTTTCTCAGGTATTTCAGTTCTTCCTATTTCTCGCTATATTTGACCTATGGTTTCCTACAATGTTTTTAAGTGATCAGCCCACCTTCGTCTTGATATTCCGCGAGATATTATGATATTGCGAAGCTCCACATTTTTGCTTTCTGATATTATTATTATTATTTATATTAATGTTTTCACTTTGATTTGCTCACCCTGATGATGCTATTCAAGAGTGAAACACGTATCGGATCAATGAGGCTATGTTTCATGACTTGTTTTATCACTTATACTGGTATCTGTATGGTTTTAATTAGACATATTTACATCCCTTGATTGATTTGTGACTCTTTTAGCGGAATTATTACTAAGGTAATATGTTTTATTTTATATATAATAAATATCCGAAAAGTAACGTCTGATCGCATTCCTTTTATTATTTTATTAAGTATTTAAATAAATATTGTTGTATTGTTGCTTAGATCAGTTGATATGTAATAACACAATAAAATTCATAATTTGTTAACATGTCTGAAGAAATTACAGTGTACCGAAACAGCTGTCACTGAATTATATAATAAATATGAAAATCAAATAAAACTACGTTTTGTTTTTAATTAATTTATTATTATTATTATTATTATTATTATTATTATTATTATTATTATTATTATTATTATTATTATTATTATTATTATTTAGATATAATATTGGGTAGCTTTAACTTGTGTCTAATTCTGATTATGTTCGGATATGTGTTAACATCAGTTTACGGATTAAAACATAATATAAATCTTGCTATATAGTTGACTTAGGCCCTATAATGTTAGTTATTAGGCGAGGTATTTCCTCGCTATAATTCTCGTACATTCTAATCCGAACTATACCCCTTAAAATGAAACTTTACGAATACTTGTTTGATCATGGATTATTCTTTTTATTTATGACACTTCCCTAAATCAGTAACAGAATGTTTAAGTCGTTCCTGATTTTTATATATATTTTAGTAAAGAGTTTGCATCATAATTAATTGGATCGCTTTTTTTTAAATACACATTTTCAAATTTTACATGATGGAATAAAAAATTGAATAATATAAATTTATGATATAGAATCTGTAAGAGAAAGCAATGTTTTCTTCACAACGTTGGTTTCGATAAATGACTCTTTCACAGCAAATAGGCAACTTCTTTCAGAGAGAGCACAGTTATGCAATAAAACTGCGGAAAACTTGGGATATAATAACAAGAATAATAATAATAATAATAATAATAATAACAGCTTTATTTAAACTTGGAAAGTTAAGGCCATAAAGCCTTATTTTTCCGTCAAGCAGTATAATAATAGTAAGATAATATAATTATGTGTTCCTAAATTGTAATTATCTCCTCACCTAATAATGCATACAATTAACGAAATAATGCACTTAAAAATAAACACAATAGATTTATATACCATAGGAGTCGTAAATAGGCCTACATATGCAAATTAATTATAATACATCTAGTAAACTCATGACAATAAAAAACAGGAAGCTTTTAGAAATTTTATCAATTTTCATTTTTGACGGCAGCTCTTGATTTCCACTGGTATTGAATTCCAATATGGCTTTTTAATAATTTAACTGAATTTATACACATATTTATTTTCCAAATCTTGTACAAAGCTCCAAAAGTTCCCTCAGTATTACAATTTTTTCTAAGTTGCTGAACGTTTTATGCGGGTAAATGGAAGCTCCTGCTTGTTTAATAAACAGGCAAATGCTCTAATTCTAGGAAATATTTAACAGGTGATCCGGGGAACGTATTAAAAGTTAAGTTGCTTTTTGTGGAATAGAGAAATACACACACAGCTACAGTTAATTGATTTCATTAGGTAATATTGATGATGTAGAGCGGACGTTGTTATATTGGCTTCCGGAATTAAGGTAACATTTCCTGTGTTAATATTTTCATCAAGTCTACTCCACTCCATTAATCGCAACAAACATGTGACACAGTATTAGTTAATTGTGCGAATTTGCATCTATTTTACTATACTGTACGTTCTTTATTAAGTAATATGGCTGTGCAATTTAACAGAAATCTCTATTTCGAATTGAAATTTACCTATTGGTATTTTACATATGCACTCATTCATACACACTTGCATGCATAAGTACATTGTTGTATACTAATTTTCACTGGCACTATTGAATCCGTAGGTTCATGGCCTAGCGGATATGAGCTCTCCATACATCCTACCCTATGACGTCTTCCAGTAATTCCCTGTATTAGTTAATTGTGCGAATTTGCATCTATTTTACTATACTGTACGTTCTTTATTAAGTAATATGGCTGTGCAATTTAACAGAAATCTCTATTTCGAATTGAAATTTACCTATTGGTATTTTACATATGCACTCATTCATACACACTTGCATGCATAAGTACATTGTTGTATACTAATTTTCACTGGCACTATTGAATCCGTAGGTTCATGGCCTAGCGGATATGAGCTCTCCATAACATCCTACCCTATGACGTCTTCCAGTAATTCCCTGTTTAATTTACCTCCCTCTAATAATGGTTAATGTTAACCCCAACTCATTCTTTAATATTGCTTTATTACTAATGAAAGTAGTAATATAAACAATTAAGAAGAAAAACTATTTGTAAATGTAGGCCTATAATATATTTGAAGGAATTTTCAAAACCAAAGTTAAAACAAATAAAGATTTAGGTTTTTATAAAATTAATTTAACGTCTTGCAGCCCCTGATTTCCCGTGGTAGGAAATTTCAGTTGCGAGAGGTGGATATAACACACGATGTGTAGTGATGGGATGTCCTATGTTACGGTATATTAAACAAGATATTATGGTGTGAACTTGTGTTTAAATTATGACAAGGATTAGATAGTCTACTGGAAACGAGAATCTAAATAATTTGGAGTCGAAGTATGTAGGATTTTTTTTTAATCTTTGAGATGGTGAACATTTCATGTAAAAGTGGATAATTGTGAAAATATTTTCGGACATTAAATGAGGCGGTTAGAAACAAAGGGTTATATGTGATTTTTTCGCAAAAAAATAGTTAGATGAATGATTACAGTTTTGAAGCATATATATATATTTTTTTTTTAGTGGGAAAGGGATATAGCCTACGTGCATGCGTTATGAATAGATACAATATTATCGTTATAATTTCCATATATACTTCAATTTTAAACCTGTTTTTTTCAATACTGCAAAACTCTGACTTGCACCCCTTTATTCTAACCGCCCTAAAAATGAATTTGATACACATATTATGAACACACTGCAGTTTGCCCGACATTCCATCTTTAACATCGATTAGTAGAACCTAGCAATAGTCAAAATGCGGTATCATTAATGTTTGGACTGATATTATTTAGTAATAATGGACTTTATTGGACTAAAAGTAAGATGTATACAATGTTATTTACAAATATGAGTCGCACGGCAGTAAGCCGTACTTGCTGTTGACAGTCCGTTACAATAAAGTAAATTTGGTAATAGTATAAAGAAAAATAATAAGAAAACAATAATATTACAATTACGTAAACAAAACACAATGATATTACGATTACATAATAATACAATAACATTATACATTAATTAAGTTATGTAGAATTATTAAGAATTAATGGTATTGCATTTTGATAACGTGTATTTATTCATGAATGAGTGTTGTTCTTATTTTGCGCGTTTTGTCCAGAAAATTTACCCAAGTTTATCCAATTTTCTGGATTTACCATTAACTCGTAGCATGCCAATCTTTCATGATTTGAATTTAGAAATCTTTCCGGTACTAACTGACGTCTCCAATATTCTAAATCGTTACATTTTCCTAATATATGTATCTCGTCTTCAAAGCTCCCGCACATTGGACATATTCGCATATCGTAATCGTCGCTAATTTTGAGAAATTTCCATACCCCTAGCCTAAACCAAGCAAGCCCTGATCTCTCAAATATGTTTTAGGTCTCTTTGAAAGAACAGTGAGCGTTTTCCCGTACATTCGACGAAAATATATTGTTGGTTTATATCTAAGTACGGTACTTCCTCCTTATTTTTCTCCACACATTCTTGCGATTTTCAGTACCTTTTTCTCATATCCAACCCATCCCAATCTTTTGGAGTTCTCTCCTAACCTCGTTTGCCCAGAATTTCACATATATGTTTCTAATTTCATGGTCATAACAAATTGCTCAGAGCATTGTTTGTTCACCTTGGATTACCCTCAACCAGTATTTGAGTACACGCATTTTGCAGTTTGTGTCGTCCTGGTATGACTCAAAATTCATATAAAATTCCACAGTTAGAAACGGCCTTACTAAGTCCTGTGATATATTTTACAAATGCGAATATACCTTATTTAGTATTTCCGCTCTTTGAAACCCCAACCCCAAATCTCACTGCCATAGTGCATTACTAGCCTCACCATCGCCCCATACATTTTTTCTAATGTGCTAACTGGAATATCAGGCACTCAATCTAGAATACCGAGTACACTATTAAGTTGTCTCCTCTCTTTAAATAATGCTATATCAATATGTTTCTTCCACTTTCCGTTCATTTTCAACGTCGTACCAAGATACTCAAAATGTTTAACGTTTTGAAGTACTTGATCTCTGTATTTCCATTCCTCTGCTCTACCATAAACCGTCCCATTCTTGAAAGGTATTGTTTTTGCCTCACTAACATTTACAGTAAATTCCCAATTCCTACAGTATTTTTTAAATTATTTAAGAACACAGTGTACGGGTAGGGAAGTGTACCTTAAGTAATGCTAAAGCATGAAGGCAGACGTATCTATTGATTTACGTTTAAAATTTTTTTTAAAATCCATTATAATATTAATATAACTAAACTATAGGTAAATCTTTAAATTATAAAATTATGGAATATTCACCTGAAAGGTCCGTCTCCTCAACTTAATGAATTATTTAACTGTAGCGCTTTCGGGACTTGTCCCATCATCGACAGGATTCAAAATTGGCGTTTCACTGAAGATCTGGTAGTGGGTTTACATGTATTGGGTTCGTTTTCGTTTATCAGATTGTCGTTGTTGTGAGCTGCTTTCATGATTTCCATCTCTTCGAGTACGTTTATCTTCGCTGGATTATTTTCTCTGTGCATTACTGTTATGGAAATCGTGAAAGCAGCTCACAACAGCGACAATCTAATAAACGAAAACGAATCCAATACATGTAATCCCCTCTACCAGATCTTCAGTGAAACACCAGTTTTGAATCCTGCCGATGATGGGACGAGTTTCGAAAGCGCTACAGTTAAATAATTAATTAAGTTGAGCAAACGGACCTTTCAGGTGAATATTCCATAATTGTATAATTTAATTTTGGATAACACCTCAACGGAACGCATCATGAATCTTATAAAAGTTGATATAGGTAAATCTTTATGAACAGAAATTTAGAGATAATTAGAAATTTGAAGCCTGGAATTTAAAATTGGCTCGAAAATATATAGTGTTTATTTTCAAAGGATAATTGAAAAGTTACTTGAATGTAAAACTTTTTTTTTTATCTTAAAGCGGCCCTTAAGGCAAAGAATGAGATGCGATAGTATATGCAGTCCAGTAAAGGTTACTTCGCTTTCATCTGAGCTATAAAGTCGTATGGAGCATTTTACAACTCTACTCACACGAGAAACTTCTTTTCTCTATCAGAGAGTGAAAGAGTTTACGGAAGAGGGTTAGAATGTAAAAGGGATTGGTGAGAGGTACATATGCCACTATCTAAAACCCCAATCTTTTCATTTCCGGACGCGTGGATGAAATGGAACTCTTCCATATCATCACATTTCCAAAACGTCGCCTGCTGATAACCTTTCCCTAAGTCAAGTTTGACCCTTGTCCCTGAAGGCCTATATCTAATCAACATGAAACATACAGTATGTGTGGTTATACTACTACTTTATGTAAAATTGTGTATTACATCATCCTTGATGGTATTCAGGGAGTGTTGAAGAATGAATATCAGAAAAATAATAAAAAAAAGTGATTGTGAAGAATTTGTGTGAATATCTGTGGTATTTAATAAAGAAAATATCCTGTGATATCTAAGCAACTTGTGACAGTATTATTATTAATTTTCAATCTAAGTATTAATCACGAAACGGTATACTTCGCTATAAAAGCCCCTTCCAGAAGTTCGTAAATGAATATTGTCTCGGCTCTGGGGATGTCTTAGTTTAATTCAGATTAATGGGAATAATAATTCCCATTAATCTATAATTATTATAGAAGGATTGGATGAAATGGTTAATTTCTAGGATAAGTCCTGGAAGGTTTCGATAACTCTCATCAAGGAAAATTGAGATATTTCATATATTACTTAATTGTAGAAACGAAATTTATATTGAATTAATTTATGATAGGTAATGCCAGGAGTGATTTCCAAATTATCGATAAATTCACGAAATTTATCTACATAATTTGGAAATCAAGAGTGGCATTTTTAGGACTATCTAACAAATAAAATTAAGCTGTTTATTCACAAATCATTATATAAATATAGTTATTTTGAAATATTTATATATTTTATGTAAACGGCGATGTTTGAAAACAAAAGAGAAGCTGTTGGTACGCTTCATTTGTTCATCACTTCAACTAGATCATATTATTTATTGCCAAAGGATAGGAAGAATATTGTAAGAATGCACCCTAGTGGAGAAATTTATAACCAACATTATAGGTATTAATTAATTTCTGATGTCCTATTATGTAAATATGTCAATTACATTTTTTGCAACGTTATTTCTTGGGAAATAATTCGTTTAAGAAAATGCAAACAGAGGTTCCTTTTTTTGTGGTATAATCAATTGCTACAAATGTTTTTATATTATCTTCCGCAAACACTTGTGTTTACATTAATGCACTATATACAATCTGATAGCCACGTGCGGCTAATCCTACAGTCTCATATAGTTCTATGGTAAATTCTGGCATCACAGTTAAACCTACTGCAGGCACTGTCCCATGTCAGCCAGGGTCTGTGGCTGCTATACCAATGACGGATCAGGGACAACAACTTTTCCATAACATTCAGCCTCTGCTGAGTGGTCTGTCGACACCTATGGAAAGGTTTGTGTTCCTGACAAATCTGGTGAACTCATGTTTCATATCATCCATACCTGCTACGGAAATGAACACATAAGCCGCGAGACAGCAAGGCTAAGGAACAAAACCCCTACTGAATAAACACAATGGTGTTTGCCGCCAAGGGACCTCAACTGGTTCCCAAAAAGCGGCACACTGGGCAATGCTAGTCATTGCCACAAAACAGTCAGTCAGTGTGCGGCTACTGCAGGATAATAATATGACCCGTTCAGAATGTTAAAAATGAATGGAAAACATTGCCTCGGGATAGAGATTTATGGAGAGACAATCAAAGAAATATTAGCAACTCATTTGCACAATCGATCCCATAGGTTCTTGCCTGAGTGGACATATGTTCTCTCTACATCCCTATCCTGAGCTAATGTTTTCCAATCATCCACTTATAATCTACTTCCTTCAAATCATGGTTAATGTTATTCTCACATCTCTTTCTAGGTCTACCAACTGGGCGTTTGCCCTCTGGTTTTCCTACAAGAAGCTTCCATGTCCATGTTTCATTCTCCATTCGTGAAACATGTCATGCCCATCGAAATTTACGAGACTTAACTGTTCTTATTATATCTGATTTCCTATTCAAATCATGTAGCCCACTGTTTTGAAGCCTTCTCCATTCGCATGTCTGTTCATTTATCAAAGAAAAATAAATAAATGTATTTATAAAATTAGCCATTGCACGGTCACTTTTTACATTTGCTGTAGATTATTAAATAATTTCATCCGTATGTAAAAATCTCTTAAAATAAGTTTTCATTGTTATCTTCTTTCAGACAAACTATTAACGGAAATGAAGGGGATAGTTACTCTAGGAAAGAGCATGCTGCAAGAGATGGCAATCTAGATGTATAAACTGGCCTCGTGCATTCATATGGCTTGTTTGACCCCCCCCCCTATTTTGCTCGACCAGATAGCTTCATTCTAGTTGCTATGTTGAATCATGGGACATTGTCCTCCTGAAACAGCGTACTGCTGGTAGGCCAGAGATAAGTTTAGTAATATGTATATACGATGTCGGTCGGCCATAGTGTAGTGGGAGGGTGATACAGCCAATAGCTTCAGCAGTAGAATGAACATGCCATGTGATTCGGGTCTGCGAACGTGTAAGCCGGGAAAATTAGGACAGTAATATTACTAGATGACTTTGTAGACGCTTGTCCTGCTGTTGTGTATGGATAATGGTTTCACTGTGATGTCATTCCTTGTAGAGGAGATTCCTATTATTTGTAAGTTCAGTAGTGTCAGAACTATTTTAGGCAACGGCACTAATTGTATTATGTAATGCGCATCAAAACAATATTTACAAATACAAAAAATAGCGCAGAATGAAATATATTAAACATGGGCTCAATTCTGGAAACATGCTATTGTGCTCTTCTGTGGCTCTTGTCATCCCAACTTCTCTTTCTCTGTCTGTCTGTCTGTCTCTCTCTCTCTCTCTCTCTCTGTCTGTCTGTCTCTCTCTCTCTCTGTCTGTCTGTCTCTCTTCTCTCTCTCTCAAAAAAAAAAAAGTTATATTAAAATTATATAAAGCTTATTCCTCAAGTTACGTGTATGCGAAACATAGTGTATTACTTTAAGGGAGGAGAAAATATTTCCAATAATTGAGAGTAAAGTTCTTAGTACTTTTTTTTTTCAAAGAGAGATGAACAGACGAGACAGGTGATGTAGAATTCATAACAAAATTAACTATATGGCCTTCATGGGAAATCAGATATTACTAGAAGAAGATACATATATATTATTATTTTACACTATCTTTTGCAACTTTTTTTTCCCCATGACGAAATTGATCCTTTTCTGTTTTTTTCTTTCCAGCATGGTCTTAAATTGTTCGTCGGGTTCAGACTTGACGTTCTTAACATTTTTTTCACGTTCTATTTGATGAGTGCAGCATATTTCAGGCTGTTTCCTGCTACAATATGCAAACCTGTGCCATTTTCATTTTCTGGATGCACTGTTATGTATAATTTGTTTAATTTTATTTAAAAATGTTTAAATTGCTGTCTATGAAATTGATGATTGCCATATCGTTTTCAGAGAGATATAAACGCTCATATAAAATTGACCAATCAGAGCGGGAATTCTAGGAATATTTTCCTCATTCTAATTACTTCCTCCGAATGCTTTCATCTCCATCTGAGCCAAAGAGATTAATTTTTTCTCAAACATACCAATTAACTTGCAGGAAAAAATCTAAACCAAATCGTAGTTTCATGCTGTCTCGTAAGTAATGTCGCTTTTTTAAACAATATGTTATTCGGAATGTTTTCTGGCAGTGATTTAAACTATTCTTTAAAGTAGAGACCAGCAGATTCTGTAATTTTTAGTCATTTTTCAGTTAAGTTTTTTTATCATAGAAGGTATGCGACGGTACTTTGTATCTGGTTTTTATGCAAAAAAATTGTCGAGACCCACTTCCGCAGTTTCAATTATTTCGAAGTTTCACGCAAGAATGGACCATAGATTGAAACACATGGCAGTCTGAAAGCGTAAGATCAGGGCTATATACAGGATATGGCAGCAGTTCGATTCCTTCGATTTTCTGCATTTCTGTCATGGTTGTTCGTGCACTTCTATGATTGACAGATGTGGATGTGAAGTCAGTAACCGGCTGATAGGCCAAGAGTCTTTCAGGCCTATCGTGACATGGGGATAGAAATTATGATTGTTAAAATTGTTAACGCTGTAAGTTTTGTACGAGTCAATGGTAAATTCAGAAAACTGGATAAACTTGGGTAAATTTCTAGACAAAAACACGGAAAATAAGTACAACACTAATTCATTCATAAATATATGTTATCAAAATGCAATACCATTAATTCTTAATAATTCTATATAACTTAATTAAAGTATAATGTTATTGTATTATTATCTAATTATAATATTATTTTCTTTTTTGTTTTACTATATATTATTACCCAACATTACTTTATTGTAACGGACTGTCAACAGCACGTACGGCTTACTTCCCGTGCGACCCATATTTGAAAATAGCATTGTATGTATCTTATGTTTAGTCTAATAAAGTCCTACTACTACTAAAAAAAGTTTTGTATGAAATAAAGGTTTTTCACATTTCAAAAAATTTAATTAATTTGACCTTGAGATTCATACTACTACCACTGACGAAACCGGAGTTCCGTCGTTTTTTACCGAAGAAATATGGGTTCTAAAAAACTACAAATAACGTCTAATTTATTCGGTTTGACTCAAATAGTCAACTTAACGAGGAACTGGCAGCGAACGGTTCACTCTCGACAACTAGACTACAGCAAGTTTCAATGAAATGCTGAAAAATGAAGGAAGAACGAGATATATTGATAAAACAATCTAATAGGCTATCTGTTTTCTTTGTAGTATAGAAAGAGACAACTGTAAATACATAAATTTCAAAAAGAATCTCTCATTTTCCTGGCAAAGAATTTCGTCTCATTTTTATGGTTTTATAATAATTGAAAGTTTTCTCTGAAGTATGATTTTAAAGTAAAGAATTCTCCATGTTATCTTGTTTTACATGAAAAAGCTCTCTTTTCTTTCATGTGGCTTTGCTATCAACAATTAAATTGAGATACATATCAAAGGAGAAGAATATTGTTACAAAGTTAAGAGGGAAGAAGCAAGAGATGAAAGAAAATAAATGCGTAAATGAAATGGAATAAAAAAGCATGTGCTTGTAAGGTTTGAAAGAGTTGTTGAAATATTCATTAAACGTTGCTTTTTCCTTCTCAAAACGTGAGGGAATAGGAATAACAAATACAAAATGGCCGTGCAAGCCACGTGCACCGGCGGTGTGTAAGATGTTTTTCTTCTCCTGTCCTACGGTCTACCCTTCTTCCCAAGTTTCCTTTACTTTTACACCCTGTTCGTGCTTGCAGGTTTGTTCTGGTTACAGAGGTCCCATCACGTTCCTGGCGGAGTGACCTACTCGCTACAGCGCTATAAACCAATTGTGTTACACGTTGTTCTAAATACCATGCACATTTTTTCAGGGTTCACAATTATGCCGCTTTTCCGCTCTATAAGTCTATAACATTTCCTATTTTTCCATTCAAGAACAGAGGTTGCTCGGATATATGAGAAGTACACAATCAGGTGTTGAATTGGAAAATTTCATTTATTTTTGTTCAATCTTTTAGTTTAGTGGAGTTAAGGCTATGTTGCAACCTCTTTTTCCACTCACCATAATATTACACCGTGTCCACAAAGTACAGTATCATACTTTAAACTACTACTATGTTTAGCTTTGGATCATCGTATCTAAATGAAATTGGTGACAATGAAAAAGAAACTCGGAAAGTTTTTTTTTTCCTGATAGACATTGGAATGGGGCCACCACGACGTGATGCTGGCAGACATTCACATTTAACTTGTACTGTAACATATCCCACGATGAACCCCTATCGACCACAGAAAACATGGTTAAATTTACTGTTGGTTTATGTATTGTTGTCCATTATTCTCCGTTGTTAACAAGCAACAAACGTTTTGAGTTTGCTCTTTTAATTGTCACCAATTTGATTTAGAAATACGATTAATCCAAAGCGATATCTTTGTCCCATAAAATATTGTTTAATCGAGTTATTGCCATCCTGTCTTTCACTAACCCATGAATTAATATCTTAATGATTCGGCCCGCGGGGTGGACTAGTGGTTTATGCTTCCTGTGCCTCTGGTCCCGAGGCTCGTGGCTTCAACCCCGCCTTGGGTCGATGGATTTTTTAGGACGGAAAAATCCAAGTGTTCAAGTTCTCCGGGAGGGACTTTAATCCGTGGGTCCCGAGTCTGAAAGATTTTCAATGCTCGTAAACAATCCTTAAGCCTGAATGAAAAGGCCTCTAAGCAAAATTTACCGAATTTTCCCGTCCTAGTAGGCCTACTACCTTGGTTTCCTAGATGTCAATATGAGGCGGAACGCTGACCATGGACCACTCAAAATGACATCTATACGAAAACAAGTGTAACTAAAATTAATATGGTTCAAATTCTTCCCTGTAGGGGGAGAGTGCCTAAATCTCTGTAAAGGGAAAACATGGGCTTACAACATTACAACAACATGATTCCAATGCTTAGTTATTTTGATATCTAAATATGTGTATTCTTTGCTATACCTTATTATTCAATTTCCATTTTTTAGTATTAAATCTTTTGCATTTCTTGCCATTGCCATATGGTTTGTTTCCTACAGAGTAATATTCAGGATTCACTTTTCATATTCTTCTATGAGTTTCCTTATCATATATTCCATACCTTCTATTCTTCTGCGATTAGTAGATGGTCATCTGTGAACAACGATGAATACATTGTTTATCCTCTTAATAGTAATACCATTTGTGAGCATTTCCTTTTCCAGATAGTGTTTTAATAATGATAATGACGATGATGATGATCCATCCATCCATCCATCCATCCAATGGCCGATTGGCTCAAATTCGAGCTTTGGCCTCCCTTAACTTCTGCCTCCAATCATTTCTATTTTGTGCTGCAAGCCTCCAGCTGCGACACTTAAGTAGGTTTGCAACATCTTCCTTAATACTATCCTCCTATCTTTTTCGGTCTTTCAACTCGTTTATTTCCCATAAAACTTGTTTTAAGCACCTTTTTTGGTGCTCGGTCTGTTGAGAGCTTTTTGTACATGTCCAGCCCATGACAATGATACTAATAATTTATATAAACTGGCAGATTTATGCCCATTGAACCTGTGAAGATATATTTGTACACTGTAATTAAATGTCGAACTGGGGTATTAATCTCACGTACGAAGGTTGAGCAGAACAAGAATACCACGTCAGATCTTAAATTACCAGCCACCAGGCAAGAGATCTTTGGGCAGACCCTTCAAACGTTGGATTGAGACCGTAACAGACCACTAGGTCTATCACATGAATGGAAGAAGAAGAAGAAGAAGAAGAAGGGGGTATTAAGTTGCTTGTTACAAATATAGAAATGCACTTTTAAATAATTATTTTCTTGTAAGCTCTTGTTTCTCTCAACGAGACTTAGGCGATCTTCCCCTATAAGGTAGAAATTCAACCATACTAATTTAGTTACACTTTTTTCGGGTAGATGCCATTGGAGTGGCTCGAGGTAGCGTTCCGCCTCATAGTGACATCTAGGAAACCAAGGTGGTACTAGGACGGAAAAATTCGGTAAATTTTGCTTAATGGCCTTTTTATTTAGGCTCAAGGATCTTTTACGAGCCTCAAAATCTTCAGACTTGGGACCCACGGCTTAAAGTCCTTCCCGGAGGACTTGCTCCTTGGATTTTTCCATCCTAAAAAATTCATCGATTCCGGCCGGGTTTGAACCCGCGATTCTCGGGACCAGAGGCAAGGAGCATAATCACTAGTCCGCCGCTAATTGTTTTAAATACTGCAATGGTTATAAATAATGTACTATATAAATATTTTGTGATTTAGCAAGTGACTTATTGAAAAGGTTAAAAAAATATTAAAATACATGACCGAGATCTCAGTGTCCTCAACTTCTTGTAAGTAACAATTTCAGTTAAATACACTTAGATTAATACACCAAATAACCCTTTCGGAGCGTTTTCTATCATCAGATTTTCAAAAGGTACTGACTTTTGTCTGTTACGATATTGTATGAAGGGCTTAGGTAGTTGGATGAATTCTCGGTAAGTAGGTTTTTTCTCTCGACTCACTTCAAAATTATACTCGCTTTAAAATAATTGACTTATAGATAACAATTTATACTTAACAGAGCTATTATAGTAGATACGATGTCAACTTTTTATTACCTGACCGACTTAATTCTAGTAGTAATTCAATATATACCTTCTGTTTTTGTTAAAATGGTGTATATATCTCGAAATAACTAATTTTTAAGGCTCCATGTAATTAAAAGCAAGTTATTCTATGGTCAAGCTGTCTTTTTGTTGCCTTTATTTGGGGTGTTCTGTATTTTGCTCACGTAGCCTCTGTTATTGCCAGTCTAGAAGTATATTTTGTCATTATAATTAGGTATATGTACATCTAAGGACTTGGAAAGTCAGCATTATCCCTAAAGTGTGGCGCGAGTTAGGAAACAAAAAGTGTGGCAAATTATTTCCTAGCGGCCGGACGTATGCAGGTTGAGTATGGAGATGACACGATAATACGGACGTTTCAGCCACTACCAAGTTTTAGACCCGCCCCTCAACCCAACTCCAACGTACGTTGCATGGTAATATTCCACAAAACTCATCTTACACCCACATGGACCGCATGTTAACGAAAATGTATACATTACATAAAGTCTTAAAAACACTCCCATAATAAATTCCAGATAAATTACGATCTTATAATCTGTATATATCGTCGTCATCATTATCATCATTACTTCAAGGGTTAGGCCATAGACTGTTCCCAGCTTCACAAGACGTCAGCCCATCATTTTTCTTGGAAGTTCAACATCACGTTGTTCTTTTGTTTGATAATTCCTCGCTTAGTAATGGATATCATTCCTCGCTCATTCTGTCTACATGTCCATTCCAATTCTGTCTATAATTTCGTTCTTTATCATATAGTGGTTGTACTTATAATTCATTTATGATTTTATCCAGTTTAGTACAACCTTTGACTTTCATAAATAATCTCCGCCGACTCATTTATATATATATATTAGTCTTTTCATTGTGACCCAAGTAACACACTTAAAAAATGCTGTGTAGTGATAGCTATAACAGTATAGAGTTTTATTTTTGTATATTTCATTATTTTATTTTTAAATGATGTATGTGTGGTACGTGTCGGCATAAGTCTCGAACGCCTGGAGCAAATTCAACCATATGGTAATAATGTGGCTGGAAGCGGTAGAATACCCCTAGGACCCCTAGAGGGGATTGAAATGAAAAAAATATCGAAATCGATCTATTATATACTCCAGCTTAATTCTAAAACACATGGAGTAATTTCAACCAGATTCGGTAAGCATATAACTTACAAATGGTTCTGTGGGGTAAAAGATCACTAGCACACCTCAGAGGGGGAGAGAGGGGTGAAATCTAAAAAAAATCGAAAACGACAAATATAGTATCGGATTCTTGCTGTCACTCAGCTCATTAGTAACAGTTTCGTAAGGATAAAAACTAAAATGAAGAAAGAATCGAGATTAGTATAGAATCTACAATCCAGACAGTAGTCCTATTAAGTCCAAGTTTGACAATTAGAATTCCTATGAGGGTGAAGGAGTGTGAAAAGAGCTGAAAAAGATGTTAAAATTGCCCGGATTAGTGTCGCACCCATAGTTTTCGGAGTCGCTAACTTGATTGGTGAAAATTCTGAGCCGTTTAAGCAAAGTTTGACCCTTGCATACTTAAGGGGTGAAAATTAAATTGAAAAAAAAATGACGGAGAATAGTGTCGAAACTAAGGTTTTAGGGATCGCTCATCTGATTAGTGACAGCTTTGATAACGTTTAATCCCATGTTTGACCTCTAGCACTCCTAAGGAAGGAGGGATATAAAGAGGTAAAAAATAATATTTCCAATGCTGATTTGAACAAAGATGCACAAAGATGTTTGTGACTATTTAACTCATGCCTCAAATGGGAGTCAATGACCAATCACGTTTCAATGATTTCTGTTTTACAACCAATCAGAGTCGTGTTTCACGAAATATTATCAGTGTTAAATGTACCATATTAAAGAAAGCTCCTCCTTTTTAATATTCTGAACAGGCCTGACCATTATTTGCATGACTGAGCCTGCAATAAATACGGCTACCAGATTGTGTATATAGTGCATAGATGTCAACACAGGGCGCTTGCAGGAGTTAATATAAAAACATTTGTAGCAATTTATTATTCCACCAAAAAAATAAACCACTGTTTGCACTTTCTAAATGTATTTTTTCCAGGTAATAATCCACAAAAATATAATTGTCATATTTACATCATACGACATCAGAAGTGAATTAATATACAGTTTGATGTGTTTCATTTTTACTCCACTAGAGATCATTCTTACAATATTGTGTTCCTTTGGCAATAAATAGTATGATCTGGTTGCAGTGAGATGATAACGATTTTCGACCCATTAGTATTTTACCTACCCTTTCAAAAGCTTTGGAACGATTAGTCCATAAACAACTGACTGACTACCTAACTGAACACGACCTTTTAGATCAATACCAATCAGGCTTTAGGACAGGACACAATACAAATACTGCTCTACTAAATATATGTGAAGACATACGCGAAGCATCTGATAATCGAAAACTTACTATTCTTACACTACTTGACTTTAGTAAAGCATTTGACACGGTAGACTTGGACTTATTGTTGCTTAAACTAAAAACCTCTCACTTTCTGACAGTGTCACGCAATGGGTCAACTCCTACATTCGTGAGCGCCAGCAATATGTTGTAGGAAATTCTACATTACGCTCTTCTTGGACCTACCGTAAAGTTGGAGTTCCACAGGGCTCGGTGCTCGGCCCATTGCTTTTTTCAATCTATATAAACGACATATCTGACTCCCTAAAACATTGCAAACATCATTATTTGCGGACGACATGCAGATCTACCTTCACTCAGACAAATATTCTTTAATGACGCGGTAACCAAAATTAATGAGGACCTTGACTCGCTAACGGCGTGGACAGAGAAATATGGACTTCAATTAAATCCTAAAAAGACACAAGAATCATTATGGGCCATCAGAGACTATTATCCTCAAATAACACAAATGCAGTATTACATGTGTCACTTAATGGGGTTCAGATCCCTTATAGTGAGACAGTAAAAAATCTAGGAGTGTTTATGGATAAACATTTAATTTGGAATAAACAAATAAATAACATTTGCAAAACTATCTTCTCAATAATACACTCATTAAATCGTATAAGAAATTGTTTACCGTTTTCTCTAAGAAAAATGTTAGTAGAAACACTTGCAATGCCCCATTTTGATTATTGTGATACTCTTTTTACTGACCTAAATACTGTTCTTACCCAAAGACTTCAACGTGTTCACAATTCTTGCATACGTTTTATTTGTGGTATACGTAGATTTGATCACGTTACACCATCCCTGGAACAATTGTCATGGCTTCGTCTTCAAGATCGTAGAACCATCCATTCCCTATGCCTTCTCTATAACATATTACACACATCATTACCTTATTATTTATCACACCGCTTCACTAAACTCTCTGATACACATAACTTAGATACCCGATCCCTTGAGCACAGTGTCCTTTATATCCCTCCTCATCATACTACCTATTATCGAAATCTTTTACAGTTTCTCTTGCTAGAACATGGAATTCACTTCCACCCTATGTCAGAGACTGCCAAACTTTACCATCTTTCAGAAATAAATTGAAAATAAAATCACTAACAGAAACAACTCACTAATACCACTTTTTAAGAATTAATAATGCGTTTTTGCATTATTTAATAAAAGTAGACTTAGGATTTGTTAATATATTTACCTAATGCCTTGTATAAAAAGCGTAGATTAATTCATTGTAGTTTATTACTTTCTTTGTATTTTTTTCTTTTCTTTTTATGTATAGTAGATTCGAGTTGTTATTCCTTTTTTTATTCATTGTATCATTAATTTAATTTTAATTGTATTTAGTTTCATTCTATTATTAGACATTAATTTCATTATTATTCAATATGATAGATAATTAATTGTTCAATGACTATTATTGTAACTTTTTTTTGTATTCATATGTAACATATGTTTGTCCTGTTTAATATGACTATTATTGTAATTTTTTTGTATTCATGTGTAACATATGTTTGTCCTGTTTAATATGACTATTATTGTATTTTTTTTTGTATTCATATGTAACATATGCTTGTTCTGGTGAGTGGAAGAGAAGGCCACATGGCCTTAACTCCACCAGGCTAAATAAATCTATTCTAAATTCTAAATAAACAAAAGAAGCAGATGAAGCGTGCCTATCGTTTCTCATTTGTTTTCAAACATCGCCGTTTACATTAAATATATAAATATTTTAAAATAACTATAGTTAAATAATGATTTATGAGTAAACAGCTTAATTTTATTCGTTAAATAGTCCAAACAAATGCCACTCTTGATTTCCAAATTCTCTAGATAAATCCACTCCTCACTTCGTGAGTCGTGAATTTGTCGATAATTTGGAAATCACTCGTGGCATTACTTATGATAAATAAATACTCGGACAACACGGGAAATCAGCTAGTATAAGCATAAATGTTATAATTTTTTAAATCGTCAATGGGAATGGACACTTAACAACAAATGTGGGATTTTTAAGGCATTATTCAAATAATCAGGAATGTTTAATTCCTTCTATTTACCTTGGTTTAATTACAGGTACTCCAAAGAGCAAATGCTGGAATAGTGTCCAAAAAACACCGCCACTGCGGCACTTGCCCTAAACGACAATAAATAGAATTAAACATCATCAACATCAGACCTTAAGGTCTGTTCCGATCTCGTGTTAGAACTGGTCGTGTGTCTAACCAGTTGAGCCACGGTGCCGCCTTTCATAAACACAACTTTCACGTTATTAAAATGTTGTGGAAGCCAATGATATTCTAATTTTTCTGATATATCTAATATTCCTTTTGTACACGGAAGTTAATTTATAAACAAAAGGTTAAATATTACAAAACAATAAATCGTGTGTTTAAAATTTCCATTCTTATTTCAATTAGGTATGTTCAGTTTTGTTTTTAGCCTAAAGGCAGAGGTGTTGGTATTTCTCATAAACATAAAGCAACAGAATATAGCATGAAAAACTACAATGTTAATAATTAGATTGAAGAATGAGTTATTTGTTGAATGACCTTTTCAGTTATTTGTAAAATAATATAAATTCGAAAGATCATTCTACATTTTTTATTCTTGTTAAAATTATACTTGAATTTCATCATTTAAATGTAACAATTTTCGTAAACACCGTCTGTCCCTAAGGGTCTAAGGATTTAATACAACGTATCGAACCAGTAATTAATGCTCTTGCAACATGATATTCATTAATTTGTATTGCTGCAAATACATAGACTGTATTTCATTTTCTCTGCGTAACTTATTTCATACAAATATCTGCGTATTGTAAAAAATAATTCAAAATCGCACAGTTATAAACTGCAAATTTAAATTCAGGACTACATTTCATTAATTTGATTATAGAAATATATTTTAATAAATGGACCTTTAAATGCTGAAAAAATGTTTTTGATCCTGTAATAAATTAAATTGAATGCCATTATGTATATTTAAAAGTAAGACTATTGAAAAAAGAATTGGCGTTGCTAAATGTAGTGTGAGTTCAGCGTCGTAGCCGAGCGGGTTCAGACATCATGTCTCAGTGCAGAGCTACGTAACTTAAACTCTTCCGAGTATCCATGGGGAACAATATTTTATGTTGGGATTTAGGCTTGTTTGGGAACGACTTGTTTGTTTTGTTGTTAGGAATTTGGATAGTAACCATAGGTAGCTGCTGTACGTGTAAAATAAATTTGTAACGGCTGGGAACCCCTACAGGCTGACCAAATATCACTCCTGAACCAACTGGACGATTGCATCTCTGTGATTAACATACATAGTCGCATGTATAACTTCGTTATATAATGAAAATATGAAATCAGGTGATGCCGGACTTTTTCATTTAAAATCTAATTTTAGATTTGTTTTAATTTAATATTTCTATAAAAGAGTAAAAAAGTAGAAAATTACTAAATACTATGTGCTGAATTGCACATTACACTGTAATAATAACTTACATTTACACATGATTTTGTTTTCACTCGAGTCCGACGTATTTAAATAACTTCTACAAAAAATCAATGTTTCGCCAATTTAAGGGATACATTTTCATAAACGAATTCAGATGACCAGAAGTGTTAAGGCTGCTAAGACATTCCTACATTTTTTTGTTCGTTTTATTTGGGAAAATACAATTATTTGTCGTTCAGCGAATTCCGAAGGAATGAAGCTATTGAGGTTATTTCATGAAAATATATTTGAAAATATGTTACAGATATTCACGATCATATCTAGTACATAAGGAAAATGACCACACCCAAAATTGATTTATATAGGCCCTATATAGGCTATATATATATATATATATATATATATATATATATATATCCATCCATCCGTCCATCCATAGTAATTCTTCCAGAGGGCAGGTCTTTCACTACAATCATAGCATTCTCATGTTATGCTTTACAGCTTTACTAAGGAATTATAGGTATGGTAGCTTCCCGTTGATTTCCACACCTGTGAAGGATGATAATGATAATTATAAGGATGATTATGATGGCCGGATGATTTTTGGGGACCGTTGGGCCCTACGCTTCCTGAAATTTGTCTTCCAGGTGAGGAAAACCCCAAAAAACCTTACACAGGAGCCTGTCTCGACCGCGGGAATCGAACCTGGGCCCGCTGCGTGACAAGGCAGCACGCTACCTCGAGACCACAGCGGTGGACACCATGTGTGTGTGTGTCCGTCCGTTAACGCTCTATGTAGCCCCCCCTGCAATTTTTGTTTAATTGTAACCAAACTTGGCATTTAGCAGTCAGTTAAATAAAGTAACCAACAAAATCGGTTGATTAGATATTGGAGTTCACCGAAAAGGAAAATTTTGAAATCGCTCTGTCGGTCGTAATTTTCAATGTTTCGCACTCAAACTCCCTCCGTGGTATCTTTACCTAGTCGTGGTGGATTGGCTTGCGTGCTTAAATGATCCCGAGAGCTATGCCGGCGGTAGCATTGCTGCCGATAGGGTTACCCATGCCGGACTGGTCGAAGGTGATAAGACAGACGAAAAAAGTATCTTGGTCGAAAGAGTGACGATCTTTCACCGTAAAAATACAACTATTAAGAAATGCGGACATGGGTTCAACTGGCGTAAAATTTTCCGGAGGTCAAATAGTCAGTCCCCCATTCGGTTCTCCGGGAGGGGACTACTTCAGGGAACATGTCAAAGGCTCAAACATAGGGACATGTTCCTTGGAACGTGGAATGTTAGGGGCGCTAGAAGTATTAACCCGTGAATTAGGTAAATCACCCTTGGATATAGTCGCTTTACAGGAAGTTAGAAAGTAGATTATACAGGGGATGATTCGAAATCGTTGGTTCAGGATAGGGTTGAATGTAGAGCGTATGTACGCGCGGCCATGAACCTACGGGTTCGATAGTGCCAGTGAGTTATTTAGTTAGTTAGTTCGCAATGAAACTCAGTATACGTTGTTAAAATAAAATAGGAAAGTATTCTCAGAAAACCAACGAAATTCGACCAATAGATGCAAGAGTTTATTTGAAACCCGAAATTAAAAATCGCTTTTGTTTCCCTGTGGTCTAACACTTTTAAATAAACTGGAATCAGAGACTGAGTTGTCCATTTAACAAAATAAATGTGCATTCCTTAAACCAGACAAGTTGGACCATAAATTCGACTTTATGAAAAATTTACTTAGCTTGCGTAGTTCTTGCGTGATGGACTTTATTGTGTATGTATTAATTCTTGTTAAATTGGTCTTTCGGGCTGAATGACCGTGGTCCAGTTTCGTTTTCACTCGACGTTCTGTCTACTGCTACGGTAGACATCTTCAGGAGATTATGCGTGCTGTCCGTGAACTGCTCAACTGTCTGTGGCAGACTGACAGTTGAAGAGTTTACAGAGAGCGGGAGGAAAATCCCCTGAAGATTTTTACCTCAGTAGTAGACGAAACATCAAGTTTAAACTAAACTGGAATACAGCCATTCAGTCCGAAAGATCAATTTACAATTTATCAAGAGTTAAGACACCGGCCCAGAAGCTACAATTTATATATATATATATATATATATATATATATATATATATATATATGATATGAAAAAAAAATGAATGTTTGAGTCGGGATTTGAACCCGAGTCTCTAAACTCTGTACGTTTAGCGCCCTAACCAACTGAGCTACCCAAGAATTCCAACACAAACATACATTTTTCTTATACATGTAGTATTCTCAGTTCACACAAGAGGTAGCGGAAATTTGTTCCAACTGGCATCTAGTGGCTAACATAACTGTTAAGCAATTTTTTTTAAATAGAATATTTACTTTATAGCAGTAACGCTTGTATATATAGATGTTATAAGTATATTTTTGACATTTGGCAATGAAGACAAATATGACATGAAAAGAAAAATGAATGCTTGAGTCGGGATTTGAACCCGAGTCTGCGCTAAACGTACAGAGTTTAGAGACTCGGGTTCAAATCCCGACTCAAGCATTCATTTTTCTTTTCATATCATAATATACAAAGTAAATATTCTGTTTTCAAATTTGCTTACCTGTTATGGTGGCCACTAGATGGCAGTTGGAACGACTTCCAGCTACCTCTCCTATATATTGAGAATACTACATATATAAGCTACAAGCCGGAAGATCGAGGGTTCAAGTCCCGGTTGGGTCAGGATTTTTAAACTGACCCAAACCTTCTGGCTGCACTATGGCCCTGGGGTCGACTCAGCCTATAACGGAAATGAGTACCAGACACTTGTTCTGGGGGTAAAGGCGGCCGTCACGCAGGGCTGACATCAAGTGCCGATTGTCCAGAAAAAGTGGGAGCCTTAACCTGCTACTACCCCAAGGGCCTCCTGAGGCCTGTAGTGGGATTATTTTACTTTATTTGCATATATAAGATAAATGTTTGTTAGGATAGCTGAGTGGCTCAGATGGTTAGAGCGCTAAACGTAGGCCTACAGAGTTTAGAGACTTGGGTTCAAATCCCGACTCAGGCATTTATTTTTCTTTTCATATATCCATCCATAGTAATTCTGCCCGAAGGCAGGTCCTTCATTGCAATCATAGCATTTTCATGCTATGCTTGCAGCTTTACTAGGGAATTGTGTAGGTGTGGTAGCTTCCCGTTGCTTTCCACACCGGTGAAGGATGATGATGATGATGATAATGATAAGGATGATCATGATGATGGCCATATGATTTCGGGGACCGTTTGGGCCTTAAAGTTTTCCTGACATTTGTCTTACAGGCGAGGAAAAACCCCGATAAAAACCTCATCCAGAAAAACTGCCCCGACCGGGGATCGAACCCGGGCCCGCTGCGTAACAAGGCAGCACGCTACCTCGAGACCACAGCGGTGGACTTCATATCATATATATATATATATATATATATATATTTATTTATTTAAAATTTCGTTTATAAGATTAGATCTATATGCTATTTTTAAATAGATAATAAAACTTTATAAATAATTGTTTTATGTTTAATTTTATAATTAGGCATCGATTTCTTAAAAGTTTAAAATTTGATTAAAAATGTTTAATTTTAAAGTTTTGGTTAGGTTTAGTTGAACGCACGTGCTTTAGGGTACAAGAGGTCAATGTTTTTGCGCGCGACGTTGTTTAACATTTTTCCGATAATTTTAATAAAACGGGGCAATGCTTTTGTTGTCTGGCATATTCTCCGCCAGTGCAACAACTCGTGAAAGAGTCTCTTGTGTGGGTCTATTGAATAAACACACTCTTCAATCAGGTCACATTTTCTTTTATAAAAACAACACTCAAATGAATTTGTTGCTCACAAAAAATCTCATTCTAGCAGTAACTACAGTGGGTACAATTACGGTTTTCTAGGATTTATCTTCGCTGTGACCGACTATGCGATCCGGGTTCGATTATTATTAGTGGGGTAGGAACATTTAAAACTTCACTTTGGGTCTGCGTGTATGTTCTTTTCTTGTATCAAAAAGGAAATAACTAAAGAGGTATATAATCTAAAAACAGTAAAAGATGAAAAACATTTTATTTATGATCAGCCTCATGATCTTGTATCAAAGCTTCTTATTACAACTCAAGAAGTCCCAGTTTCGATTCACAGTCAAACTAGTCAAATCTAGATTAAATCAAAATATATTTTAAATAATATTTATATTGTAGATATAACATGTATGAATGTTGGTCGATCACTAAAAGACAAGAACAAAGATTGGAAGCAGCTGAGATGAGATTTTTAAAAAATATAGCAGAATATATTCTGCTTGATAAGAAAAGGAATGAAGATATAATAAAGGAACTAAATATTTTCAAACTTACAGACCGAGTAATTAAATATAGGAACGACTGGAAAGAACATATTGATAGAATGCCAGAAAAAAGATTTCCAAAAGTATTGCTAAATTATAAACCGCACGGAAGGAGAAATGTTGGACGATCACACAGAAGATGGTCTGAACAATTTTAACAATTATAGCTTTCATGAAACCGGAACGAGCCAACAGGCTTAATCCCCTGGATGATGATGATCATGTAATAATTTTTGTATTTGTTTGTAATCTGGTTGAGTAGTAGACAAGCACATAAGGCCTTAAATCTGACAGCTAAATTAAAACTTACTTACTTACTTACTTACTTACTCACTGGCACTATCGAACCCGTAGGTTCATGGCCGCACGGACATAAGCTCTCCATACATCCCTATCCTGAGCTAATGCTTTCCAATCATTACCTGTATAATCTACTTCCCTCAAATCATAGTTAATGTTGTTCTCCCACCTCATTCTTGGTCTACCAACTGGGCGTTTTCCTTCTGGCTTTCCTACAAGAAGTTTCCATGCACGTCTTTCATTCCCCATACGCGCAACATGTCCTGCCCATTGCAGTCTACGGGACTTAACTGTTCTTATTATATCTGGCTTCCTATAAAGACCATGTAGTTCATTGTTATGTAGTCTTCTCCATTCACCTATCTGTTCATCTCTCTTTGGTCCAAAAATTTTCCTAAGAACTTTATTCTCAAATACTCGTAATCTCCTTTCCTCCCTTAAAGTAAGAGTCCATGTTCGCACCCATATAATATAACTGGTAGAATAATAGTTTTATATATTTTCAGCTTAACGTTTTTGAAAGGAGTTGGGACATCAAAAGTCTCTGCAATGCATAATAGCATGCATTTCCAGAATTGAGCCTATGTTTAATTTCTTTGTGCATCTCATTCCTATTTGTGATTATTGTTCCTAGGTATTTGAATTCAGCCAATTCCTCAAAATTTCCCTCATTTGTCATTAGCTGTCCATTTCCATTATATAATGTATTTCTACGTGTGACCATATATTTAGTTTTACTGATATTTACTTCCAGTCCTAATTTCTTAGTGTTACTCAATAGTGTGTGCGTGTTGGCCTTTAGTATCTCCTCGCTATCGGCCAGTAGTACTACATCATCAGCATAAACTAACAGCTTATAATACCATTCAGTTGTAAGCCTTCCTCATTCTCTAAAGATTTAATGGCATGCTCTAGTACAAAATTAAATAGTAGAGGAGATAGTGCATCTCCTTGCTTCAACCCATTCTGGATTTCAAAAATGTCTGAAAACTGTTTGCCTACACGCACCCTACTCGTTGAGCCATTTAGACACATTCGTATAAGTCTAACTAACTTTTTAGGAATTCCGAACTCCAGCAAGATACTATATAACTTCTCCCTCTTAATTGAATCATATGCTTTTTTGAAGTCTACATATAGTTGATGTACAGTACCATTATATTCCCATTTCTTTTCTAAAATCTGTCTAATACTAAAAATCTGATCTGTTGTAGACCTGTTTCTTCTAAATGCACATTGATGATCTCCTAGAATGTCATCAATATAGGGAGTAAGTCTGCTTACTAATATATTTGTTAGAATTTTGTACGAAGTTGAAAGTAATGAGATGCCCCTATAGTTGTTGCAATCAGTTTTATCTCCTTTCTTATAAATTGGTACGATAATTGATTCCTTCCATTCATCTGGAAGAGCTTCTTTTTCCCAAATCATAGTAAGCAACCAGCGTATCTTGTCCATCAATATTATTATTATTATTATTATTATTATTATTATTATTATTATTATTATTATTAGCAAAATACTTCCTTATTTATTAAGGACTCAAGGGTTAAAAGAGGAGCAAATTGTGGTTCTGACCACTATCTACTCACAGCACAGATCATCCCCAAATTCCCTACAGGGAAAAAAGTGTATGATGAAGCAAGGGAATCAACAATGCAACCGAAGCAGGAAGAAAAATTTAAACTGTATTTATTTAATCAGGATAGTATCAAAAACGTATATAAAGAAAGACTGAGGATTAAAATTGAGAATTTGGATTACAAGGAAGACATAGAAGAAGAATATAATCAATTAAAGGAAATAATACATTCGGCAGCAAAGAAGCATTAGGCACAATAAATAAAAAACAAAATACCCAAGATTGGTGGAATGATGATATTGAAGAATTAACCAAAAAGAAGAAAAAATGCTACTTAGAATGGTTGGCAAATAAAACAACAGAAAATTGGATAGAATACAAGAGAACAAACGCCAAAGTTAAAAGGAAAGTGATAGAAGAAAAAAACAAATTATGGAAAAGCAAATGCCAAGAAATAGAAAGTTATATAGGAGGATCACAATCATCAGAAGTATGGAGATTTCTAAAAACACTGAAAACCAACCAAGGACCCAGCAAGATAAATTTGTTAGCAAAATCAGACGCAGAAAAACATTACAAAGCTTTACTGTCAGAAACTAAAATGAGTTTATGGAAACAACAGAAAATCCATCCATAGAAATGAACGCCCTGGAATTTGATACAATAGATATAGAATTAGAAATTCAACCCTAAAGAATAAAAAGGCACCAGGCCGGGAAACATACCAAATGAGTTAATTAAATATGGCCCAAAAAATTTAATAGGTAGATTGAGGGACTTGTATAATAAGTGCATTGCAATACAGAAGATTCCTGATGAATGGAAAATAAGCTACATAGTACCAATATACAAGAAGGGCGATAGAGAGACGCAAAAAACTACAGAGGACTAAGTATAAATAACACATTATATAGAATATTTACGAAGTTATTAAAAACAAAGTTACAAAAAGATGTTAAAGACAAATTAGGAGAAGATCAAAATGGATTCAGACCAGGAAGGTCATGTGTTGACAATATATTTGCAATACAACAGTTAATTGAAAAACGGACTGCAGTTGGAGAAGAAACCCATTTGACAATGATAGATTTAGAGAAAGCTTATGACTCAATTCCGAGGAACAAATTATGGGAAGTATTGGAGAAATACAATATTGACAGAAACCTAATAGAAATTATTAAACAAACCTATAAAGATAACTCCGCTTATGTTAAAATGGGAAATATAATGTCTAATCCTATAAACACCTCAAAGGGATTGAAACAAGGGTGCAGTCTATCACCAATTTTATTTAATATTTATGTAGAATTTATATTAACGAAATGGAAACAAAGCTGCAAGGTATGGGGATCCCAATAGGTAATAGATTTTTGCTGACATTACAATTTGCCGATAATCAACTGGTTTTAGCGCAAGACAATTTTGATATGGAATTCATGATAAAGTTGAAAAGCACATATGAATCATGGGGTCTCACAGTAAATTTACAAAAAAACAGAATATCTGGCAATAAATAGCAATGAAAGAGAAAACTTAGTATTGGAAGATGGAATCCAAATAAAGCAAGTGAAACAAACTAATATTTGGGAATGATTATGGATAACATCGAAGGTATAGGCAAAGAGAACATAAAACATAGAATTGAATTGAGTAGCAAAATAATATCATCATTAAATTCCATATGGTGGGATAAGCGTATTTGGAAAGACACAAAAAAATATATTGGTAAAACATTGGTGGAATCTGTTGCAATGTACGGAAGTGAGGTATGGACAATCAATAAGTACTACAAGAATAGACTAATAGCTCTAGAAATGGATTATTTACGAAGAAGTGCCAGAAAGTCTAAATTAGAACGTGTCACAAATAAGGAAATTAGAAACAAAATGGAAGCAGAAGAAAGCATAATTGAAAGAATTGAGGAAAAGGAATTAAAGTGGTTAGGACATGTTTTAAGAATGGAAGATGAGCGATGGCCGAAGCAACTATATGAATGGCATCCTAACAGAAAGAAGAAAAGAGGAAGACCAAGGTTAACATGGAAGGAAAACATGAAGACAGTAATGCAAGCTAGAGGGCTAAGCATCGAAGATGCCCAAGACCGTAGGCTTTGGAGGTTTGGCACGGGAAGACGGCAGCAGCTGTAAAAACCCGAAGATAGATAGATAGATTATTATTATTAATGCTTTTTTCTATTGAGGGAATTATTTCTGTAGTCGCCGGTGTTCTGGAATTTAGGTTTAGGTTAAGTTTATATTTGAGGACCCTCATTGTGCTTCATTGTTATTTATCGGCCGTCATATCATCGGAATAAAGTAACTCTGTGTTCCACGCTCCCCAACCTTTGAAATAGAAGTGCCGTAAGGACAACGTGATGAAATTGGTGAAAAAATATTAATTCCTTTAAAAAAAGACAATTTTATTTGTTCTTTGCTAATGTCACAGGCTTATAATATGTAAGTGTCTGACTTACTGTTGTGACCATACATCCTTATCCTGAGCTAATGTTTTGAAATATGTCTCTATATAATTCACCTTCTTCAAATCATTGTTAATTTTATTTTACCACCGCGTTCTTTACCTATCTACTCATGCTTTCCCTCTGTTTTTTTTCTGTAAACAGTTTCCTTTCTCCTCTTTCGTTTCTCATTCATGCAACATATTCGTACATTAAGATACATTAGATAGAGAAATCAGCAAAATGAGAATTAAATATCATTTTCTGTTTGTGTGTATAAATCTTTACAATGCTGTGTTTATGAATCATCAGCTGCGATGGTCTAAAAGGGTCACGTGTTGAATCCTCTCCGGGGTCTATGGATTTTTAGAATGGAAAACTCCAAGGAACACTTCCTCGTGAGTGACATTAAGCCGTGGGTCCCAAGTCTGAGGATTGTCAGGCTTGTAAAAGAACCTTAAGCCTCATGAAAGAGACCTCTAAGCAAAATTTAACAACTTTGTACCATCCACGTAATGCCTTAGTTGAGTTCTAACTGTCTCTTGAGGTGACAAGCCGACCATATTTCATTCATAACATAAGTTGGGAAATAATCGTATCTAAGTCAGATTGTTTGAGAACCCACAAAGCGGTGACCAGGGCCCGATATGGAGCATAAGAGTCATAGGATGGATTGAAGTTAATGAGCCGCTTTCGCCAATTCACATGATTGGGATAATAAATCAGTATTATGAAAAAGTCTGAAGAAAAAAATAAGTTTTGCATGGTACCTAGAAAACGGACTCTTACATGTAATCGTTCTCCTGTATCCAGGGTCGTTAGGTGTAAAAAGATGGCTCCCCTCCTACCCGCATACAGATGCACTCCCAATGAAATAACACAACTGACAAGTGAGTAACAGTGTCGTATATTGTCAGCCTATCCGAAGTAGGGTTGAATAGGAACATAGTGAGAACGTATTAACAGCCTTGCTACATACCAAACTTTATTTTTATTAAGGAATTTCTCTAGATTTCAGTAGATATCCTTCAGCTCAAATGTATTTTCCTCCGCCACAGATTTCTTTCCTCAGCATCTCCTTCTTTGAGGTCTCTGCTGATCATGTTTCTTCTCACTTTATCCATTCACTGTTCCCTGGGTTTCCTCCTCCTCATCCTGCCTTCAGCATTCCAATCCTGCATTTTTTTTTTTTTTGATTACATTGGATTTATTTAGCCTGGTGGAGTTAAGGCCATGTGGCCTTCCCTTCCACTCACCAGGACAAACCTATATTACATCAGAATATAACCATCTCAATTAACTCTTATATAAAATACTAAATAAAATTTGATCAAAAAGATAATATCTTTTATATTAGATCTATAATGCAACCAGTTAATGTTAGTTAAAATTAAGACTAAAAGTAATAATAAAATGTATACAAGCAAGTCGCTGTCTAATGTATATAAAAAAAATCCTCTTTAGATGTCCATACCATTTCAATATTCTTCCTTCTATTACTTCTACTATAATCTTATGTTTGTACCACAATTTGAAACTAAAATAAACCCATGACTAAACTTTCATATTATTTTACAATGTCAAAAAAGATATTTCTTTCCATGGAGAATCTAATGTCACCTGAAAACGCCTTTTTGACAGAAACAAATACCCGTTTCTTTCGCTCTACGCCCTTATTTGTATTAACAAATAAAACACAATGCACTTTTAATTACCGTACAGTGAAAATACATTTTAGGTACTCATGTTCAATAGAACAATATCATTCCACAAGAGATGAATTTGAATTGCTATTTATCCCACATTAAAACTGGACACAAGTCCTGTTTAATAATAGGAAAGTGAAAATTGGATATCAACATGAACAGAATATATCATCATGATACTACTTTTCTCTTCCTTTTTTCGTGAATTTGACTCATTTGTCATCCATCTCTTCCCGTCTTTTTAACAATCCTCTCTCTCTCTCTCTCTCTCTCTCTCGCCTCATCTCTCTCTCTCTCCTCTCTCTCTCTCTCTCTAGTGGTCTGTGTAGAAGGCGTAGCAGCGGTATTTATGATGACTCTTTGAATATGCACAGTACATGCGGGTACACACAGAGGAAAGGATTTAGAAGAGAGAGAAGATCGCCCTGGAAAATAGTTACATCTACATAATGGATTTTAGCCATAAGTCTGTTTCCTATCGTATCCTAGCTAAACCATCTCGCTTGAACCTTCATTTTGTTGTATAATCCTTTGCCTTTAAAGCTGTATCATGTTTGTGAAGGCCATTTAAATTTAGGTCTATTCAAAGAAAACCAAAAAGATATCCCTGCCATTTTTATTTCTATGAGGCATAGTTTTATTAATTTAAATGTACAGGTATTTTAGTTTCCTTGTTCATCTAGAAATTCAGTATATAATGGAAATGGACAGCTAATGACAAATGAGGGAAATTTTGAGGAAGTGGCTGAATTAAAATACCAAGGAACAATAATCACAAATAGGAATGAGATGCACAAAGAAATTAAACATAGGCTCAATTCTGGAAATGCATGCTATTATGCATTGCAGAGACTCTTGATGTCCCAACTCCTTTCAAAAAACGTTACGCTGAAAATATATAAAACTATTATTCTACCAGTTATATTATATGGGTGCGAAACATGAACTCTTACTTTAAGAGAGGAAAGGAGATTACGAGTATTTGAGAATAAAGTTCTTAGGAAAATTTTTGGACCAAAGAGAGATGAACAGACAGGCGAATGGAGAAGACTTCATAACAATGAACTACATGGTCTTTATAGGAAGCCAGATATAATAAGAACAGTTAAGTCTCGTAGACTGCGATGGGCAGGACATGTTGCGCGTATGGGGAATGAAAGACGTGCATGGAAACTTCTTGTAGGAAAGCCAGAAGGAAAACGCCCAGTTGGTAGACCAAGAATGAGGTGGGAGAACAACATTAACTATGATTTGAGGGAAGTAGATTATACAGGGAATGATTGGAAAGCATTAGCTCAGGATAGGGATGTATGGAGAGCTTATGTCCGCGCGGCCATGAACCTACGGGTTCGATAGTGTCAGTAAGTAAGTAAGTTTATCTGTTGATTGTGTGAAAACGTGGAGAAAAAAAATTAATAGCTGTTACTCATATGTCAAGTAATTCATGTATAAAATAAGTAATTTTTTAGTACGTTAGAGAATTTGGTGTCGACCGCAGTAGACTAGTGATTATGTCCCTTGTCTCTGGCCCCGAGAGTCGCGGATTCAAACCCGACCGGGGTCAATGAATTATTTTAGGAGGGAAAATCCAAGGAGGAAGACCTGCGGGGGGACTTTAAACCCTAGGTCCCGAGTGTGAAAGTTTTCAGGCTCGTAAAAGACCCTTAAGCATGAAGAAATATACCTCTAAGCAAAATTACCGACCTTCACCATCATAATAATATCCTGATTGCCTACTAGCTGTCTCATTGGTTCGGTATGTTGACCTCATACTATTCATGGCATGTGTAGGGAAATAAGTGCAATTAAATTAACTTGTCTAATATTTCTTAACAATGGAGAGGCTAAGACCCAATATTGAGTTGTTATGCCATTGCAGGCAGAGGGATAGAGATTTTGGTACTTTCTACCATGTTATCTACATTATTTCCCAAATTTCTTACTACATTTTCATTCATCTCTGTACTTTTAACAATAGAATTACAGTACTTTTGATATAAGAGAGGATAAATAATACGATTAATTGAGAATAAAACATTTAGGAATATTTTTGGACCAATCAGGTTTCAAACCTAATTGAGAGGTATGTAAAGTCTTAAGGTCTTAACTCTGCAATGTGAAATAAATATATATTAGATTAACAAAACAGTAATTTCTCGTGTCGGTTATTTAAATGTGTCGGACCGCTTTGGAAACAAAACCATGGAAGTTATTACTGTATATTGTGTAATACGACACAAATAAAATTAACTCCTACTCACACGTTTCTGTATTATTTTATTAAAATATTAAATAAATTAATCAACTTTTATAAGATTCAGGATGTGTTTCCGTTGAGGTATTATTCAAGATTACAATATAAAATTATGGAATATTCACCTGAAAGGTCCGTCTCAACTTAATTAATTAATTAACTGTAGCGCTTTCGGGACTTGTTCCATCATCGGCAGGATTCAAAACTGGTGTTTCACTGAAGATCTGGTAGAGGGAGTTTCATGCATTGGGTTCGTTTTCGTTTATCAGATTGTCGTTGTTGTGAGCTGCTTTCATGATTTTCATCTCTTCGAGTACGTTTATCTTCGCTGGATTATTTTTTCTGTGCATTACTGTTAGGGTGTTTTCAATATTTAACATGCGATGTCCTTCATGGATAACATGTTTTGCATAGCTTGATTTTACAGAAAGGACATCGCATGTTAAATATTGAAAACACCCTAACAGTAATGCACAGAAAAAATAATCCAGCGAAGATAAACGTACTCGAAGAGATGGAAATCATGAAAGCAGCTCACAATAACGACAATATGATAAACGAAAACGAACCCAATACATGTAACCCCCCTCTACCAGATATTCAGTGGAACACCAGTTTTGAATCCTGCCGATGATGGGACAAGTCTCGAAAGCGCTACAGTTAAATAATTAATTAAGTTGAGGAGACGGACCTTTCAGGTGAATATTCCATAATTTTATAAATAAATTAAACCAGTATTCATTGCCAATTTAAGTATTAAAGAGGGACGAAAGACAGGTGAAATGGTAATTACATAAACAGTCTGCTCCCCGTTCTTTAGGAAACCAAATGAAAAAAAGAAACGTTTCAGTATCTTATATAACAATGGTCGTGCAAGCCATTATGCAATACAGGGCTCTTGTCGTCCCAAATTCTCTTAAAAACATTAAACTAAAAATATATAAAACTGTTATTTTCCCTATTTTATTACATGAATGCAACACCTGGACTCTTACTTAAGAGAGGAAAACATATTACGAGTTTTTGAGAACAAAGTTCTTAGAATGATTTTATGGGTCCAAATTTTTTTCTAAGAACTTTGTCCACTGGCTAATGGAGAAGACCACACAACAGCGAGCTACATGATCTTTATGGGAAACTAGATATAATAATAACAGTTAAATCTCGTAGACTGCGATGGGCAGGAATGAACATATGAGGAATGAAAGAAGGGCTTGGAAACTCCTTGTAGGAAAACTAGAGGAAAGTGTCCAATAGGTAGGCAATGAATGAGATGGAATAATAACATTAGTCATTAGTTGAGGGAAGTAGATTGTACGGGAGAGATTGGAAAATATTAGTTCTGGATAGGGATGTATGGGGAGCTTGTATCTGCTCGGCCATGAACTTACGGATTCGATAGTGCCAGTGAGTTAATTATAATACAGTGACTATTTATCTCATGCCCCAAATGTGATTCAATGACCAATCACATTTCAATGATTTTTCAATTACAACCAATCACAGTCGTGTTTCATCTCGAATTTATCAAACAAGTTTATCATATTAAAAAAAGCTCCTCCTTTTTAACATTCTAAATAGGTCATAGCATTATTTTGCAGTGACTGACCCTCCAAGAAATCCGACTACCAGATTGTATATATAGTGCATGAATGTCATCAGATAGAGCATGCGGGAGATAATATAAAAACATTTGTAGCAATTGATTTTACCACAAAAAACACTGTTTGCACTTCTTTAACGAATTAATTCCCAGAAAATAACGTTGGAGAAAAATATAATTGACATATTTACATCATAGGACATCAGAAATTAATTAATACCTATAATGTTGGTTATAAATGTCTCCACTAGGGTGCATTCTTACAATATTGTGATCCTTTGGCAATAAATAATATGATCTGGTTGCAGTGATGAAAAAAAGAAGCAAATGAAGCGTACCACCGTTTCTCATTTGTTTTCAAACATCGCCGTTAACATTAAATATATAAATATTTTAAAATAACTATAGTTAAATAATGATTTGTGAATAAACAGCTTAATTTTATTCGTTAAATAGTCCTAACAAATGCCACTCTTGATTTCCAAATTCACTAGATAAATTGGAATTCACTCTTGGCATTACTTATGATAAAAACATGTAGCACGAAGAAAACCAGAGGAAATTAGCCCAGGAAATATAAGAGGAATGACATTGGAGAACAACGCTAATCATGATTTGATGACGTAAATATTTGGAAAATATTTGCTCAAAATATGCCGGTGAGTTAATTAGTTAAAATCAACACTTTTTTAACGCAATATGTTGCAGTAATCTGTGAGACTTTTAGTAATTAAGTATTTCCTCTAGGTACGTTACTGGCGTTCTGCAGAGTTAGATGTACGAAAGGATTGCCATCTTAAGGGTAGACATCATAACTCCCAGTTGTATGAACCCCAAATGGAGGGCTACCTCTTCCGCTCCTTTGGATCGTTCAGGACTTCTCCCTTGTGACCCCGGGAATGGGTCTCCAAATTTTTCCCTGGAGAAAGGATGCCTCCTCCGCACATTTATTTCTGTCCTTTGAGGTCTTCACACGTTACCCTGTGCAAGGAACCGTTCGATCAGGTAAAGCAGTAGCAGTCACCTTACTTTTGTATGGTTTATCTAAAGGAGAAGAGATGATAGAAGCAGCTGAAATGAGATTTCTGAGAAGTGTAGCTGGCTACAAACTTCTATATAAAAGAAGAAGGGAAGGTATAAGAAATGAGCTAAATACTTTTGTTTAAATTTTAGATAAAATACAATAATCTACAATAAAATTGGAAAGAGCAGTTCAAAGAATGAAAGATGATCGCATACCAAAAATTATACTTAATTACTAAGCAAAAGGAGAGAGGAATTTTGGTTGATAGACCGAAAAAGAGATGGATTCAACTTTTTGAATGAGAATCTATGAGACTGGAACAAGCCACGTGATTGTTGTTGATGATGATGATGATATTGCAGTAATTGTGATAAACTCTGGAGTTTAGCCTATAAGTCACTTCAGAAATGTATATCTGAAATGTGAACACGTTGTTCCAAATTTTATGTTATTACTCACGGGGCATGGTAAATTTGGCCAATACCTCCAGAGATTCAACATCAGAGAAAATGCAAGTTGTAACTGTGACATTAGCAACCAATGCGTTGAACATATTATCTTTGATTGTCCTTTGTTCTGGAACGAGAGATTCGAATTACTTCTTCTAATAATACCGCTTGTTTAAGTGGACCACCCATTACAGAAGTGCTTATGACAGAAAAGAACTACAGACTTGTAATGTTTTTATAAATAAAATTCATAAAAAAAACTTTTTTGCGCAATAGTGTGTTTTGTCGTACTTATTAGCAATGGCGACCATGATTAAAAGTTCAACTTCCTACATTTCGGGATTGCCAACCTAAATAAACTATACTGTAATATTACATTTACACCCACGTGCGGGAAGTAAAACCACTGCCCTCTATGTATACTGCGTTCAATGTATATACAGAAAATATCCAAAAAGTAGTAGCTATTAGGCTATACATTATACGAAACAAATCACTACATTTTAAATGAACTGAACTTTATTTGAAACAACATAAAACAATAAATACGCACTTGCGGTCGTATTATTAATAGGCTAATTGTTCTCAAGGCCTCCTGTTGTTTCAGCTAATAAACATTGCCCACGCTGTTAACGTTAGTCAATTGTTTATAATGAACGCAAATATTTTCAACAAATATGTTATTATTTTACTATTATTCATTATTTTAAAAACACCATCGCGTAAAGAAATAATGTACAACGCACGTTTGTGAAGTGTTTTACAGAATCTCGGAAATTAAAAACCTCGCTATCGCTCGGTTTTTAAACACTTTTCCCTCGATTCTGTGCAAACCACTTCCAAATCTCGCATCGTAATATACTATAATTTAAGATAACATTATATGATGACTCACAACTTTGTAACAAACTATCACCATAACGTACCATAAGTAAAATAGGTTTTATAAATTTCGAATAATAATAATAATAATAATAATAATAATAATAATAATAATAATAATAATGATAATGATAATAATAATAATAATGATAATTATAATGATAATAATAATAATAATAATATTAATAATAAATGTAAGTCTGATGAATATAATTCTTTCGCACTATGTTACATTATATCACGTTAGTGTTGTTTTGGGTGTATACCATTACCACTAGATCTCAAGTTAATTAAATATTAAGAAATTTGGGGTTTCCAAAGAACGGAAATACTAAATAAGGTATATACGCATTTTCTAAAGTATATTACAGGACTTAGTAAGGCCGTTTCTAACTGTGGAATTTTATATGAATTCGGGTCATTCCAGGACGACATTAACTGTAAAATTCGTGTACTCAAATACTGGTTGCGAGTAATCCAAGGTGAACAAACAATGCTTAGAGCAATTTGTTACGACCACCAAATTAAAACATAGATGTTAAATTTTGGGCAGACGAGGTTAGGAGAGAACTCCAAAAGATTGGGATGGGCTGGATATGGGAAAAAGGGACTGAAAATCGCAAGAACGTGTGGAGAAAAATAAGGAGGAGGTACTTAGATATAAACCAACAAGATACTTTCGCCGAATGTACAGGAAAACGCTCACTGTGTTTACAAAGAGACCTAAAACACGTCTGGGGAAAAGAATCGTATATACTCAACCTATGATTTAAGGAGAGATCAAGGCTTGCTTGGTTTAGGCTAGGGGCATGGAAATTTCTAAAAATTAGCGACGATCACGATATGCGAACATGTCCAATGTGCGGGAACTTTGAAGATGAGATACATATATTAGGAAAATGTAATGATTTAGAATATTGGAGACGTCAGTTATTACCGGAAAGATTTCTAAATTCAAATCGGGTAAGATTGGCATGCTACGAGTTATTGGTAAATCCAGAAAATTGGATAAACCTCGGTAAATTTCTGGACAAAACGCGAAAAATAAGGACAACACTCATTCATGAATAAATATATGTTATCAAAATGCAATACCATTAATTATTAACAATTATATATAAATTAATTAGTGTATAATGCTATTGTGTTATTATTTAATTGTAATATTAATGTGTTTTCTTTATGTAATTGTAATGTTAATGTTTTTCTAGTGTATAATGCTATTGTGTTATTACTTAATTGTAATATTATTGTGTTTTCTTTATGTAATTGTAATGTTATTGCTGTTTTTGTTGTTTATTTTTCTTTACACTAGTACCAATTATTACTTTATTGTAACGGACTGTCAACAGCACGTACGGCTTACTGCCCGTGCGACCCATATTTGTAAATAATATTGTAAATATCTTACTTTTTGTCTAATAAAGTCCTACTACTACTACTACTAAATATTAAAGCTGTATCACATAACATCCTTTTATTCTTCGTATTTCACCTTCTCACGTAGCAGTTACAGAAATTCGCGACCTTTCAAATCTTTCAAACAAAAAAGTTACATCATTTGTGAATGTTATATCGTAGTCAGTTTTTATTTCAATATTATACGTTGTTCGATAAAATACAAATTATTTATAAATGTATTTATACCTGATGAAGTATTTAAAATGTTATATTTATTTTTAAGCTTGTTTTCGTTAGTAGGCCTATTTAATATTAGTTAGATAGTTAAGAGTGTATACGTATATATATAATTTTTTATATGTTGCTGATTGAGTGTAAGATGAGGCCTTATGACCATAACTATTTCTGTTGAAATAACAATAATACAAAAATTATTATTATTATTATTATTATTATTATTATTATTATTATTATTATTATTGAAGTATTGATATTTTGGAAGGATTGGGAGTCAATCTTATGATTCAATTCCTGCAACAATATAGATTGAAATGGAGAAACAATGTTGACAGAATATCTGTTGTTAATTGGCCAAAATGAGCTTTAAGGCAAGGGCAATCGCTGTGTCACGACTCAATATGAGTTTCAATATCGATCGAGTTACTGTGCATTGAATGGCTCTGTACCACTCGTTTATGCAATTTGAGTCGCAAGGTGCCCACCTCTGCTTTGAGGTATCAACCCACGAGGGATGCTCCTTTGAAAAGATGCATGGAACTGCCAAGACAGCAACGATCCCCTGCTTGAATTGAATGCTATTATTACCATTATTATTATTTATTAGTATATTATTATTATTATTATTATTATTATTATTATTGTTGTTGTTGTTATTCCTAAAATATACCAGTGAAAACTGAATTTTGAATTATAGGCACTAAACCATATTACAAACTGTTCAGATTATATTTTTTGTCCTACTTTAGGAATATATAGGTTGGGTAGCAAGGAAAATGTTGACATTCGTGAAAGGCTAACATTTCAAAACATTTTATATCAATGCCACCACGTTGTCTTTATGATATTTCTGTTATTCTCTCCTGGCATGGCGGAATTGTAACCCATTTCATAAGTTGGGGCGCGTGAAGGGGGAGTTATGTTGCCCCGGTGATATGATAGATGATGAATGATAATGAAGGGCCAGGAGAGTCCTTAAAGTAAACCAGATCTTATCTAAATCCAGGCCATGGACGATCACAGAAACAATTACCTTTAATTAAGAAAGAAAATGACTGCAAAAGATGTCCAATTATAGTATAAGAATTGGTTAAATCACCTACACAGAATGATTCAATTCGTTTACCAAAGAACATATTCCACTATAACAAAATATACAGAAGAACGAAACAACTTTGGAGATAGGCTAACACTTCTTGATATATAGGATCAGGATCAATTGAACCTAAACTTGAATGTTAATAATAATAAATGTTAATAATAATAATAATAATAATAATAATAATAATAATAATAAAAATAAATACAAATATGTACCAGAAAAGAAGTTCTGAGATAAGAGATAAATTAATTATTTTTAAATTGACGGATAAAATTGACAAACAAAGACAAAATTTGTACGAATATCTACTAAGAATGCCAGATGATAGGCCTTCTAAAATGATTTTAAACTACAGACCCACAAGATCTAGAACTCAAGGAATACCATTTACTAGATGGAAAGACCAAATCTCTTGAAGTCGGAACGGGCCAGACGGCCTAAGCCTTGATGTAGATAATGATGGTGATTATTATTATTATTATTATTATTATTATTATTATTATTATTAATTATCATCATCATCATCAATAGCAACCGACAATAAAAAAAGAAAAGAGGGAGACCAAAGTTAACATGGAATAAAAACATGAGGATAGCAATGCAACCGAGAGAGTTAAAGCATTGGAGTGCACAAGACCGTACACTTTGGAAGTTTGGCACGGAAGACGGCGGCAGCTGTAAAAACTGGAAGATACATAGATTATTATTATTATTATTATTATTATTATTATTATTATTATTATTACTAACACTATTATTAAAGTGAGAATAAAACCCGCCAGGTTGACCTACTCCACGATTTTAACCTATGTCCCTTGAATACGAATTTTAAGTGCTATCATCTAAGGCAACACGAAACTTTCAGTATTTTTTCAAATTTAGTATCAATGGCAATGAGTTAAACTCAAGATCACATTTCATGTCTTTGATCCATTCTCATAACCCTTTGAAACTTTTATGGAAGCTTTTCGAAAAACATGAGGTAGGGAATGAAGGGTGGATGCCTTTAGGATTTGTAGATGAGACGAAAAGAGGGGGATTTTCTCATGATGACCTGCCACAGCTAGCTGTTGGTCGTATGGGTATGGCTGCTGTAATTTCCGCTTTGTGACATTTTCTAAGAGCCATCCCGTGAGAGAGGGTTGGTATAGTAAGGGGAGGTGAAAAACGAAAATCTCACACAAGTTGAGGGGGGTTGGTTTAAGGTAGTTTCCAACGCCCACTATAACACAGCTGGAAAGTAACTAAATTCCTATCAACAATAAGGTGCGTTCGATGGGTGTCTTAAAAATATTATGTTACCTTTTGTGCTTAGAAGTTTCCCTCTTTTATATGTAATGTAATCCCATAAAGGTTGCTCTAAGCTTATAATAGAGGTCTTTACTTTTCTTAAAGATTTTTAATACAATCCTAGATAATACCTGTAAAATTCTTCATATTATTTTTTTGACAATCCTAAAAAGAATATGCCATTCATAAATATAATCTGATACAAAAATTCGTTTAAACGTGACATTCATATAGCTAAAATTTAATCTTAATATAAAATTATAGAATATTCACCTGAAAGGTCCGTCTCCTCAACTTAATTATCATTTAACTGTAGCGCTTTCGGGACTTGTCCCATCATCGGCAGGATTCAAAACTGGTGTTTCACTGAAGATCTGGTAGAGGGGGTTGCATGTATTTGGTTCGTTTTCGTTTATCAGGCTGTCGTTGTGAGCTGCTTTCATGATTTCCATCTCTTCGAGTACGTTTATCTTCGCTGGATTATTTTCTCTGTGCATTACTGTTAGGGTGTTTTCAATATTTAACATGCGATGTCCTTCATGGATAACGTGTTTTGCATAGCTTGATTTACCTTCTGCGTGAATGAAGTCTCGAAAATGTTCTTTGAATCTGATGTTAAAACTCCTGTTTGTCCTTCCTATATAAAATTTGTTGCAGTCCTTGCATGTCAGTTTATAAACTCCTTTGCTGTTGAAAATGTTATTTTCTTCAATGTTATTGTTTATTATGTTGTTTAATTTGTTATTGGTTCTGTATGCTATTTTTACGTTTTTATGTCTTTGGCTTTCTTAGTGCATTGGCTAATTTTGTTGTTTCTTTTCCTGTGTATGTAAGTGTTATCCATGTTTTCTTGTTGTTGTCAGATTCTTTTTCTAGTTTAGTTATGTTGGTTATGTTGTTCTTCCTTTTTGTTTTTTTTACGAGCTTATCTATGAATTCTTCATTATAGCCATTGGTTTTTGCCATATACTTAATGTAGTTGAGTTCTTGGATATAATTGTCTTTGCTTAATGGGAGTTTCAACATTCTACTGACTAAGCTATTAAATGTACTAATTTTCTGTTGAAAAGGGTGTGTAGAATTTTTGTTTATGGCCAGAGCATTGTTTGTGGGTTTCCGGTAGATACCGATTTCTAGTTTATTGTTGTGTAGATTTTTGGTTATAGACAAATCTAAGTAGTTTATGCTGTTGTTAACTTCTATTTCTTCGGTGAAAGTGATTTTTTCATGCATGTTGTTTAAAACGTAAAAATAGCATACAGAACCAATAACAAATTAAACAACATAATAAACAATAACATTGAAGAAAATAACATTTTCAACAGCAAAGGAGTTTATAAACTGACATGCAAGGACTGCAACAAATTTTATATAGGAAGGACAAACAGGAGTTTTAACATCAGATTCAAAGAACATTTTCGAGACTTCATTCACGCAGAAGGTAAATCAAGCTATGCAAAACACGTTATACATGAAGGACATCGCATGTTAAATATTGAAAACACCCTAACAGTAATGCACAGAGAAAATAATCCAGCGAAGATAAACGTACTCGAAGAGATGGAAATCATAAAAGCAGCTCACAACGACAGCCTGATAAACGAAAACGAACCAAATACATGCAACTCCCTCTACCAGATCTTCAGTGAAACACCAGTTTTGAATCCTGCCGATGATGGGACAAGTCCCGAAAGCGCTACAGTTAAATGATAATTAAGTTGAGGAGACGGACCTTTCAGGTGAATATTCTATAATTTTATATTAATTTTGAATAAACCTCAACGGAACACATCATGAATCTTATAAAAGTTTACTTATGAAATACATTTGTACTGTAGGCGTATGGAGTTAGGTATATCAGATACTTATGAAATGACTCTATAAACTGTAAAACTTATCAATTAATGAAAAAAATCGAATTATATTGACTATTTAACTCATACCCCAAATGGGAGTCAATGGCTAATCACATTTAAATGAATTTTGATTTACAATCAATCACATTCTTTTTCACTTCGATTTTATCAGTTTAATTTTATCACTTTAAAATCAGCCCTTCCTTTTTAACATTCTGAATAGGCCAGAACATTATTTTGCAGTGACTGATTCCCTAAGAAATACGGCTACCATATTGTATATATAGTGCATGAATATTAACAGATACTGCTTGCGGTGATATAATATAAAACATTCGTAGTAATTGACTATACCACAATAAAAAAAAAACACTTTTTGCACTTTCTTAAACGTATTATTTCCCAGGAATTTACGTTTCAGAAAAATATAATTTACATTATAGGGCACTAGAAATTAATTGATATGTTGGTTATAAACAGTTCGATGTGTTTCATTTTTTTCTCTACTAGGGTGCATTCTTACAATATTTCGATCTTTTGACAATAAATAATATGATCTGTTTGCAGTGATAAACAAATGAAGCATAACAAACGTTTCTCATTTGTTTTCAAACATTGCCGTTTACATTAAATATATACATATTTTAAAATAACTATATTTTAATAAATATTTGTGAGTAAATACCATAATTTTATTCGTTAAATAGTCCTAACAAATGCCACTCTTGATTTCTAAATTCTCTAGATAAATTCACTCCTCACTCCGTGAGTCCTGAATTTATCGATAATTTGGAAATCACTCGTGTCATTACTTATAATAATTCTATTTCTTCTTCCATTCATGGTTTTGGCCTAATGGTCTGTTCCGCCTCATTCCATCTCTGTCTTGGTCGCCCAAGATCTCGTCGTCCTCTTGGTTTATATGACAATAACTTTCGGGTAATATCCTACCGCCCTTTCTTTCCTAATGTTCATTCCGCTCGAGTTTATATTCTTCTATCTTTTTCATTTATTGTAAATATATTTAATGTATTACTAATTTATTTGTTTGTTTTATTTTATCCAATTTGCATATCCCAATAATTTATTTTTTTTAAATTTCTGACGCCTCTGAATACGACTATAACTCATTTTCCTTATTGCCCAGGATTCGCTGCCATTACTTTATAGAACTTAATTTTAATGTCAATTAGTATTATTTTGTAATGCTTGGTTCCCATTCATGTAAAAAATCCTGTACTGAGAAACCCATCACATAAGAAAGCCGGACGAATAAGTGGACATCATCATAGCAAATTTAAGGCTATACGACTAGGAATTGTGGATCTGGTTACAATAACTGAATTTCATAATCGTCTACATTTCTTAAACTATGTATTTATGTTATAAAAAAGTATGAAATTGGGCGATTTCGATGGATTTGAAAATGGAAACTTCATAGTTTACATCACTATAAAAACGGCAAAACTTGTCAATTATGAAATATTATAATTATATTGGTAGTTGAATTTTATTTTTAAGTACAGAAATGGATGTTTTAAGAAGATCGTCTGGAAAATCTAGAATGGATAGAATACGAAATAAAGAAATAAGGGAAATTATGGATGTACAAGAGGAGCCAGACATCATAGACATTATAGAGAAGAAAATATTACAGTGGTGTGGATATGTCAAAAGAATGCCAGTGCAAAGATTGCCTAAAATTGTTATGAAATTGATCCCAATGGAAAGGAGGAAGAGAGGAAGACCAAAGAAAACTTGGATAGAAGGGGTACAAGCGGCTATGAATATCAGAGGATTGGATGAAGATCAATGGATGGCCAGAGAGGGAATGGCGTTTGGTTTCCGGAAGAAGGTGGCAGCTGCCATGATACCGGATGATGATGATGATGAGTTGAATTTTATAATCGTCAATGTTCGTTGAACTAGTATATTTGGGCTGCAGGCGTATAAGCGTTTCCTATTAATTTTGATAGCAATGGAAATTTCATTCAGTTTAGAATGGAAGTGACTGTATAAAACGCGTATTATTTGTAGTAAATGTACTGCAGCAACTGATTTCTATTAACTTATAAGTATTTGAGTAGTGTATGATTTTGGTCACCCCTAATCGCAGCAGGCCTGCAAGCAGGCTGACTTCTAGTCCTGGAAAGCGGGTGGGGAGTCCTTCAGTTTTTGGTGGGTTGCATTTTGGCCCGGGTCGTAGAGCACCAGACCGACCATCCAGCGTATTGATCCTCCCACGGCCAGCACCCAACACTTCGGCTGTATTCGGCTCCTTTCGGGCTATACCCTCAATCTACCCCTGCCATCCACATTAATGGCTGTATGGTGCGATGAATATAGCATGGATTTTTATCCTTTTCTCGAACTTTACTTCCTACGTTGAATAAGGAATGATTTCGCCTGTAAGGTAAATATTACCTCAAACTGTACAGATATTTAACTTTGAATCTACCTTCAATTGAGATTATTTCGTAAATATATACTTGAAGGTAAACATAAGGCGTTTATAATACGTTTTATACGCCCTCGTAGGGATTTGTGGCTTCAGAACACACAAATGTAAGGTAATGAAATTATTAGTCTTAAATATCCGATTATGGGTCTCGGTGGTCTAGAAATTAATTTCCTTGTCATTGATCACGAGGGTCGCGGGTTCACACCGAGCAGGCGTCGATAGATATTTTTATACGAAATAGATATTTTTATAATGGAAAAATCCAAGGAACAACTCTTCTGGGATAATTTCAGCCAAGGATCACGAGTCGGAAGATTATCTGTGTCATAAAAGAACCTCAAGTCTATTAAAGAGCATCTGAGCAAATTTTAATCAGTTTTTCAATCTAAATATTTTCTTAGTTGTCTACAAGGTATCTACTTGAAGCCACTTTTCACACGCTAACATCTGTAGGGAAATAAAACTCCATAGCGCGACATGCCTAGTACTTCCTTTACTTACCAGCCGTTGCTGGCCTCACATCCACTTTGTAATATACAGATAAAGTAAAGTGATCCCACAACAGGCCTCAGGAGGTCATTGGGGTAGTAGGAGGTTAAGGCTCCCACTTTTTCTAGACAATCGGCACTTTATATTAGCCGGGTTGTCAGCCCTGCGTGACGGCCGACTTTACCCCCAGAACAGACGTCTGGTACTCATTTCCGTTAGAGGCTGAGTCGACCCCAGGGCCATAGTGCCGCCAGAAGGTTTGGGTCAGTTTAAAAATCCTTGAACCCTCGACGTTCCGGCTTGTAGCGCATTGCCTTAACTACTACGCTATGGCGTGCCCCCAAGTAATATACATATATGAATGATTATCTAGCCAGTGTAGTGGTGATATATGGTCAGCATGTCAATTCCTCAAACCGTTATAGCTGGTTTTCTCAATCTGGAGCAGCTAATTTCTGAAGCTACCCAAATTCCTCACGTTGTTATGTGGACACCGGTCCCATATTATTTCGAAATTCAAAGAGAAGATTTCTTCCCCCATAAGGACTCCAACCAACGCAAGTCACATGTATCTGTACCAAGGCGCCATGCCTTAAACCGCTCCCTTACGCCGTGGTACCTGCAGGAAAACAAGCGGAATTTAGTTAGCTAAGTTAAGTTATGCCGAAAGGGAGCACAATTACTCCATATGTGGATATACGAGATAGACAGTAAAAAATATCCTATTAAGGAAGAAGTACTATTCAAGGATGATAAGCTAGCTTGTCTCGTGTAATCAAATTATCCAGTAATTAGCAGTAGTAGGAATAGTAATGTCGGTCGCGATGGACTATGGCTATCTTTCTTGCTTCTGGTTTCGAGTGTCACGGGTTCAAAGGTTTCGAGGGTCCCGTGTTGAAACCCCGCCGGGGTCGACGGATTTTTTTAAGGATGGAAACACCCTGGAGTAAGACCTCCAGGAGGGACTTTAAGTCTTGGGTTCCGTGTTTCAAGATTTTGAGGCTCGTAAAAATCCTTAAGCCTGAATAAAGAGGCCTCTAAGCAAAATTTACCTACCTCATCATCCTAGTAATGCCTTAATTGCCTGATAGATACCTCATTCGGTCGGTGTGTTGACCGGAGAGAACGTCTGCGGACTCCACACGATTCAGTTCTAACTTCTCTTAGCTTAATCCTGCTGCGAAATTCAAAAGCGACGGATCAGCAATTTGCGTCAGAATAGTTTAATTTAAGAAATGCAATACAATAATAAAAACACGTAAAATTCTGGATAGTCCTCACGATAGGCCATGCCCCTATAAGGGCCGGTAGGTATTGGACACATAAAAGTTCCTAAAAAGGTAGATATGTTAAACTAAGGGAGACTAACTAACTCACAGGCACTGTCGAACCCTGAGGTGCTCTGACATAAGCACTCCATAGGAACTAAGGAAGGCAGACATTTCTAAACTTCCACATGTTCAAAATTCGTCTGGAGATTATCGGCCTTAATTACCGTCTTCAAAACAAATTCAGTTGTCTTCTTCTTCTTAATCGTAGTTGTGTCCCTCTCCTTATATGCACTTCTACGCGGTCCACGCCATCTCTGCTTTACAGTGACACGACCTGTCGGGAGAGGGATTCTAAATTTTGGATCACACACATACCTTTTTGACGACACAAGAACATGGAGGGCTTCCCAGTTGAATCCAGGGGCTCCTCCTAGCCAAAGACTTCACATACTTTTCACTCGCACATTAATACTGAACATGAGGAATGTGATAATCATGGCTATGATATCCAGATAATTTTGGGGGATATTATGGCCCTTAAAGTTTCCTGACTTTTATCTTATAGGTGAGGGAAAATCTCCGTAAAACACATAATCCAGGAAACTTGTCCCTGCCGGGGATCGAACCCTGGCCTGCTGCGTACGAGGCGGCCACGTATCGCGAGACCACAACAGTGAACATGTAGACTTCTACCTGCCCAAAAATACGTCTCAAAATTGTCCACCAGATACATAAAAGAACGTGTCACAATAATGATAATATTGAAGAATATTTCCGGGCTGTAGGCCTTGGTCTCAAGACAACCCTTGAGGATGCCGGACGCAGTCTCTGGCGAAACGTCGGGGAACTTCAAGCCTCAAACCACGGCCTGCATCCGGAAATCTTCTTCAAGATCATCACAATAACTCCGGCCGTGAAAGCCTAAGTCAATATATTTGTCACAATAATGTTTGTAATGATTATCTGAAAATTAAAATATAAAATTATGAAATATTACCTAAAAGATCTGTCACCTTGTCTTAAAGATTATTTGTCTGTAGCGCTGTCGGCAGTATTGAATCCTGCTGATGATGGGACTAGTCCCGAAAGCGCTATAGATAAATCATCTTTAAGTTGAGGAGCCGGACCTTTTAGGTAAATATTTCATAATTTTGTATTTTAACTTTGAATAATACCTCAACGGAACTTTATCATACATTTTATTAATAATTATCTGGTGTAAAATATCTGGGGGTATGAAAATATAATAGTATATTACGATGCGAGGTTGGGAAGTGGTTTTTACAGAATCGAGGAAAATGTTTAATTTCCGAGATTCTGTAAAACACTTTACAAACGTGCGTTCTACATTACTTTTTGCGCCATGGTGTTTTCAAAATAATAAATAACAATAAAATAATATCTTTGTTGTAAATACTTGCGTTCATTATAAGAGAGACTAACGTTAACAGTGTGGACAATGTTTATTAGTTGAAACTACAGGAGGCCGTGAAACCAGTCTAGTCATAAAATGGCTGAAAGTACGTATTTATTGTTTTATATTGTTTCAAATAATGTTAAATTCATTTAAAATGCAGTGATTTGTTTCGTAGAACGTATATTAACACTACCTTTTAGATATTTTTTGTATATACATTGTATGTAGTACACATAAAGGGCAGTGGTTTTACTTCCCACACGCGTTTTGTAATATGTAATATTACAGTATAGTTATTTTATTATAGTATAATTAATTAGGTTGGCAACCCCGAAATTTAGGAAGTTGAACTTTCAATCATGGTCGCCATTGCTGTAAATACGACAAAATGCATTATGTGCAAAAAAAATATTTACCTGGGAAGAGCATTGTGAAGAAATGCATGTGCAGAGGAATAAAATACGAACGCTATAAAGGCTATTGGTATCTGTTTAAAGAAGCTTAGTTGGATAGTTAATTTAATTGAAAACTATGGCAAAGTCCATGAATGAACTGCAATGCACTGTCTAGTCAGAGGTGATGATCACTATTCCAGAAATGCAGTAACGGCAACTTCAAAGAGAAATTATTCCTGTTCCTAGAATGAAGCGTGGGATAGTCATTTCCAGCTCATTGTGTTATATTTAAGGGCATTGCTTCGATATCGACTGAAATAGAATGAGTTCAATAGGAATTTAGTTTAGGGCTATTTAAAAGAGCATACGTATTAATTCCCCAAACAAATAAGTATATTCGGATTTCATTTATTGATCTGTGATCTATTTTTTATGTATCAAAGCTGGACTTTTTTATCTCTCTTTATGGTTTCTTTTGTTATACGCATAACCATGTCCTATGGATGTGATTATTATTTTTATTTTTACTTTCTTTAAATTATTTATTATTCTTTATGGGTTTTAAACTTATCTTATTATTTAGTGAACATATTTAAATAGTTTATAATAAAGTTCAAAGTTTTTATTATTATTATTATTATTATTATTATTTTTATTATTATTATTATTGTAACTAACTCACTGGCATTATCAAACGCGGAGGTTCATGGCCGCGCGAAAATAAGCACTTCATTCATTCCTATTCTGAACTAATGTTTTGTAATCATCCCCCCTGAATAATTTACTTCCTTCAGATCATGGTTAATATCATTCTTGGCCTATAAACTGACTCATTCACTCTGGTGTTCCTAGAAGTAGTTTCTATGCACTCTTTCAGTCCCCATTATTGCCAAATGCCCTGCCCATCGCAATCCTCGGGACTTACTTGTTCTTAACATGTCTGGTTTTCCACAAAGATTATTTAGCTCACTATTATTAAGCCGTTTCCATTTACTTGTTAGTCTCTCTGGTCCAAACGTTTTCCTAAGCATTTTATATTCAAGAACTCGTAATCTTATCTCCTCGCTTAAAGTAAGTGTCCGTGTTTCGCAACCATATAACTGGAAGAATATCATTTCTATATACTATTATTAATATTATTATTATTATTATTATTATTATTATTATTATTATTATTATTATTATTATTATTAGTGTAAGGATTTTCATGTACTAAACGTTAAGATTGCAACATACATTAGTTTAATGCTAATGCAAACGGAGCATTATTTCTTTGCTAATGCAAAAGTAACATGTATAATATCAAAGTAACAATGCTAGATAGGCATAATACAAAAATTATGTAAGAATTTTTTTAACTTATATTTATAAAACTGTAAACAAGTTATTTTCTATTGATTGAAAAAATAAATATCTATACTATGTTGCAATAATAACTTTTGGTACATAAAAAATCCGTTCCGTAATACCACTGGTCAACACGATTTTTGTCTCATGAGTACCAATACTTGTATTTAATGCAGTTTATTATCGTGTTTTCAAATATGTATTCGGAATTTCTTTATCACCCACAGTTTTTTTATTTCATTTTCAATTAATGGATTTAAATAATTATTTTTTTAATAAACCTAGATTTCCTCCCGGAAAATCTTGGCGCAGTGAGCGATGAGCACGAGAACATTTTCATCAGGAAATTTCTGCTACGGAAAAGAGATATGAAGGCAAATTGAATCCTAATATGCTGGCCGATTATTGTTGGACCATCAAGAGGGATGTTCCACAGGCGATATATTGCAGAAAATCGTCATTTCTTACTTTCTAGGCGAGTCCGAATGTTCGAATATTGTGTAGTTACGAATGTAGAAAATATTAAAGTGTTTGAAATTATAAATTCCTGTCTCTCGGAAACCTTGCGTGATGGAGAAAACCCGATATCATATTTGAATTCAGGATAAAAAGTACTACCAGAATCACATATTTTTCTTTCTGAGACAAAAACATTTTATTTTTTATTGCTAAGTGTAATTATCCAGTACATTATCATTATATATATATATATATATATGTGGCATAAGAAAAATAAATGCCTGGACGGGATTCGAACCCGGAACTCTGAGTCTGTACCTCAGCGTATTATCCATTACACCACCAGGCGAATCCAATTCAAACACTTATTTTTCTTATATATGTATTATATTCTCCATTATTACTAGATGTCGCGAGAACTCGGGTCTTCACTGCCATCTAGTAGCTGACTATAACAAGTAAGCAAATTAAAGAGAATATTTTTACTTTATAGCAGTGACGCTTTATATATATGTATCAAGTTCTCCTAATGTTCCGAAGATCGCGGGTTCAGTTTTTCTTCGGAGGGTAAATACGCAAAAGCTGTGGTAATCATCGTTGATTTACGTTATGTAACATAATTTGAAACCAAAAATAAGAGATCTGTGAGCAAAATATTTCGGTATTTTCTAGTCCAGCTTTAAATTTGGAAAACTTCCTTTAATTGTTACGTCTATAACGACTATCTTAACTTCGTTAACAATTTTATCTTGTTTATAAAATATTCATACGTTGAAATTCATGCATCTTTAATAAAAATGCTTCTATATATCTTAGACATGTAATATATGAAAAATGTGGGAAATATATAATGCGACATTATAGAAGAAGAACTTTTCACGATGTGAAACTTGCACACCTGTGAGATGCTAAGATGAAAGTGTGCACTTGAACACAGACAAGTGGTTGATTCTGAATCGGCGCCAACTACTTTTTCTTTTTTTCTAATCGTACTTCAAAGAGATGTAAGCTGTGAGAGAACTATCATGACTAGCTTGTATTTAGTCCGTACTTCAAAGTAATAGTATGCACTGAAACGTGTATTCTCAACGGGGAAGGTATTCGCGGTTTTCCAACTTTCACAGTCCAATGAGAGAAGTAAAAAGAAGGAAACGGATTCCTTCATAAAAGGAGAAAATTTTACATGTGTTTTTACGAACGTGTTATAATAAATTTTCAAAAAAAAGTTGTAGATTATGTTTTTATTTCATAGTTTGTCGAATTTTATATGTTCACGTTATTAAAATGAGTGTGAAAAATAAAGTATTAGAGTTATCAAACCCTTTACGACACGCAACTTTAGCCAGCATAAAAGTTAATGAATTAAAAATATATATAAATGAAGCTTTCATTTATTGAACTACAAAGTAAAAAATAAATGTTTTCCCAGATTTACATTTATCTGACTATACATAATAGCTTGGGGCGCTCGGATATTAAATTTTAAAGCAGGATATTTAGCTGTAAATCTTAAATTAAAATAATTTTTTTTTAAATGCCCCAGGTTTGTCTTTCGACATTCCTGGTTTCTCTCTTGGCGTGGCGTACTTGTAACCCACTTCTGAGGTTGGGGCGCCTGGAAGGCGGGGTTACGTTGCCCCGATGATATGAGGGTGATGATGATGATAATGGTGCGCCAGGAGAGTCCCTAATCCTAAGCTTAACCTAAGATGAATATGAATGATGATGATTGCGATGGCCATATGATTTCGGGGACCGTTTGGGCCTTTAAGTTTTCCTGACAATTGTCTTACAGATGAGGAAAAACCCCGATAAAAACCTCACCCAGAAAAACTGTCCCGACCGGGGATCGAACCCGGGCCCGCTGCGTGACTAGGCAGCACGCTACCCCGAGACCACAAGGGCGGACGATTAATATTTTAACACTCTAAAAATATTTCATATACAATTTTACATGCCGGCTGCTGGCCTCACATCTTTTCTCTCATTTAGGGAGAGGGATGATAATCCACCAAGTATATTAAGTGCTATGTAATCAGTATGACGAGTCCATCAGCCATTATACCTGGTTTTCTCAACCAGAAGTCGGTACTTATTATAGCTATCCAAATTCCCCGTGAAACTGGGTGAAAATTTCTACACCTGTGTGGACTTAAATCATCGCGCGTTTCTTCAATATAGGCCACTTTAAACCAGTAATTACCAACCTGAGTTCCGCGGATCCCCTATAAGTAAGGAATCCGCAAATGTGTTTTTTTAAATAAGTATAGTATATATTATTTTCGCTACGTTATATCGATATTAATAATTGTTACAAAAGGGCTTAACTTAATGAGGCGTTATAAAATGGGCCTAAATTGATACTGAAATAAATAAAAAATATGTACATTAAATTCAATCAGGACATATATTTATCATACAATTTGTACATTGGAATATATGTGACACACATAGGTAGAAAAGTGAAAGTGAATTTCTTTCCAAATAATAAATATTATTGCAATAAGATAGCTAAACTGTAAACACATGAAGGATATAAAGAGAGTAGTTTAGAGAGGGGGGTGTCATCGCTCCTGTGACGTTGGGGCTTGGATCGTGGATCCGGAGCTGGACGGGGTTGGCTTCGAACCTGGGGTGAGTAAAGTTTGTGTTTTGCAAGATAACATCTTAAAATTATAAACAAATATTTTTCACTTAAAATTACTAATTATTTTATTTAAAATGAGAATTAATAAATGCATTATCGTAAATTACTAAGTTTCAAACATACAACCGAAATACATGAACTTCGAAATATTTGTCTATATTAGATTCAAGGAATAAACGTGTTTCTTCAATAAGTATTGTATTGTATTGTAAGCCTATGTTTTCCCTTTACAGAGATTTAGGCGCGCTCCCCCTACAGGGAAGAAATTGAACCACACTAATTTAGTTACACTTGTTTTCGTATAGATGTCATTTTGAGTGGTACGTGGTGAGCGTTCCGCCTCATACTGACATCTGGAAAACCAAGGTAGTACTAGGACGGGAAAATTCGGTAAATTTTGCTTGGAGGCCTTTTCATTCAGGCTTAAGGATTTTTTACGAGCCTGAAAATCTTCAGACTCGGGACCCACGGCTTAAAGTCCCTCCCGGAGGACTTGCTCCTTGGATTTTTCCGTCCTTAAAAATCCATCGACCCCGGCCGGGTGAATCCGCGACCCTTGGGGCCAGAGGCAAGTAGCATAACCACTAGTCCACCGCGGCCGATAAGTCAGGTTTAAATTAAAATACGGTATCATTATGTTAGTATATTGATAAGTTAAGAAAAACAACTCTCTCATCCTCTCTCTCCAGGGTTTTAGTTTGGCACCTTATTGTTTTATTGAACGGTGGTAAAACTATATTTATATGATGTTTTAACTATTTATAATTTTATTGCAGATATAATCTGTATCAATATGAAGTTTTCCGTTTAATAAAATGTTAATGTTTTGCTTAATATATCCCATCCCATTTCCGATTGAGGGTCGCTCCACTTTTCAGCGGTTGCCCTTTTACCAGCCGGCTGCTGGCCCTTCACATCCATATGTGTCAATCACAGAGGTAGATGATCAACAGCCAGTGTAGGGGTGAAATGTGGTTGGCATGTCGAGTCCCCCAGCCGTTACAGCTGGTTCCTCAACCTGGAGCCGCTACTTATTGTAGCTACCCAATTGCCTTACGATGCTGGGTGGGCACCGGTCCCATACTGGCCGAAATACCATGAGAAAATTTCTTCCCCCATGGAGACTCGAACCAGCGCAAGTCCCGTAGCTCTGCGCCAAGGCTTTCTACCTTAACCGCTCGGCTACGGCCCATTTAACAAAGGAAATTATCATTTTATTTAGTTAGACCAATAGCTCGTAGGTTATGACATTACCTTATATTCTAATCCCAGCTATAATCCAGAAGAAGCTCATGATATAGATTTAAAACCACGTTACCTAGATAAATCCTTCCGTTTCCCTCCAAGCACATTTATGGCACGCTTCATAAGCTACAACAATAATGATAAATAATAATATATTAATCCACCAAAGACCGTAATATTTTAGAGGAGTGACGCTAGTATAGCGAGCGGGAAAACATAAGACTAAATTTAGAGAGTACAGACCGCTAAACATTAAAGATGGAGCGTGAGATGCGAAATTAATTTAACACTTTTACTTCATAAAAATTAATCACATTGTATACAATCTTTCTAGGTTGACTACGCAGTAGACTTCAGTCGCGGCGTGACAGTGGAATCAAACGCCACTATGTACGACTGAACTAGGTCTACTGTAGAAAGAAACTGAAGTACTTCTGATGTCATAAGCCGTAGTTCCGAAACCGCCGATCCCATTCCAACCTTTCTAGACTAATACATTTTTTGCTTTCTTCTACTGCGTAAGACATATTTAGTTATTCTTTATAGTTTCCGTTATAGACACGCTTAAAAAATATTATTTAAGTCTTAATACAGTATTTAAAGGTCTTTTAGCCAATTTAGAAATTTTAACTCATACACTTTGACGTGACCTTGCATTAAAGGAGAACAAACTGCAGCCAGAAAATTTTCAGACTCAGGGCTCACGGCATAATGTCCCTTCCGAAGGATTTTTTGGATTCTTCAATCTTAAAACATCCATCGGCCCCGGCGGGGTTTGAACCCGCGACCCTCGTGACTAGAGGCAAGGACCACTATGCCACCGCGGCCGACACACACACACACACACACACACACACACACACACACACACATAAACACACACATAAACACACACACACAATATATATATATATATATATATATATATATATATATACACACACACATACATTAGGCCTACATTTATGTCCATATAAAAATCTTAGTAGTTTGGATCTCTTTCACTGTAATGCACAGACTATTCTATACGCGTTGCGGTTATTCATGCGGTCTAAACAAGCAATAGGTGCTCTCTGCTGAGAAGGTGGTCTCTATTATGTGAGTAGTACTGCTTAACGTTCTCGTTAAAATTTCAAGTGGAACGAAAGTTTAGAGAATTTTTGTTGAACAAAAGGTCAAAACTGCCTGTTGTATGCATATACATGCCATATATTAACTTATATAAAATATTTCAATTCACGTGATTAATTCCTTCGCATTTCATACAATAGAAGCTCAGCGTTAAGATTTTACAAAAAACGCTTACCGTTTACCATGATAACTAAAATGAGGTAGTTTACCTCTTTATAATATCCTGTGGAAATGCCAAAGTAAACATATTTACAGCCAAGCAAGCTAGAAATCTCCAAGGTGATCACTGGCAGGACTTTCAAAACCATCAGTTAAAGGCGTAAGATATATTGAATGAGATTGATAAGGTTTAAAATTAATTTCAAAATACATAGGTCTGAACCTTAGTTTGGTTTATTTGAAATATTAAACTATAGAGGGAGGGACAAAAATCTTAAATTAAAAATATATTGTACGATTATTCTTCAAGTTATATCCATCCATCCATAGTAATTCTACCCGAAGGCAGGGCCTTCACTGTAATCATAGCATTTTCATGCTATGCTTGCAGCTTTACTAGGGAATTGTAGGTGTGATGCTTCCCGTTGCTTTCCACACCGGTAAAGGATGATGATGATGACAATGATAAGGATGATGATGATGATAATGATAAGGATGATGATGACGATGGCCATATGATTTCGGGGACCGTTTAGGCCTTAAAGTTTTCCTGACATTTGTCTTATAGGTGAGGAAAAACCCCGATAAAAACCGCACCCAGAAAAACTGCCCCGACCGGAGATCAAACCCTGGCCCGCTGCGTGACAAGGCAGCACGCTACCTCGAGACCACAGCGGTGGACTCAAGTTATATAGTAGCTGGATACTAGTTGGATAGTGTTGATGAGAATGGGACTGGTCCCGAAAGGCAGACTATGTTTTATTTTAACAGGCGAGGAGATTGCAAAACAAGATACATAATTTTATGACTAACCTCGTGGGATAGCGGTCTGGAAGTTTAGGTTAAGAACTCTCCTGGCACTTCATTATTGTATATTACCCATCATATAATCCGGGTAACATAACTCCGCATTCCAGGTGTCCCAATCTATGAAATGGGTTACAATTCCGCTCATACTAGGGGAGAAAGCAAAAAAAATATCATAAAAGACAACTTGGTGGCATTAGACAAAAAAAAATGTAAGTTATATATCAATTTTAAAAATGATCCCACTACAAGCCTCAGGAGGCCCTTGGGGTAGTAAGAGGTTAAAGCTCCCGCTTTTTGTGAACAATCGGCACTTGATGTCAGCCCTGAGCGACGGCCGCCTTTACCCCCAGAACAAGTGTCTGGTACTCATTTCAGTTAGAGGCTAAGTCGACCCCAGGGCCATAGTGCCGCCAGAGAGTTTGGGTCAGTTTAAAAATCCTGATCCCACCGGGACACGAACCCTCGACCTTCTGGCTTGTAGCGCAGTGCCTTAACCAATTCGCTACGGCGTATATATCAATGTTATATTTCCTAACACCTCAACGGAAATTGCCATGTAATTTATTAGTAGTATTCCAGTTATAAACCCTACTATGCGGATGCGAAAGATGATCGCTTTTTTTTAAAGGCGAGAAAAGATTGCGATTACATTGTTTTAAAAGTGCTTCCAAAAATTTAGGACAAAAGTCAGGCAGGCAGACAAGAAAATGGAGAAAACTCTTTATGGGAAACCAAGCATATTAAGGACTGTAAAGTCTCATAGACTGCGATGGGCAGGAGGTGTGGCACGCATGGGGAGTGAAAGAGGGCATGGAAAGTTCTAGTAGGAAAATGGTTAAAATATTGAAAGGCGTACGTGGAAGTTTAGTCGTCCTCAAATAATTAAAATTTCAGTTAAATTACTTCGTCAGCCAAATCACTTTAAAGGCCATTTAGAAGCATATTCCATTTTCAAATTTCGAAATGGTAGGTACTTTTTTCGGTTTTCTGTATGAAGGATTTAGGTCGTTGGGTGTGTTATCGTTCAAAAGGTTTTCATTCTTAGCTTCTGTTAAATTTTCCATTTCAAGAAAAAATGTTAATTAATTTTATTCTGTGTTCATTATCGTTAGTGTGTTGATTTCGTTGAACGATAACTTGTTTCTTGTAAGAAAGCCAGAGGGAAAGAGCCAAGTATGTATACAAATAATGAATTGAGACTATGATTTGAAGGAGATGAATTATTCAGTTGAAGATTGGAAATCATTAGCTGAGGATAGAGATGCATGAAGAGGTTGCGTTCGCTCGGCCTTGAATTATAATGTTAGTGCCAGTAAGTTACTTAGTTACGAGATAGGAAACGGAAAAAGTCTTACAATGGTGCACGCTTATGATTGCCAGTCACCCTTCTGTCATAAAATATCTAAGGCTGTTGCGAGATTAATAACTAACTTATAGGCACTATCGAACCCGTAGGTTCGTGGCCGTGCGTACATAAGCTCTCCATACATTCCTATCTTGTGTTATGATTTCCAATCATCCCCTGTATAATCTACTTCCCTCAAATCATGGCTAATGTTATTCTCCCACCTCATTCTTGGCCTGCCTGCTTGGAGCTTTCCCTCTGGTCTTTCTACAAGGAGCTTCCATGCTCCTCTTTCATTTCTCATTCGTGTCACATGTCCTGGCCATTACACTCTACGAGATTTAATTCTTCTTACTATATCAGATTTCTCATTAATATCAAGTAGCTCACTGTTGTAGTATTCTCGATTCGCCTGTCTGTTCATCTCTCTTTGGTACAAAAATGTTCCCAAGAATTTTATTATTAAGTAATATTAATCTTTTCTCCTCCCTTAAAGTAAGAATCTATATTTTGCATTCATATAATATATCTGAGAGAATGACAGTTTTATATATTTTCAGTTTAATGTTTTTTTTAGATAATTTGGGACGGCAAGAGTCCCTGCAATGCATAATAGCATGCATTTCCATAATTGAGCCTAGGTTTAAATTGCGAGGATACTATGAATGTTATAACATTTATTTTACAATTCTGTATATTTGTCAAGAATACTTGGAAATAGTATTAGTTTTCTAAGAAGTCTTCGAGATTAATTTTTTAGTGACAAATGTACGATGAGGTTAGTGGATTTTGTATGGTAGAAGAAGAGAACGGGAGGATGATGGGTTGTTCCCATGGGCAAGTGCGACTAAGAGGGCGAAAAAAAAGGGGTGAGGGTGGGGTTATAGGAAGGAATGAGCCAAAACCCACAGAAGAGACAAGACGAGAAAGAAACCCTGATGAATGGAGCCAATTTAGTCGACTGGCGCCTCCCCTTTTCGTAGCTGTTTTTTTTTTCTGTCTCAGTATCTAAACTAACTGTCGTATTGCCAAGAGTGTTTTGTCCATTTTTAGTCTTTGACATATGCAGACTTGGTAGAAAGCCACTTTAGTTTGATTCGGGATGTTGTCGGACTTCCGACGTCATAAACCACCGTGCTGGAACCAAGATATAATGTAATTCATTTCCAGTTTTCAAAAAGAATTGCTTCCATTCTTATCGCTTTGTTTTGTGGAGATATAATATTACAGGACTGGTGGATCGACTATATATACAGTTCTATTTTATTTTATTTTATAAAAACACATTGGAATGAAAATATTGGGCATACAGAATTGAAAGAAAGCAAATTGTGTTTATCTGTTACCGTCTACTGCGACAACATTCTTGCAAATATATTTTCGCAGGATGTCGTGTGGTTAGTTTTCAAGCCTTTTTCTCGTAATAAAAGAAGGCAGGTGTCGGCAAAAAAAATCCACAATGACTTTATTTAATTCTATAAAATATCAGTGACAATTTCATTAAAAATTGCTGTAATAATTGATTTTGTGTTTAAGTTTATTTATCTCACAATTATCTTTACTCTCCAACGAGTCCACTTGTCATCGTTTCTTCTCTTTCAGAACTCGCTGTCACAACACACTGACTGACTCCCGACCTTAGCTGCAGATTATTGGCCTCTAGGGCCAATATAGGTTATTATTAGTTATTATTATTATTATTACCGTTCTTGTTATAGAGTAGCAACATTTGTTTTATATTCAATGTCCCAGGTTGTCATTTCACAGTTTTCTGGTGTTTTCTCAAGGCATTAGCGTAATTTTAACCCACTTCTAAAGTCGGAGCTCATGGAAGGCGGGGTTACGCTGTCCCGATGATAATATGATGGATGGTGATGATGATTATGATGTATATGTGATGTTCGGGGCTATTTGGACCTTAGAGTTCTTTGACATTTGTCTTACAGGTGAGGAATGTTCTCCCGACCGGTATCCAAATTCGGCCACCCTGCGTGATAAGGCAGCACGATACCTCGAGACAACATTGGTAGACAATATGCAACATAATATAAAGTTTCTAAATTACAACAGTGTTTTATTTCGTATATTAACAACATTTTAACCAATAAGTAAGGTTGGTTATACTGATACGAAAATGCACTCTGTTAATAATTACACGTTCAGGTATCGAATGGAGACGCGTTTGACCGCTTTGTCTGTTGCTAAACTTTATAGACATCTTCGCTCTGGAATCTGGGTTACAATGTATGGAATCTGATATGCTATACAAATTCCCCCTTAATTTTGATCTACATTTTTTCTCTTTGTAACATGTAAAGAGCTGTTAATTGGTATAGTATTGATTTATTCACAGTCAGAAATGAATTTACTATATTCAACTAGACATAAAATATTAATAAGCAGTGTCAGCTCGTGACTTGAATTTATCGATGATTTGGAAAACACGAGTAACATTTGCTAGGACCACTTCACGAATGAAGTGAAGTGAAAAACGATGATTATTAAAATTTAGTACTAACAAATTAGATTAACGAAAGTTAAACTGTACGATACAGTAATAAGACCGATTGTAACTTACGGCTGTGAAACATGGATACTGAAGGAGTCTGATAAAAACTATTAATCTTTGAAAGGAAGATCTTACGGAGAATTTTTTGGACCAATTAGAGAAAGCGATGGCATATGGCGTATACGATTGAACTCTGAATTAAATAATCTGATACGAAATAAAAATATAATAAACCACATTAAAGCTCAAAGACTGCGCTGGTTTGGACATATCAATAGAATGCAGGAAGACAAGCCTGCAAGAAGAATATACAAATGGAAACTAATATGCACCAGAACAGCTGGACGCCCAAAACACAGATGGCAGGATGATGTTATAAAAGATATAGCCTATTAGAAATGAAAATTGGAAATTGGCCAGTCTGTATCCAGGATATATCTAGGTGAAGAAAAATTGTAGAGGAGGGCAAAACTTCAATGAGGTTGTAGTAACCTACTAAAGAAGAAGTACTAGCAAATGTATATTTTTGCGCGATAGTGCGTTTTGTCGTACTTACAGCAATGACGACCATTATTGAAAGCTCAACTTCCTACATTTCGGGGTTGCCAACCTAAATAACTATACTGTAATATTACATTTATACCCACGTGCGGGAAGTAAAACAACTGCCCTCTATGTATACTACTTACAATGTATATACAGAAAATATCCGAAAGGTAATGTTAATATACATTATATGAAACAAATCACTGCATTTTAAATGAACTGAACTTTATTTGAAACAATATAAAACAATAAATACGTACTTGTGACCATGTTATCAATAATTGTTCTCAAGGCCTCATGTTGTTTCAACTGATAAACATTGTCCACACTGTTAACGTTAGTCTATTGTTTATAATGAACGCAAATATTTCCAACAAAGATATTATTTTACTATTATTTATTATTTTGAAAACACCATCGCGCAAAAAATAATGTACAACGCACGTCTGTGAAGTGTTTTACAGAATCTCGGAAACATTTTTCTTCGATTCTGTAAAAAACCACTTCCCAACCTTGCACCGTAATATACTATTACTTACAATGTAAAAAAAAAAGAATCGTTAGGGCGCGCTTCAGATGTTTGATAATTGAAACTTGTTCATGTATATTGCACAATTCCTTTCATTATTACTGTATTTACTGTCATCTGGCGTGGAAAATTTGAATTTAAATTCCTTTCATGCCTGAATTGTATATGGTATTATTTTATTATGGTGTTATAAGCAGTTTGAGGGAAGGAGGATTGGACGATGAAGTTGGGATGACAGTAAATGTTGAGGAGAATTGACAATGGATTAATTGGGCACTGGAACCACTGTTTAGCCTGATAAACAATATTAAGGAAATGAAGGAAAGAAAATGACTTAGAGTTCGTAAAATTGCGATATAGTGATTTTTCTGTAACATCATAATAAAAAACAAGATAATATATAAGTAGTAAATCATGTAAGTGGAAACAGTATACATTTAAAAACCACGAGCTTAGTTCGAGAGAGCATTCTTTTTTTTTTTTGAAAGTGGTGCTCTGGGGTTGTAAAGTGAACAAAACCACAAGGACCGTCCTGGTATTGGTGTATTTGGTTCCCTCTTGTAGAGGCTCTTTAAAAAAAACCTTGACTAGGTTTAATTAGATTAGACGCCATGCACGAGAGGACAAAACAAATAACTCCCACAATGCACTCCTAGTTTGTGCCAACTAATTTTTGTTGTCAACTATATTTACATAGCAAGAAAATTTTTGCATACTGGAACGGGAGAGATTCGATTAAAGAGTAAATCTTATTTTACACTAATTGATTTATGTTCGCTTGACTTTGTAGCAAGTAAATTAAGCTAGGGATTGTACAGTAATTGCTAGCTATGTTCGTGTAAGTTGGAAGTTTTCTTCTAGAAAAATGTATTGTAAACCACATTGTCGTTCACTAATTTTACGGTAAGTCACAACCAATTAATGTCACATGGATGTAATTGAATTTTCAATATTATATCTATAATGTGCTATTATGTAATTTTATCTCGAAGGAAATATGTCCCTACGAAAAATTATTCATGTAATAATTTAATATTTTTAATGCAATATTAATACCTGTGGGAAGTTAGTTTATATTTCTAAAACTGTATAGCATATCACATAATTATATAATATTTTGCTATTGCACATTTGAAATGAATTTAATGTCATTTATACCTAATTAAATTTTAATGAATTTAAGGATTGTAGATCACAGTATTCATATTAAATTGTACTGTAATTTATTCAGTTGTTATCACTTTAAAACCATTGCCATATAATTTTTTTCTTGCTTTCAGTTGAAACTATATTAGATTAGATTAGATTTATTTATTTAGCCTGGTGGAGTTAAGGCCATGTGGCCTTCTCTTCCACTCACCAGGGCAAATATATACTACATCAGAATATAACAATCACAACGAACTCTAATATTAAATACTAAATAAAAATTTGATCAAAAAGATAATATCTATTATATTACGATCTATAATGCAACTAGTTAATGTTAGTTAAAATTAAGACTAAAACTAATAATAAAATGTATACAAGCAAGACATATTAAATTGTCCCTGTCTAATGTATATATAAAACAAAGAAAAATAATGAGATATAGAAAACTAATTTTACGTTTGTACAATATTTAAAACAAAACAAAAGAAAATATTTGTTAATCTTAATATTATTTTCATAGATAATTAAATTTATTAATTGTTAAAAGAATACTATCAGTGAGGTGTATAAGTTAGTTTGTTATTAAATAATCCTTTAATTTGTTTTTGAAGGATGTTATAGTTTGACAGTCTCTGACTTAGATGATAATATTTAGGCAGGTACAGCCATATTAACGTAAGTTAAAATTATTTTGGAAATAAAATGAACATTTACATCTAATATATAAACATTAATGTTTGTTTCTTTGTTCGTACTTTATGCGCGGCCATACCTTGATCCGATTGTGCTGGGGCTTTTTGCAAAATGTTCAGAAGATTCCCGGGATGAATATAGGCTATAAGAGATTCGTGATACTCAGCTCCTACACCCTTAAAAATAGCTCTTTGTAATGGAAAACGTGAAAAAAACAGTTTTTTGGACGCTTAAATAGCTTACGCTGCCTAAACCAAAACAAATACACCAAATTAATGTACACGGAACCGTGACAGCATATGTTTATCTTTTACGGATAAATCAAAATAACCATTTTTGTCTTTCAATGATGCCAAGAAGATAGAGACAAGTACGTAGATTTCTGTGCCAGCATAGCAACACATGATAGGTATTCTTTTAAGGATAACACACATTAACGAATTTTGTCCTTTAGCTCATTTATGCCAAGAAGATCGAGATAAGTATATTCCCGGGCAACACCGGGTAATCAGCACGGGGAATCTTAAAACAATTACGGCATACATTTATAATTATTTTCCATTTTACTTATTCAACTAATCATAAGAAGTACAGCTCATTTATGCCAAGAAGATCGGGATGAGTAGATTCCCGGACAACGCCGGGTAAACAGCACGGGGTATCTAAAAATAATTACTATATATATTTTTCCCAATATTTATTTAACTATGCATGAAGCGCATTAATTTTCGTATTTCAGCTCATTTATGTCAAAAGATCGGGATAAGTAGATTCCCGGGCAACGCCGGGTAATCAGCACAGGGTACCTAAAAAATATAAATTTATAATTATTTTTCCCTTTTCCTGGGTGATGGTATTTTCGGGATTTTTTTCTTAACTGTAAGACACATTTCAGGAGACTTAAAACCCAAATGGTCGTCAAACATTATCTTGCCATCCTAATCATCATTATCATGTTGGCCATGTTTTGTATGCATGTGTTTTGGCTTTAATGCTCATGTTATCTCGAAGGAGACCTTGCATTGAGTTGCTCGTTCATTCAGGGAAGCCCTGCATGTCCTTGTGTGGCAAAAGAAGTATGTAAGTGAACCTTTTAAAATTCCTCTTCCGAAAGGTCCTGCCAATTGGCGTGGGGCATGTGCATATTCTTATAAGGTGAGAGATTAATCAACGATGAGGAAGATATTAATCAATTTTTGAATTTTAATCGATTCCTTTGATGTAATGTTAACCTAGGATCATTTGTTCATTAATAATTCATAGTGTCAATGCTTATTAGATGTGCATCATGATATGTCTGATTTCCAATCTGCAGAAGGGTTGCATTGTTCTCAGTCTGATATTAATAGCACGGATTGTGCTTAGCTCCGTCCACCGATTTAACCTACAGATGTAGGTTATATCATCCATATGTGTAGTAGTTATATATTCTGACAGAAAATTATCTTAATTTCATGAAACATTTTATTTATCATAAGTAATGCTAGGAGTGATTTCCAATTTATCTAGAGAATTTGGAAATTAAGAGTGGCATTTGTTAGGATTATTTAACGAATAAAATTAAGCTGTTTACTCACAAATCATTGTTTAACTATAGTTATTTTAAAAATATTTATATATTTAATGTAAACGGCGATGTTTGAAAACAAATCAGAAATGTGAGGTTATGTTCATTCACTGCTCCTTGATCATATTATTTATTGCCAAATAAGATCGCAATATTGTAAGAGGGCACCCAAGTCGTGAAATAGTGAAACACATCAAACTATATATAAAAATCAACGTTACGGGTTATTCATTTATTTTTTTAGTAAGCAACTCAGTAAAATAAAGGAATATTTTCATTATTTGCTATATTCAATGTATTTGTTGGAGAAAAATAATGCTTTGACCTGTTCAGAACATTAAAAAAGGAGGAGGTTTCTTTATCACAAAAGCAGGAAAGAGAAATCGATAAAGGGCGAGGTGAAACACTACTGTCATTGATTGTAAAACAACATTAATTAAAACGTGATTGGTCATTGACTAGCATCTGTGGCATGAGTTAAATATTCAATATAATGCGAAACTTGATCGATTAGTCTTCTTACTTAGTTGTATAAGGTATCCCTTGATTTTTTCCATCACATTTTAGCTAATTCCGAAGGAATTAAGCAATTTTTTTTATTTTTTTATGTTTATATGTGTGTGTGTGTGTGTGTGTGTGTGTGTCCATCTCTACCTTGTAACGCAGTGGGCCCGGTTTCGATTCCCGGTCGGGGTTTTTCCTCACCTGTAAGGAAACTTAGGGCCCAACAGTCCCCGAAAATCATTCGGCCGTCAAAATCATCCTGATCATCGTCATCATCATCTTCATCCTTCACTGGTACGGAATACAACGGGAAGCTACCGCACCTATAAATCCCCAGCAAACTTAACAAAGCATGGCATGAAAATTCTATGATCGCTGCGAAAGACGTGCCCTAGGGCAGAATTACTATGGATATATATATATATATATATATATGTGTGTGTGTGTGTGTGTCCGTTAACGCTCCAGGGGACGTAATTTTTGTTTCACTGAAACCAAACTTGGGGTATAACAATTAATTAAAATAATAAGGTCGAGTTGATTAACCAGAAAATTTGGACCATTAGCTATAGGAGCTGACATCAAACGAAAATTTAAAAACCGCTCTAGCGATCAGCAATTTTCGATGCTTCACTACGAAACTCAATCTATGCTGTTAAAATAAATCGAGGAAGTTATTCTAAAAAAAAAAAAAAAAAAAAGCGAAATCTGAAATTAGAAGTGAGGGATGTCCTGATACCCGATATAAAAAATCTACTCTAGCAACCATGTTCGGTTGTATAGGCCTACCATAAATTTAATTATCCTTTACATTGTCAATGTATAAGATTCATTCATAGTGTTCTGCTCAAGAGCAGGTCTTTCACTGCAAACTCAGCATTCTCCACTCTTTCCTTAACTCAGCTTTCCTTTTTGTATCTGCATACAAACCATTTATTTTAATATTGTCTATCATCTGATGCCTTTTTCTGCCTCTAACTTTCTTTCCGTTGACCAATCCTTCTAGAGCATCCTTCAGCAGGCAGTTTCTTCTTTGCCAATGGCCAATCCAATTTCTTTTCCTCTTCTTTATGAGTTCCAGCATTGTTCTTCTTTCACCCACTCTGTCTAGCACATCTTTATTTCTTACTTTCTGTCCATTTTATACGTTCCATTCTTCTCCATATCCACATCTCAAAAGCTTCCAGTTGCTTTTCCTCATTTCGTCGTATTGTCCAAGTCTCTGCACCATACAATGCTACACTCCACAGAAAGCACTTCACTAGCCTCTTCCTTAATTCTTTTGCCAAAGGTCCGCAGAAAATGCTTCTCTTCTTGTTGAAAGCTTCTTTTGTCATTGCTATCCTCTGCTTTACTTCTTGACATCAGTTCATGTTACTATTGATAGTACAACCCAAATATTTGAAGCTATATTAGATGTATTAGTTTAATTTATGTAATGATTTAATAATTTGAATGAAAAATGATTCTGTAGATATTTAAATTGGTGTCAAATTATATATATATATATATATATATAAATCTACCACACCTATAATTCCGTAATAAAGCTATAAAAAATGTCATAAAAATTCTATGATTGCAGTGAGAGACCTCCCTCGGGCAGAATTACTATGGATATATATATATATATATATATATATATATATATATATATATCAGTAAAAAAACGAATCGTGTCTATCCGCAAGTTATTACGATTGCCATATATATATATATATATATATATATATATATATATATATATATATATAACAATATGGCAATCCTAATAACTTGCGGATAGATATAATTCGTTTTTCTACTGAAGTCCGACAATTTTAAATAAGTTCGTATCGGAAATCGAATTTCTCGAATCCAACAAAAGAAATATATGTATTCCATAAACCAGCAAAATTGGTCCATAAATTCGACCTTCACGGAAATTCGCTTAGTTTACGAAGTTCCTACGTGATGGAATTTATTGATTACATGTATGATTGTAAGGCTCCATATTTAAGACTCCAGAGAAATTCTAATTACTCATGAAGTTTTCTAGTCTCTAAAAGTTAGAAACCATATTTGGTACCCATAGAGTATAACTGGAAGAAGAATATTTTATAGATACTCTACTGCTATGGTCTCGAGTAGCGTGCTGCTTTGTCACGCAGCGGGCCGGGGTCCGATCCCCGGTCGGGACAAGTTTCCTGGATGAGTTTTTTTCGGGATTCCTCACCTGTAAGATAAATGTCAGGAAACTTTAAGGCCCAAACGGTGCCCGAACACCATCTGGCCATCGTTATCATCAATATCTTATTCGCCTAATTAGATTAAGTTTAGTTTAAGGCCTCTCCTGGAGCATCATCACCATCATCAGCTCTCATATCATCTGGGCAGCGTAACGCCGCCTTCCAGTTTCCCCAACCTCAGAAGTGGGTTACAAGTATGCCATGCCAGGAAAGGATACCAGAATTATCGAAATGACAACCTGGGGCATTTGAAAAAAAAATATATTTTACAGATTAAACAAGGATGCAGTATCTCTCCAGTTTTATTTAACCTATACATCAATGATACAATAGAAAAATGGAACGAAGAAACAAATAAAGTAATAAAATTAGATAAAACACACTACTTGAAAACATTATTATACGCTGATGACCAGGTAATAATAGCAAATACAGAAGACGAACTTCAAAGGAATATTTTTAAACTACATAATATATGTGAACAATATAATCTCAAAATATCCATAGAAAAAACTAAGGTAATGGCAAAGGTAAAGGGAAAAATCAAATCAGATCGAAATTAGTAATAGGAAACAAAATCATAGAACAGGTGAATCATCTCAATTATCTAGGATGTGATATTTCATTTAATTATGATAATGATATAAATAATAAAATAGCAAAATTCCAGGGAATATGAGGTACGATAAAACGATCACTAAATAACATAACATCAAGAGAGACCCAATTGAAATTTTATAAAATGTTGGCAGTACCGGTGCTGCTCTATGGTTCAGAAGCCTGGATACATAAAAAACAAGATCTAAGTAGGATAACGGCGGCAGAAATGAAATTTTTGAGATCTGTTAAAGGGTGCACTAAGGAAGACAGAATCAAGAACACAGAAATAAGACAGGAACTTGAAATATTTTTGCAATAACTGATAAAATAGATACATATAGACAAAAATGGAAGCAACACATAGACAGAATGGATGAAGATAGATATCCAAAACAAATAAGAAAATCCAAACCTAAAGGCACCCAAGATGTGGGCAGACCTAGAAAGAGATGGGCTGAAGTCGGAACGGGTTAACAGACTTAATCCATGAATGCAGATGATGATGATGATAGGTTTTTCGTTGAACGTTGTATAAGTTAAATAGTAGTCTATAATGAAATCGAAAATATATATTAAGCGTAGTCGATAAACTGGGTTATAATTTACTTTTTAGATAAAAGTGGCTTTATTATTCATTCACTTATTTATCTCAGTTAATGTGGTCTTTTTAAACGTGAAAATGAACTCTTTGTGGTAGATTAGTCGAGTAGCGGTGATAAAGCACATAAACGCTAGATACTCTGGGAAACTTGGTTATGTTGGTAATAGATAAGGTGTGACTATAGTGTGGGTTTAAATAGATTGAAGCTAAATACATCACAATTGAAATAACACCGACCCCTCTCATAAAGGGGTTATGCAGTCAATACGACTGTGGATTTATTGCTTCCGTTACTTACTCTTGGCATGAAGCCCGGACTCCATGAACTCGTATCAGATGTGTGATAATTTTAACACCGTCCAACATGAGCCTTTTTCATATATTATATTATGTTAGTTACATGTACAAGTTTCAAAATTAACGCGATATATTGTATTACGTATAGCTATTACAAAAAGGGATATTATATTACATGTCCAATATACAGGGCAATTAAAAAAGGTCTCTAGGGTTTTATAACGTTCACAACTTGCAAACTATCAAATCTATATTGATGCAATAAGTATGAATAGAAATTTGACCTCTGAAAGTTGGGTTTGTTTTCTATTGATGTCTAACCTCGCAATACACGACAGGCATCATCATCATCATATAACTAACTCACTGGCACTATCGAACTAGTAGGTTCATGCTCTCCATATATCCCTATTCTGAGCCAATGTTTTCCAATCATTCCCTGTATAATCTACTTCCCTCAAATCATAGTTAATGTTATTCTCTCACCACATTCTTGGTCTACCAAATGGGCGTTTTCCCTCCGGTTTTCCTACAAGAATCTTCCATGCACGACTTTCATTCCCCATTCGTACCACATGTCCTGCCCATCGCAGTCTACGAGACTTAACTGTTCTCATTATATCTGGCTTCCTATAAAGACCATGTAATTCACTGTTATGCAATCTTCTCCATTCACCTGTCTGTTCATCTCTCTTTGGTCCAAAAATTTTCCTAAGAACGTCATCATCATCATCATCATCATTAATTACAGCCTGTTCCGCTTCAGGATCAAATTGATTCCTCCGTCGCTTCTCAGGACTTCCTGGGTCTCTTCGTCCTGTGGCTCTGTAGTTGAATAACTTCAGAGGTAGTTTATTGTTTGGCAATTTAAGAAGGTGTTCATGCCAATTATTTTGGTATATTTGGATGGTTTCAGTTATTCCTGGTGTGTTGAGAGCTTTGCGGAAATTTTCATTACGTATGTGGTCATATAACCCGCTAAAGGTCTTAATTTCATTTCTGCAGCTACTATCCTATTTAATTTGCCTGTAGTAAGAGTCCATGTTTCAGAGTCATAAAGTAGAGTTGGAAGAGTCAATGTTTTATAAAATTTTAGAATTATATCTGTGTGTACTTTTCGGAGAAGAGTCAATATTGTCTATCAACAATGGTCTAACAGCCCAATGTAATTTAAGTACGCTTATTTCCCTACAGATATCTTGAATGTTATGCAGTCAACATACCGATCTAATGAGACATCTGGTAGAATAGAATAGAATATATTTATTTAGCCTGGTGGAGTTAAGGACATGTGGCCTTCTCTTCCACTCACCAGGACAAATATATGTTACATATAAATACAAAAAAAAATACAATGATAGTCATACTAAACAATTAATTATCTGTCAAATTGAATAATAATTAAAATACTGTCTTATAATACAATCAAATTAAATAAAATTAAAATTAAATTAATGATAGAATGAATACAGAAAGGAATAACAGCTCCGAATCTATTATACATAAAAAGAAAAGAAAGAGGAAAAAATACAAAGAAAGTAACAAACTATAATGAATTGATCTATCGCTTATTATATAAGGCATTAGGTAAATATATTAACAAATCTTAAAACTATTTTTATTAAATAATGAGAAAACAAATTATTAATTTTTAAAAGGTAATATTAGTGAGTTGTTTCTGTTAGTAATCTTATTTTCAATTTGTTTCTGAAAGATGGTAAAGTTTGGGAGTCTCTGACATAGGGTGGAAGGGAATTCCATGTTCTAGCAAGAGAAATTGTAAAAGAGACTAACAGGGAATTGTCTGTCAACCATTGCACGCCGAAACCTACCTCGAAATATCTCCCACAGAAGCGTTGTCATATATCAAGTCCGTGTCCAAAAAATCTGTCGATTTAATCTACAAGGTACAAAAATCGAAGCTAGAATCCAGCAATGGAAACACACTGTTGGACTTCCTGCATGAATAAGAGCGGAGTGAAGTGAGGGAGGACGCGGCGCGACGGTCGGTAAATGAGAATTATACAATCTTCCAGTTCACGAGTTGTCTTACTTGTCTATAGTTTAAATGAGAGATTTGGCGCTGGATTAAAATGCCTTGCAGTTAAAAACGGTAGATATTTTTTTGATACTGTCTTGGTATGTCACAACGCTTTTCTGGAAGAAATTTCAAGGTAGGTTTCTGCACGCAATTGTGTACATTCCCTTGCTAGGAAACCAGATACCGGAAATATGAAATTATTTTAATCAACTATGGATAGGAAAAAGAGTAACCTTAGTGAATGTGGCTTTGAGCGCAAAGATTGGGCTGTACTGGCTGTAGAGAGAGTACATATGAAAAGTCTGTTCTATTAAAACGTTTTATGATATCGAAACATTAATTTGTTTTTGCTATAGAGTGTATATGTATATATATATTAGGATTACATTTCGAAGAGTGTCCTTCATTATCTTTCCCTCATACATTTTTAAAAGATAGAGGATCGAGGACTGCTGGCTGAAATTTTATGCTAATCTGTTAATGATGGCAGGAAATATTGGAATTCCGGAGCTTAACGAATTATAGCTAAACACTTATATAATACTCCCCTTCCTCCCCCCTTCCTTTCTGATTCCATTTCCAAGAGAACGAAAAAAAGAATTACCATACACATTACGGAAAATAAATTCAACATGGCGGTATATAGCGGACGATTCTTTACCTTCTAATAGTATAAACCTGACTATGTTGAAACAGAAATATGGCTCTTAAACTGTGGAGGGAATTGAAATTGTGCTATTAAAAATAATCTTTATTACGGCATTTCTTTACTTCTCCCTCCATATTTAGATTCACATTTTATACAGGGTAAATGAAAGTTAACCCTAGAATACAATGAAAATAATTTGGAAATAGTATGGAATTGTCCGAACTGGCCAAAAATGTTGTCACCAGGACAATGTTGGTTACATTAATCACATAACTTTAAAATTTAAGAAATTGCATGTACATTTCAAATTGTTTTAAGAATGCATTATTCCGCCATGGTTCGGTATATCTTTCAGAATGTTGACTTGGGTTTGTATAGGGTGTCTCAAATCTTCAAGATCAAAATAATACAAATTATACAGGAAATCAAACTGAATATTTTGAGATATGAATCAATTATCTGAAATTCATAATTATTTCAGGCAATATTTTCTGTAAGCTGCTTTCGTTTTCATAGCAAAAACTACTATCTGCGTTTACATTTGTAGGTGGATGTTTCCCTTTTGGGACAAATTTAGTCGTTCATGTATGAAAACCTTTGGTAGGGCAATAGCTCCCTGCTTGATTGTACAGATCCTTGGAAGAATGCAGCAAAATATTATGAACCGTTGTTCATGCATGTTTTGAAACTGGTGGTCGCCACTTTGAACACTTGCTCTGAGCTGTTGATCAGGTATTAGTTGTTAATGGTTATTTTAATATTTTCCAATTTTAATTATAACTCATATGTATAAAAATTTAATTACATTTATTTTCGGCCATTAGTTTCCTGTCTCAGGGCTCTAGTTTATAGTCCTCTATCATCTTCATAATTCTGAACTTAAAATTTGAAAACAATCTGTATGTAACCGTGAAAATGTATTATTACATATTTTATAAATGATTTGTATGAAATATAATAATAATAATAATAATAATAATAATACTTTATTTATTCTGGCAGAGTTAAGGCCATAAGGCCCTCTCTTCCACTCAACCAGCACAAATACAAATAAATATTCGACAAATATAGATATACACTTTACTAATTATAAACAGTTAAAGATACAATAAATGTAGCAATGTAAATGTCATGTACAAACAACATTTTATAGGGTAATAACAATAATGATACGATAATAATAATAATAATAATAATAATAATAATGATAATAATAATATAAATATGATACATTATACGGGAAACACCAATTTATATATATATATATATATATATATATATATATATATATATCTTACACTGGATAATAATGAAGTCGAGTTTAGAGCAAATATAAATTTAGATTTCTTTTAAAAGATGCCAATGTCCGGCAGCCCCTTATTTCTTGTGGTAGGGAATTCCAGTTGCGAGAAGTGGAGATGGTATATGACATGGAGTGATGTGATGTCCTATGTTGCGGTATATTAAGTAAGATACTATGTTGTGATCTTGTGTTTAAGTTATGATTTGAGGATAGATACAGGAAACGGGATGACAAATAATTGGGAATCGAGGTATGTAGGATCTTAAATAGGAGAATTAGACAGTGCGATTTTCTTCTCTCTTTTAGATGTAGCCATGACAATTCGTGGAATAATGGAGAAAATGAGGCGTTCAGAAGATAATGTTGTTAAATAATCTGGGGATTCTATGCCACCATAAATACATAATACATAAATTCAAAGTAAAAAAAAACGGAAAACACCTAATTTATTGTTGCAGTGTATGAATATTTACCTTGGACTATTTAACTCATTCACCAAATGGGAGACAATGACCAATGACATTTCAATGAATTTTGATTTACAACCAATCACAGATGCTTTTCACCTCAATTTTGTCAATTTAATTTTATCACTTTAAAATCAAGATCCTCCTTTTTTCTGAATAGGTCAGACCATTATTTTGCAGTGACTTACTCTCTAAGAAATAAGCTGAATGTAATAATTTATACATTAAGATGTAAGAATTCTAGAATGCATGTGGCTACCAGATTGTATGTATAGTGCACGAATGTAACCAGATAGTGCTTGCGGGATATACTATAAAAACATTTGTAGCAATTGATTATACCACAATAAAAAGAAACCACAGTTTGCACTTTCTTAAACCTAATATTTCCCAGGTAATAACGTTCAAGAAAAATATAATTTGTCATAGGACATCAGAAATTAATTAATAACCTATAATGTTGGTTATAAACAGTTTGATGTGTTTAATGTTTTCTCCACTAGGATGCATTCTTGCAATGTTGCGATCCTTTGGCAATAAATAATATGATCTGGTTGCAGTGATGAACAAGTGAAACATAACAAATGTTTCTAATTTATTTTGAAACATTGCCGTTTACATTAAATGTAAATATTTTAAAATAACTATATTTAAATAATGATTTGTGAGTAAACAGCTTAATTTTATTCGCTAAATAGTCCTAAAAAATTCCACTCTTGATTTCCAAATTCTCTAGATAAATTTGAAAAAGTGAGAATTTCCTTAAAATGAAGTCATGTTGGGATCAAAGCAACCTAAAATCACCATATTTCAATGTAAAATCATTGCTCAAACAGTTCAGCCAACTTTCACAAAAATCTGCTAACAAACGGGTGAACGCTAATCTAATCGGTTGTACTAACCGGTCCACTTCTCACCCTAACTTGCCCAAACTAACACTAACTTACCCTGTAACATTAACTTGACAATTTTCTCAACTTTACTTGCTCACTAATGTAGGTGGACTCCTTAGATATAATACCCTTATATTGGAGAGTAAACGTATTGGCAATTGGCTCTAGAGGGAGAATGTGTTATCACATTTGCCCAATTTGACACTACCAGTCTCTTGTACTCCGATCGAATAATCACAGGTTGCACAATGATATAGAATGACCAATAATAATTTTACTAAGATGTTGAGGTATTTTTAGGTTAAAATTAAATATACCTATTTAATTTTGTGATTTATGCCAGGAAGAACATGCACAATGTGGGCTTTTTGCAGGAAGAACAAGCACAATGTGGGCTTTTTGCATAACTATGGAGTAAATCAGATTTACCACTGTAAATATAGTTTTAATATATCGTCAACTTTAAAATTTTGAAATTATGTAGAAATGAAATGTTTTAATTGGGAACAAATCGGGTAAGAGAAGTGTGGTTGGATAAAACTTCGTGGAGGAGACTGTGTACTTATAGGCCCATCCATAAGTGGAAACTCGAACAATTATGACGAAGATGATAATGCATATGTGATTAGTTCTGCAGTTCGACTAATTTTAATTATGTGAGGAATTGAGTCTCTGTTATCAATTTTCTCTAATGATTTCTCAATCCGTATGAAAAGGTGACGTTGTTTGTTCAAAAATTATATTTTCCGGACTTACTCAACGTATGTATAATAACTGAGCCAATTTTTGAACCGCTAATCCTCATTGGTTTCAGAAAGTTGTAACGCTCTCCTTAAAACGTAATGATGGGTGTTACCTGATTAGGAATGTCAGAAATTAAATTAATAAGCGTTCCAAATACAATTTTGTTTCTTCCTCTTGTAATTTTTTCTCTCTATTGTTTTTATTTTAAAAGAGAAAAGGAATATATGAGAATGAATGGCTTGGTTTTAGTTGTTCTGAATGCGAAAAGAATTTCTTCTTCTTCTTCTTCTTCTTCACGGTTTAGGCTTGTTTACTAGCCTGTTCCGGCTCCAAATTGCGGCTCTTTCCATCTTTTCTTTGGTCTTCCCAAACTTCTTCTTTCTCATTGTGAATAGCTGTATGCTGCTTTTGGTATTCTATTCTTAGTCAAGTGTTCTTTCCAGTTTGTTCTGTATTTTTCTATTGTTGTGTTTAATTCCTCTACTTTTAGCTGTTGTCTTATTTCTGTGTTAGAATGTGAAGTGACTAAAACATGCCTAAATCTATCGCAATCTTTTCGACACTGTAGAAAAGCAAGATTGGTAGGATCCATGGGGAAAAGGAAAATAGGCTGGAGTTAAAGGAAGGGGGGGGGGTGTAGGTGGTCTAGTGAGAGAGTTAGGTTCAAAGTTTTTGAGCAATTTATCATTCTCTGATTAATGTGCTGTGCTGAGCCCGGTTGCAAGAGAAGATCGATATCGCGATTGGCTGAGTGTCTGTGCAACGCAATATTCAGTAGCGGAGAGACAAATTTCCATTCTTAATGTCCAATTCCTTCTCCTCAATTCTTTCAATTATGCTTTCTTCTGCTTCCATTATGTGTCTAATTTCCTTATTTGTGACATGTTCTAATATTCCTCACCTGTAAGACAAATGTCAGAAAATTATAGGGGCCAAACAGTGTCCGACCATCATATGACCATCAAACTCGTCATCATCACATTCGCCTTGGATTAAGCTTAGGATTAAGGACTCTCCTGACGCACAACTACCAACATCATCACTCATCATATCATCGGGACAGCGTAACCCCGCCTTCCAGGCGTCCCAACCTCAGAAGTGGGTTACAATTACGCCAATGTCAGGAGAGAACACCAGGAATGTCGAAAATGACAATATATATCTGTAGTGTTCTGCCCGAGGGCAAGTCTAAATGTCCTTTTGTCAATATAAACAATGTTATAACAATTCTGCACATAAAACTTTAGAACTCAGCAAATATTCAAGTCAATGATACAGCTAATATCATGGTGGTTTGTAAATTACACATTTTAATGATACTATTACTAATTCAGATATATAAATTTAGGAAATAATTGAAGGTTATAAAATTTAACTTCCGTATTTTTTAAATTCTAATGTATTTCATTTAATAATTTTTACAATTTTTATTTTGGGTTTCTATGCCACCTACTTAAATTCAAATAAAACAACAGAAAAATACACAATTTATTCTTGCACTATGTGAAAAATACCGAGATAAATATGTATGTTGATTTTTGTTTCCAAAAAAACATGTGAAAAAGTCTTAAAATAAAGTGAGGAGTTGAACTCAAAGTAACCTAAAATCAGCATACTTGCAATGTAAAATGTGTATTAATCATTGCTTAGTATACCCAATTTATCACAAAAAACCCGCTAATAAACAAGTGAAAGCTAAACTAATCGAGGTTTTCTCGTTTTCTCACACTAACGTGCCCAAAATAACAGTAACTTGCCCATCTAACTCTAACTCGCAGATTTTCTCACCCTAACTAGCCCACTAATATATGTGACTCTTGAGATAGAATCCCCTTATATGTGGCCAATGTTGGCAATTGGCCCTAGCGGGAACATGTGCTATCATATTGGCCAACATGAGGCTAAAAGTCAAAAGTCACATGTTCTCCGATCGAATATTCACTGGTGGCAAGGTGGCATAGAATTGCCATTTTTTCTAATGCCACCAGATTGTCTTTACAACATTTCTGCCTTTCTCTCGTGAAATTGACAGATTTGTAATCCATGTCACAGGTTGAGGTGCCTCGAAGATTGATTTCGCTGATGGATTGATGGATGATAAATGATAACGAAGGACTAGAAGAGTCCTTATATCCAAACTTAGCCTAAATTAGAGGAGCATGGATAGCCACAGGAAAAATTTGGAATCATACCTTAGACCGCATGAATTGTAGACAGAAACCCTGTTCATAAGACCATGAGGCTAAAGTGATAGAGGTGTGATCGCAAGAAGAAAATGGAATTTGAGCCCTGTTCGTTATCATTCTTAAAACAATAATCTAATTAATTATATTTCAAATCCAAATATTATTTTAAAATTTGATTTAACAGAATTTGTTTTCGAAACCAAAATTCGTTATACTTAAAAAAATATAGTAATAACTTGGACTTCAATAACCGAATAGTTGGAAGAAAATTTGAATCATCTCTCTATTTGGCTTCATTACACTGTCTAAACTTAGCCGCTTCTACTAATAAGAGTTTCTTGACCAAACTAACTTTAGTTACGCTAATTTCCCAACATATGTGAGTAAAATGTGGTCAGCATATTGACTCAATAAAACATATAGTAGGCAACTAAAGTGTTACTTGGATGTAGGAAGGTCGATTACATTTTGCTCAGGGGCCCCTTTTTTCAGGCTTTAGATTATTTTACGAGCCTGAACATTTTCATACTTGGGACTCACGGCTTAAAATCCCTCCCGGAGAACTTGTTACATGAATTTTCCATCCTAAAAATCCGTTGATTCCGACCGGCTTTGAATCAGTGACCCTTCGGAACAGTGGAATGGAGCATAACCACTAGACCACCGGGGACGACAAGAGGGTTTATGGCAGTTTTATAACAAAATACAATAAAAAGTTAATCGAGGTACAAAGTCGAATTACAACAACAAGTAAGGTCTATTTCTCTCTAATAGGTATTGTGAAATCAAATTGTATAGACCTATACCAGAAAAATAAATTAAAGGTAGACCAAACTATTATCAGGGGTATTATCGATTATGGAAGTGAAATATGGACAATATGGAAGAAAATTGAATTGCGTCTTGGTGGATTTGAAAGGAATGTACTGAAGACATTTGGGCCAGTGCAGAAGAACCCTATTTGGAGAATTTGATACAGTCGTGAAATGTATAAAATTTAATAGGAGTTCTAACATAGTTATTCGTATTAAATTGAGAAAATTAAAATGTTACATCTATAGGATGGGTGAATACAGGATACCAAAGAGAATTAATATGGAAGGAAAAATATTTTATAAAAGACCTGTTGGAAGACCTAAGGATAGATGGACTGATGCAGTAACAACTTACTCTATACCTCTTCCGAGCTAAGTTCCAGTTGTAACGTAAACAAAGCAGATGTATGGCTGCATTTTCATTGGTCTAATAATGATTTTACTTTTAAGCGTGTAAGAAAATGTAGTTGGCTCTCTATCACTCTAAATAAAGGAAATAAAAATATATAAAATTTATAAATAAATTCAGTAACAAGAAAATACATGAAGATGAAGCTAAGACTTCGAAAAGCTTTACAAAAACGGTATATAAAAAAAGGTATAAACTTGTACTTGTAAGCCCATGTTTCCCTTAACAGAGATTTAGGCGCTCTCCCCCTACAGGGAAGAATTTGAACCATACTAATTTAGTTACACTTGTTTTCGTATAGATGTCATTTGAGTAGTCCGTGGTCAGTGTTCCTCCTCATACTGACATCTAGGAAACCAAGATAGTACTAGGACGGGACAATTCGGTAAATTTTGTTTAGAGGCCTTTTCATTCAGGCTTAAGGATCTTTTACGAGCCTGAAAATCTTCAGACTCGGGACCCATGGCTTAGAGTCCCTCCGGAGGACTTGCTCCTTGGATTTTTCCATTCTAAAAAATTCATCGACCCCGGCCGGGTTTGAACCCGCGACCCTTGAGACCAGAGGCAAGGAGCATAACCACTAGTATAATAAGAAATTATACTATCTAGCACATGTCTATATAAGTTGTACAGGGTATCTTAAAATATATAATTACAATTTTAATACATTAAATAAGCATTGTTTTATTATGATGCATGCGCAATGCAGAATACTGAAATTTCAAATATTTCAAAATGGAAAAATGTCTGTAGAATTTCTTAAACATTGGAAAACAAAGTTTTTAAAACCGGAGAGAAACACTATTTTGAAAATGTAATGAAAAAATCCCACTTTAATCATTGAGGATATGGTGAAAATAACAGCAGAATTTACAGGTGAACCAGCGTCTGCTCATAATGAAATTGGACTGGTAAATAAAGGTTATCTATTGGCATCATGGAAAAACCGTTAACGTTTCAAGAGATAGGCGCAATATATTTTTTTGTCGTAAATAAATAAGAAATGGAGGAAGTTTCTAATTATTGGTCTTCTTCTTCTTCTTCCTTCCAACTATTAAGCCAAGACCTGTTACGATCCTATAGAAAATTTTTCCTCCAGCGTTTCATAGGACGGCCCAGTGATCTTCGTCCCCTTGGTATATAATTATAAACAGCTTTGGGGATCCGATTTGAACTCATTCTTTCAAGATGGTGTTTCCAATTTAGTTGGTACTGTTTAATATATTCCAAAATTGGCATAGTCTTCAATTTTTTTAAGATATCGGTGTTCCTTTTCCGATCTCATCTGGTGTAACCCGCTGTTCTGCGCATGAATCTCATTTCACAAGCCGTTATTCTGCTTTCATGTTGTCTATGGTTCACTACCATAGGTCAACACTGGTCTAGCCAAAGTGTTGTATAAACGTAATCTGGTGTTTTTTTTGTACAAGGGATGGTTTCATAACTTGATTAATAATTCCTAATCTTTTATTATAACTAGTAATTTTTCAGGGATATATTTTTCATCCCAGATAGAGAGATAATATCCAAGGTATTTAAATTGATTAGATCTCTCTAAAATTTTATTCTGGAGACACGTTTTACTTTGTATGGGGTCCTTCCCATGAAATGCCATAATTTTAGTTTTGTTAATTGATATTTCCATATTAAATTTGGCACCTATTTTTTGTAAATTATAAATTGATCGTTGCAAATCATTTTCGGAAAGTGCCAGAAGAGCTAAATCGTCTGCAAAAAGAATAGCATCGAGTTTGAGGTTCCTATTGATGGATATATATCCTCGTTGTGTTTTCTTCCATTCGTTTATTAATTTATTCATATATATAATGAAAGGCACCGGTGAAAGTCCACATCCCTGTCTTACTATTGGTACCATGTTGTATTCAGTTTTACTTCCCGTAAAATACGATGTTGCCTAAGAACAATGTTTCTATTGTACACAGTTCAGTCATATGGCGTTTAAAAGTAGCTGCAAGGCTCCGCCAATAGACAGAGTCGGCGGAGTAATATCTTATGTGAGTTTGTTTACAGTGCAACTGTAACTAAGCTCGGAATTAGTATAGAGAAGTCCATGGCTCGGTAATATGGAGAAGAATGTCATTAGTCTAGGAGGGAGATAGGTAAGGGATATAGGTGAGTAAGGCCCGACACAGGGCTGTGATGCTATTATAGAAGAAGAAATAGAAGATTTTAAAATCGATCCCTTTCTTTATAATGTTGACAAGTTTGTGTGGTGCCAGATCTAAAACTTTGAATGTACCTTATCTGAGTGTACCTGCGTCTAAAATGTTTTCTGTTAAAAATAAGAAATACATTTGAATTTTGAATTAATAGTATATTACGAATAGAGGTTGGGATGTGGTTTTTACAGAAGCGAGGAAAATGTTTTAAAACCGAGCGATAGCGAGAATATGTAAAACACTTCACAAACGTGCGTTGTACATTATTTTTTGCGCGATGGTGTTTTGAAAATAATAAATAATTGTAAAATAATAACATATTTGTTGGAAATATTTGCGTTCATTATAAACAGTTGACTGACGTTAACAGTGTGGGCAATGTTGGTTAGTTGAGACTATAGCAGGCCGTGACAACAATCAATGATAAAATGGCGGAAAATGCGTATTTATTGTTTTATATTGTTTCAAATAAAGTTCAGTTCATTTAAAATACAGTGATTTGTTTCATATAATGTTTATCAACACTACATTTTGGATATATTTTTGTATATACATTGTACGTAGTAGCCTATACATAAAGGGCAGTGGTTTTACTTCCCGCACGAGGTTTGTAATATGTAATTATACAGTATAGTTATTTAGGTTGGCAACCCTGAAAGGTAGGACGTTGAACTTTCAATGACAATGGCCATTGCTGTAAGTACGACAAAACACACTATCGCGCAAAAAATCAGTTTACGAATACTAATTAACATATCCATATGAAGGAAATGAAAAATAGAAATTGCCGTCAAGTCAGTGTTATTTTGATGTTCTCTAATAAGATGGATGGACTAGTGAATTATCTAAAATAGTCAAATCGTGATGTGACATGCGTGATGTTCACCGTTAAACGTCGAAATGTTATTTGATTTTCCTAATTGACAAGGCGATTTAAGTTTTATATATTTTATAAAGAACTGTCAACCTCCAGCTTGTATCAATCAGTATTGGAAATGTTATAACTGAACGTCACGTATAATTTCTAGGGCATTTTCATTAAAATTTCATGATTTTTCTGACAACAGATTGGAACAGACATAAATATACAAGCAGAATTGTAATTGCATTCGAATAATTGTTATAAATTGGATTAACTGACTGATTACCAATTAAAACTATTTATAATTATTTATTTGCTGTTATTGGCATTTAAAATGCGTGAATTTATGACTTTTTATATTTTATTAACCAAATGTAAACTAACACATATTTTATACAGTATTGTGGATTGTAGGCCAATAATTTTATTTTTATTATAACTTACGTAGATATAAGATTAATTGTAATTTTGATCTAATCTGGCTGAGTAAGACAGTGCCTTAAGATCTTAACAATTTCTAGGTAAAATAAAGCTATCATTAATATTCTACCATGGAGTTCAAACATTCTAAACAAAACAAAAAAAAAAAACTTATAGTTAAGTGGTGGAGAGTATACTATTGTATGCTGCAGAAACGTGGACATTAAGCAGAGAACAAGCACATAAACTATTAGTGATAGAGACAGACTTCTGAAGGAGAGCTTCTAGAAATTCAAGAAGGGACAAAATTAAGAATACAAAAATCAGAGAAATAATAGATGTTCAAAAAAATGTTTTACAAGTTATTGAAGGAAAAAGATTGAAATAGTTTGGCCACATAAATAGGATGTCAGATGACAGGATACATACATTTCTGCAGCGGAGGGCAATATAAGAAAGGGGAGACCAAAATAACAATGAGTTCAAGGAGAGCAGACGAGTATGGTGTCGAGAGGATTAACAGAGTGTGATGCAGAAATCAGGGATGTATGAGTAGTAAAATTTACAATGAATTTTAAGAAAAATACTGTATTGTAGAGATATACGTAATTAATAATATAATAATAATAATTATTACTATTATTGTTATCGTTATTATTAAAGTAGTTATTTTAAATAGGAATAAATACATAAAAAATATAGATAGATCATCGGTTGATTAATGTCTTTGACATCGTCGGATTCCCAATAGCCAATTTTTTCGGTCCATCCAGTATCCTGGTTGTATGTAGATGTTTCTCCTTCATGTATAAATATATTCATTGACTCCAGGAGGTTTTAGGTCTTCCTCTGCCTCATCTTACCTCAGGTTTCCATTCCAAAACAGATTTTGGTAGTCGATCCTTTTCCATTCGCTGGACATGTCCGTACCATCTTAATTGCTGAGTTTTAATATAATCTATTATAGTGTCTTCAATCTTCATTTTCTCCCTTATAACTGAGTTCCTATTTTTTTCTCTTCTTGAAATTCTTGTTGCCCTTCGTATAAAATTAATTTCCGTTACCAAAATATACCCATTTGTTTTTCTTGTTAATGACCAAAGTTCTACTACCATAAGTAATGATGCTTTTAACAATTGTATGATATACTCCGTATATTAATTTTATTTTTATTGCTTATATTTTTAATATTTAATATTTTTTTAAATATTAATTCGTAATGAAAAAAAACAAAAAGCATGTATTTGTAACGAATTTTGTAGACAAATTCAAGATGTTCGTTAAAAGTGTAGACTACGCGTTTTACCCATAGCCTCTTGTATATTACATTACAGACGACTTTAATTTTACGTCACACAATATCGGTCATTGATGAGAATAGTAAGCGGTATGAGTGTCTGAAAAGGTAGATAAATGCTAGTTGGCGTACTTTACTACTCTTTTAAAATATCGGTGTTATGTGAGATTGATCATTCACTGCTACCCTTAGGAACTGGTTAAGAAAGTTATAGGTTTAAATTACCATAACAATTATCAGTTTCCCATAGGGAATCATGTGCGTTATTCATGATCATATTTTTAGGGCGAAAGTCGTCTCTATCGACCAAGGTGTAAGTTTTAGTCTGTTTTATTTTTTTAAAGTTTTCGACATTTGAGATTCTTCTGGTAGCGATGCCACCGCGTTGATATACATAGGCTCAATTCTGGAAATGTAGGCCTATCTTCATATGCAATTTAGGTACTCTTCTCAGCCTAAATTCTATCGAGAAAGGTTGAACTAAAAATATAAAATGCAGATTTATTCAGTAATTGAGCCAACAATTGACTATTACAAAGATAAATACCAATTAGATAGTATAACTGTCACAGGATAGATGATCGGGGCAAGAGGTACTATACCCAGGATTCATAGTTAAATTTTGGAATTCCTTAGATTTGGATAGAGTGTATCTTTCTAAAATTGCCATTGCTGCCATTAGAGGATCAATTTCAATTTTAAGAAACCATCTTTACAAAATTTATAATTTATAGTGTGTATACTTCAATTACAATTCGAATTTTTTTAATTGTATTTACAAAATGTATTTCATTAAATCGGAAAATTAATTGTCTATATCACTTTGTCCTTGAGGCAATCCTCAAATGAGGAAAGTTATATAATAAAAGAAATAGGCCTATATATATTGTCATGAAAATAGCCTACTTACTGGGCGCTTTCCCTCTGGTTTTGCTACGAGTTTCCATGCCCATATTTTCATTCCCCATTCATGCCACATATGCTACTCATCGCTGTTTACGAGGCTTATTGCTATTATTACATGTGTTTTTCCACAATTATCCTGTAGCTCTCTGTTAATCAGTATTCTCCAATCACCTCTCTGTCCGACTCTCATTGGTTCAAAAATTTTCTTTAGAAGTTTATTCTCAAACACTCGCTTCTGCCTTACCTTACGAAATAAGACATATATGAGTATTTGAAAATGTAATGGTTAGGAAAATTGTTGTACCAAAGAGGGATGAACAGGCTGGTGAACGGAGAAAATTGACAAGGTGAACTTTAGGATGTTTATGGAAAACCAGATGTAGTAAGAACAATAGCAAAATCAGAGGGACATCGCTGTTTAGGTACGTTTAGAATGAGTTAGGAAAATAACATTAAGAGGGAGGTGGATTATACAGGAAAATATTAAATCAGAATAGGGTGTATGGAGTGACTGGAAAATTTGATGTATGAGGTCATATGTCCACGCGGCGTTAAACCTCCGGGTTCGATAGTACTAGACGTTAGGTTGTAATTGTAATAACTGGTAGGCTAATTTTCCGCTGACAGGTTCCAATTGACATTTGGAAAAATGGTTTTGTTTGCAGCTTTCATACTTTTAATCGATGATAAGTTCTCGTCACAAAAGAAGGGTGGACTAGGAGAGGGGTAGCCATGATATAATGTTGAAGGAGGGGAAGGAAAAACCTCGCTTCGGAAAGTAGCACGTGCTGCAAATAAAGAATATTTTTAAACAAAATATATTCCGGAAAAAAAAAAGTCTTCCTTTGAAACAGTTCCTTTCATTCCCTCTTTGCATATATTTCCTTATTTTACCCACCATCTCTTTGCATAGATTTTCTTATTAAAGAAGTACACTCGCGTTACTAGAAATGAGATTTACCTAAGTGTCACTTTATCTCCAAAATTCTAAATTTACTATTATTACAACTGTTATTATAAGTACTGTCTCTACTGGTATTACACATTTCACTACAAGTTTATACATTACAGAGATACATACATAGTGTTCTGCCCAAGAGCAAGTGTTTCACTGCAAACACAGCATTCTCCACTCTTTCCTTAACTCAGATTTTCTTTTTGTATCCGTATACAAACCATTCATTTTATTATTTATTTCCGTTGACCATTCCTTCTAGGGCATCCGTCAGCAGGCAGTTTATTTCTAGCCAGTGGCCAATCCAATTTATTTTCATCTTCTTTATGAGTTCCAGCATTGTTCTTCCTTCACCTACTCTGTCCAGCACATCTTTATTTTTTATTTTGTCTGTCCATTTTATACGTTCCATCCTTCTCCATATACACATCTCAAAAGCTTCCAGTCGCTTTTCTTCATTCCTTCGTAATGTCCAAGTTTCTGTATCATACAATGCTACACTCCACACAAAGCACTTCACTAGCTTCTACCGTAATTATTTTGCCACAGATCAGCAGAATAAGCTTCTCTTCTTGTTTAAAGCTTCTTTTGCCATTGTTATTCTCTGCTTTACTCCTTGACCACAGTTAATGTTACTACTGATTATTTACTGTTATTACTTCTGTTACACTGGTCAACTTGATTTTTGTCTCATGAGTACCAATAGTTGTACTTTATGCAGTTTTTTCTCGTGTTTTCAAATATGTATTCAAAGTTTCTCCATCATCCACAGTTTTTTTATTTCAATTTCAATTACATCCATCCATAGTAATTCTGTCCGAAGGCAGGTCCTTCACTGCAATCATAGCATTTTCATGCTATGCTTGCAGCTTTACTAGGGAATTGTGTAGGTGTGGTAGCTTCCCGTTGCTTTCCACACCGGTGAAGGATGATGATGATGATGATAATGGTCAGGATGATAATGATAAGGATGATGGCCATATGATTTCGGGGACCGTTTGGGCCTTAAAGTTTTCCTGACATTTGTCTTACAGGTGAGGAAAAACCCCGATAAAAACCTCACCCAGAAAAACTGCCCCGACCGGGGATCGAACCCGGGCCCGCTGCGTGACAAGGCACCACGCTACCTCGAGACCACAGCGGTGGACCAATTTCAATTAATGAATTTAAATAATTATTTTTTAATAAACTTTTTTTTTTCGTCCATTTGTCCATTGTAAAATAAAACCAAATGAGATAACTCAAATGGTTTCAGCTATGGAAAAAAAATATCAAGGCAAATGGAATCCTAATATGATGACCGATTGTTGTTGGACCGTCAAGAGGGATGCTCCACAGGCAAAATATAGCAGCAAATGGTAATTTCTTACTTTCTAGGTGAGTCCGAATATTCGAATATTGTGTTGTTACGAATGTACAAAATATTGAAGTGTTTGAAATTAAAAATTCCCGTCTCTCGGAAACCTTGCGTGATGGAGAAAACCCGATATCATATTTGAATTCAGGTGAAAAAAGAAAACACTACCAGAATCACAATTTTTTTCTTTCTGAAACAAAAAAAAAGTTTATTTTTTGTTGCTCAGTGTTATTATTGGTACTGTCTGTACTATTGTTAGACATTTCACTACAAGTCTATAAATTATAGGGATAGTAATTTATATTTTAAGTGAACAATTTCTAAGTGTCGAATGAGTTATCTCAAACGTTTATATATACTGTATGTACAGTAAAACAATTTACCTTAGTAGTAATTCCGCTAAAAGACAGCAATCAATCTGGGATGAAAATGTATTTAATTATAAGCATAGATACCAGTAAAATGTGTTAAAAGGAGACAAAAACATACCCAAATTGATCCCGACACGTGTTTAGCCCTTCAACAGGCCATCATCACATCAAAATAGTGTTTTTACTTTTGATGTGTAATAAAATCTACATAACTTAATTAATGTATAGTGTTTTCTCTATGTAATTGCAATATTATTTGTTTTCTTTTTTGTTTTTCTTGATATTATTACCAAATATTACTTTATTGTAACGGACTGTCAACAACACGTACGGCTTACTGCCCGTGCGACCCATATTTGTAAATAACATTGTATATATCTTACTTTTAGTCTAATAAAGTCCTATTACTACTACCACTACTACTACTACTACTACTACTACTACTGCTGCTACTATTTTTGATATGAGCTGGTATAATTATATGGTTTCAATTGGAATTATTTGAATCCCAGATTGATTGCTGACTCTTTTAGAGGAATTACTACTAAGGTAAATTGCTTTATTGTATGTATAATAATTTTCCGACTTCATTAATTATATCAAACAATGATGTTTAAAGTTCCATGGTTCAAATCCCTGTGACGGAAATCTGAATTTAATTTTTCGTAATTTTTGCTATCTTCAGGGTAAATGCATTTTGAATTTCATTACCTTTGTCTACACAATTAATTATTAATTCATAATTAATTAAAATCAATATGAGAGGACTTGCATTAAATGAATGAATAAACAACTTTATTAAATTTAAAGACTCTGGACATGATATGATAAAGGGATTGTTATTAATTTAAATAGCTCTATCAGTTGTCATAATTCTGCCATTGTATTTTAAGACAAAACTTATAGGCTACTTGTGCTGGGATCTGAATTCTAGATCTTCAGTTGTTCGCGATAATATATTGGACAAAGATATACGATTTGCATTTAAATCGTAGAAAAATCACCATCAATGGTTACTGATAAAATCGGAGTATTATTTACAGTTAACGTAAATAGAGTTTCTCATGTGTCACTTAATGGGGTTCAAATCCCTTAAAGTGAGACAGTAAAAATAAAGAAAATTGTATGACAAAAATCGAAAATGGAATATAAAAATAAAACAAAAATTGGAAATAATCTAATTATTAATAAAACCTTTTACAGAATGATATTGGAAAGACAACGAAATTCGAGCGAGGGAAAATTTAGAAAAGCTTGTTGGAAGAAAATTAATCAGTGTACCTTATACCGAGATAAGATAATGTGGCAACTAATATCTCAGGTCTACATATAATTTAGGCATCAGCACATTGTCACTTATATCACTTTTCATCGCACTAGACATTACTCGCTGTCAGCACACGGACTTATCTTTGCATCCTGTCAGCGAAACTACAACATAATTAAAAATCAGTTATTTAATTCAACACTTTACTAATGTATAATTATTTTAGTGAGTAATAATTTTTATTTTTATGAATTACTATTAACATTAATCAATATTTTAAAGTTAACAAACTTATATAGGCCTACTACGGATATATTTCACGTTACTTTTCTCTATTTTTAGTTATATTTTATAGGGATTGTTTATTTTATATTTTGTCCTGTTATGTTTACTTTTGGATGCACGTCGTAGAGTAGTTGCGTAAGGCAATACGCTATAAGCTGTAAGGTCGGGATTTCGATTCCCGGTGGGTCAGAATTTTTAAAATCTTCTGGCAGAATATGGCCCTGGGATCGACTCAGCCTCTAATAGAAATGAGAAACAGATACTTGTCATGGGGGTAAAGGCAGCCGTCTCGAAGGGCTGAAAATCCGGTTGACATCTCGTGCCGATTGTCTAAAAAGCTGGCGCCTTAATCCCCTACTACCGCAAGGGCGTCTTAAGACCTGTAGTGGGAACATTTTACATTTTACTTTTTTTACTTCTATCTTCAATAACAGTACTATAAGTTTTCGTTAATATTATTAACAACTCTTATTCTGTCAGTTTGATAACATTTTCATCTAATGTATGTCCGTGGAATGTATACAGAAATTTGCCAGCTTTCCAATTAGACATATTTCTCGCTTGAAGCTTACGAGTGAAATGAGTAATGTCACGTGATCTGTTTTCCCTCCTGCACTTCCTTCCATGGCTTCATTGGCCGTGCATTTTTGCCCGCCTCCTCCCATTTTTGCCCGCCTCCTCCATAGATGGCTTATTTCGAACAGCTTCTCTACAGAAATTATGGACAGACTATAGTATCTAACGTTAATTATTTTAAAATGTAATTTATGTTTGTCCTGGTTGATTGGATGACAGGACAAAATGGTCTAAAATCCGTCAAGCTAATTGAATAATAAATTATAGAATGGATATAGGACTATCTGTCTACCGCTGTGTTTTCGGGGTAGCGTGCTGCCTTGTCACGCAGCGGGCCCGAGTTCGATCCCCGGTCGGGACAGTTTTTCTGGGTGAGATTTTTATCGGGGTTTTTCCTCACCTGAAGACAAATGTCAGGAAAACTTTAAGGCCCAAACGTTCCCCGAAATCATATGGCCATCGCAATCATCATCATTCATATTCATCTTAGGTTAAGCTTATGCTTAGGGACTCTCCTGGCGCACCATTATCATCATCATCACCCATCATATCATCGGGGCAACGTAACCCCGCCTTCCTGGCGCCCCAACCTCAGAAGTGGGTTACAAGTACGCCATGCCAGGAGAGAAACCAGGAATGTCGAAAGACAAACCTGGGTCATTTGAAAAAAAAATATATATATAGGACTATCTGAGGGAGGAAACATAACATCAGGTTTTACCAATATTCTTTGAACAGTAAAAACAATGTCACACAAATTTAAGACACATTATATGTCTTATACATTATATTAAGATTCCAGTTTTATAAACCATATTCAGGTTACAGTTGCGAAAGGTTAATATTAATATGATTGTAGTGAGTTAATACGCTTAATATTAAAACCATTTTTTCCGAGTTGCTTATTTATAATCCAATGTCCAAAAACTGATGGTAGAGCAACCCAAATTTAGCAATTTGAGCTAGAAGCTACTGGAATGCCTATTTAAAACTGCATCTATAAAAATTGACGTAATATCTTGGTTTTCGTACTGATGCAAAAATAAACTTGTACTTTTAGAAGTCATTGAGCCAGTGTTCAGATTACTACATAAATATTGAAGTAATCGGGAATTCTTTGCCACCTACATAAATAGAAATAAAAAACGAAAAAAAAAATTGTCCCAGTATGTGAATAATTACCAGAGAAAAATATATATGTTGATTTTTTCAAAAAAGTGAGAAATGCCTTAAAATGAAGCGGAGAAGTTGAGCGCAAAGTAACCTAAAATCACCATATTTACAATGTAAAATGTGTATTAATCATTTCTCAGACAGTATAGCCAACTTATCTCAAAAATCCGCTAACAACAAGTAAACTCTAAACTAATCTGTTGTAACTCGCGCATTTTCTCACCATAACTTGCCCAAACTAATACTAAGCTGCCTATCTAACACTATCTTGCACATTTTCTAGTCCTAACTTGTTCACTAATGTATGTGGACTCCTGGGATATAATTCCCTTATGTGAGTAAACATGTTGGCAATTGGCTCTAGCGAAACATGTGATATGACTTTGCTCAACATGACGCTAGCAGTCACTTGTTCTTCGATCTATTTACAGATGGTATGGAGGCATAGAATAGCCTAGTAATAAAATGCGTAGACCTACCTGAGACCTTAGTCGTACTCAACTAAGTAAAATTTCAATCAAATCATTTCGTAGGCCTTTTGGAATGTGAGTATAAGGTAATATTAGCTTGGCAGCGAACAGAATGCTGTCGTGCTGCGTATGCGTAGGAATTCATTGGCGTAATGTTCCCTTAAGAGTAATCCCCATGATCACAAGAGATAGTTGTAACTTTGAGAAGGGATTCAATTACATTATTGGTTATTAGTTATTACATTGCATCGTTTTGCCAGCGATGCCAACTACAATGCAAGCTATATGAGTTTTAACGCTGGTTGGTTGAAAAAGTGGGGTAGAGGAGAACTCCATTCTGGGTAGTGAGAATTGTTTAGTCAAGGCAAGAACGTAATAGCATTGTATTCTATTTACTGTCATGCTATAATTCTGTTTTAGATATATTATTTATACAATCTAAATAGTAAATATGATTTCATTATACAGCAAAAATTATCTGTAAATTTCCACCTTTATATAAACATTTAATTCTATATTCCGTTTAACTAATTTCATATTGTAATCCTTTTCTATTTTCAGAACTATCATAACTTCGGTGTTATTGGTGGTCAGTATTTTAATGTAACTGATGGTCTGTTAATTTCAGTTAAAACATTAAAATAAAAACATCCAGAAACTTAAGGAAAACTATAGAAATAGCAGACGCTCAAATTAAGGTGAGCTATTCAGAAGATGGTCTGCCGCGGACGTCTGGTAGTTATGTACCTTGCCTCTAGTACCGAGGGTCGTGAGTTCAAATCCGGTCGGGATCGATGGATTTTTAGGATAGCAAAATCCAAGAGTCAATTCCTCCGGGAGATATTTTAAGCCGTGAGTCCCGAATCTGAAAATGTTCAGGCTCGTAAAAGAACCGCAAGTCTGAATAAAATAGCCTCTGTGCTGAATTTAACCGACGTTCATCCATCCAAATAATACCTTAGTTGCCTACTAGATGACTCATTGAGGCGATGTGCCAATCACATGTCACTCGCTGACATCTATAGGTAAATAAGTGTAACTAAATTGTCCTGCTAAGAAACATCCGTTATGGAGCACGGAACGTATGGGGTATATACATACATTCACAAGATGCGAACTGCGTCTCCTAGGAATAGTTCAGTTACATAAAGTAGTTATAAAATTGTGGTGAAAATGCCACAACAATTGTAGCATGACTGTACCTGCGTGCGTACCTTCATCGTCATCATCATTCTCTCCATTTTCTTCCCCGGAATTACCAGAGCTCTTATATCATCCCTTAGTTAGAAACAAACGCACCCACCCTACCTTCCGCCTGTCATCGAGTTGGTATTCCTAACAAAATTATGCAGGCTGGTTTATACGATCGCGTGGAGACCAATCCACCCCCTTCCTACGCCTCCTGGAAACTGATTGATTGAACGGACGAAGAACACTATCACTCCCAATTTAGTGGGCCAATTCAATGAATACTTCAGCGACTCAATTTAAAAAATGGGCTCTCCCTTTGCAAGGACACGTAGAACACATGCAGGATTAAGCGGTTAACTTTATTTCATTTAGTTCTGCCCCCTTGATAACAACTTTTCCCCCTTTTTTCAGTATTGATTCATTTCAGATGATTGAACGGTTCATTAGTTTTCTTGGACGTTGTTTTATTCATCACAGTATACCATTTATGAATTAATACTAAAAGTGGCTTTTAGCAGCAAATATAACTTGATAGCTGACAATTTAAAATTACAACGAAACAGTCATAAAACGTGAGGAAGGCGGATGAAAGTCCATAAAAAACATTCTTTATATGCTCTGATGTTCGTATACCAAATATATATTTCTCGATATTTGGTTATCTGTATGAAATATAATATTTTCTTAAATTACTTGTATTAATTGGAATCAAAATAATATATATATATATATATATATATATATATATATATATATAGTGTAGGGCTGTATTATATTTCTACTTCTAAGTTGTATAAAGACGGCAAAAAATGGTGAAGTGATCCTACTACAGGCATTAGGAGGATCTCTACATAATCTGCGAGAAATGTCAGCCCTGGGTGAACGCCTCCTTTACCCTCATAACATACGTTTAGTACTTATTTCCATTGGGGGGCACGCCGTAGCGTAGTGGTTAAGGTACTGAGCTACAAGCCGAAGGGTCGAGGGTTCAAGTCCCGTTGGGGTCAAGATTTTTAAACTGACCCAAACCCTCTGGCGGCACTATGGCCCTGGGGTCGACTCAGCCTCTAACAGTAATGAGTACCAGACACTTGTTCTGGGGGTAAAGGCGGCCGTCATGCAGGGCTGACAACCCGGCTGACATAAAGTGCCGATTGTCTAGAAATAGTGGGAGCCTTAATCTCCTACTGCCCCAAGGGCCTCCGGGCCTGTTGTGGGATCACTTTACTTTACTTGTATTCATTTCCATTAGAGACCGATCATATGGCTTTGATGCGATCAGAAGAATCAGGCCAGTTTAAAATTCCTGACCGTATCGGTCTTGAACCCGCGTCCTTCGGATTATTAGGGTATTGACTTAACCAACTATGCTATTGCGTGCCCCATAAAATGATGATACGAATTGTTTAGTGGCTCAGGTCATTAGTGTTGTAATTCAATTATTGATGTAAGAAGGCCGTCAAATTTTACTCAGAGCCTTTTATTTTAGGCTTGGGTTCTTTTATATGCTTTTAGACATCGCGTTTATCGTCACATTCATTAAAAAAAATGCATACCTACATTTTCTGCATTCTATTTGATTTATTTAATGCAGATTACTTGAACCGCATTGTTTAACCCAAATTACATATCTTTAACATGATCTTAGGCAAAAACTTAAAAAAAAAACTAGTGAAATAGACCATAAAACACTACATCACTAAAAATAGGACGGTAGCTGTGCGAGCATAACTTTTATACGAATCTCTAAAAATTCTTATTTTGAAGGAAATATATTAACTGATTTGTGATAAAAGCTAATTAGATAGTACAAAGTGCCAGCATCTTAAAATTTTTCGTCACATTCCTTAGTTTTCTCTTCTATAGTATTTAAGTTTATTTTTCGCAGTCTCCGTACAGACGTACTCTCTGGATCAATACTTGTAAAATTACGGAACAGCTTTGAGGTCACCATGTAAACGTTAAAAAAATAAAATTGTTACATAAGGTCTCAGTCGTCCCCAACTATTAAATGTTGTGAAATATACAGGAGGCCTTTCGAAACATAATTTTCATCTTCTGCTTCTGGAGTGCTACTAACTGTTGTTGGTCAGGATTTTGTATAGAGGGTTCAAGTCACTGAGTATATTCTCATTTAGTAATTGTACGTTCTTGGCTACTTTTATTATCTCGTTATATTTATTTATTTTTCGGCTTCTTGATTAGTTTACGAATTCATGTTTTCGTTGTATTCCTTTTTAGAAGCTAAAAGGTTCTTTGCATTTTAGTTCCTTGTTATAGTTTTTTTATTTAATAGATGAGGATGACTCAGATCTCAGGTACCAATTTTATATTTTTTATCTTCCTGTGGAATAATCCATAAAGTTGTTTTACCATAAAGTTGTTATATTACTTCATCTCTTACATTTGCCATATATCTCTTAAAATAAAACATTATTAGTAATATATTATAATACTCCAGGTTCGTCTCCTAATAGTACATTACGATGCGAGGTAGGGAAATTATTTTATAGAAGCGAAAGAATGTTTAAAACCCGAATGATAGCGAGGTTTTAAATTTTCGAAATTCTGTAAAACACTTCACAAACGTGCATTGTACATTATTTTTTGCTCGATGGTATTCCAAAATAATACATAGTAAAATAATATCTTTGTTGGAAATATTTGCGTTCATTATAAACAATTGACTAACATTAACAGTGTGGGGAATGTTTATTAGTTGCAACTACAGGAGGCCGCGAGACCAGTCGGTGATAAAATGACGGAAAGTATGTATTTATTGTTTTATATTTGTTTCAGTCCACCGCTGTGGTCTCGAGGTAGCGTGCAGCCTTGTCACGCAGCGGGCCCGGGTTCGATCCCCGGTGGGGGCAATTTTTCTGGGTGAGGTTTTTATCGGGGTTTTTCCTCACCTGTAAGACAAATGTCAGGAAAACTTTAAGGCCCAAACGGTCCCCGAAATCATATGGCCATCACCCTTATCATTATCATTATCATCATCCTTCACCGGTGTGGAAAGCAACGGGAAGCTACCACACCTACACAATTCCCTAGTAAAGTGCAAGCATAGCATGAAAATGTTATGTTTGCAGTGAAGGACCTGCCTTCGGGCAGAATTACTATGGATGGATGGATATTGTTTCAAATACAGTTCAGTTCATTTAAAATGTGTATATTAAAATATAATGTATATTAACACTACCTTTTAGATATATTTTGTATATACGTTGTATGTGGTATGCATAGAGGCAGTGGTTTTACTTCCCACACACGGTTTGTAATATGTGATATTACAGTACAGTTACTTTATTACAGTATAGTTATTTAAGTTGGCAGCCCCGAAATGTAGGAAGTTGAACTTTCAATCATGGTCGCCATTGCTGTAAGTACGATCAAAGGCACTATCGCTCAAAATATATCTTACAAGCATAATTCTTACAAAATTAATTTTTGCTCACGATATTTTACAGTACGCAAATAAGCTATACTGTTAATGTAATTGATTTAATAATCTCTATATTGAAAGTTCCAAGTTTTGAAATGCTAGCGGGCTTCGTTACTATAATTACTAATAATATATTCAATATTATTAATGTAATCATTAATAACTGAAAATGTCAATTAAAACTTGTTTATAATCCAAATGTAACGTGTCATGTATTTGGGTAATTTGTTTCTTTTCACACATTTTCATTTTGACTACACCTATTTTTTAATTTTATTAATCCGATTTCAATCATATGAATACAGTTTTCAATCATATATTGTTTATTGTTCAAATACAGTATGTTGCACTGTACGTTTACGGATCTGTTTAATTCTTCTCCAATTAAATAATTATATTTGTAGCCTAGAATTCAAAGGGTTGTTCCAACTTTATGGTTCCATTATGGAACATATCTGTACTATTTTTTTAAGTTCATGTATGTATACATGTAAGTACATACATACATAAGGACTTTATTAGACTAAAAATAAGGTACATACAATGTTATTTAAAAATATGGGTCGCACGGCAGTCAGCCGTACGTGCTGTTGACAGTCCGTTACAATAAGTTGATGTTTGGTAATAATATACTTAAAACAGAAAAAGAAAACACAATAATATTACAATTAGATAACAATACAAGTGCATTATACATTAACTTAGTTATGTAGAATTATTAAGAATTAATGGTATTGCAATTTGTTAATATATTTACTTATATATATATATATATATATATATATATATATAATACTTATTTTCTGCGTTTTGTCCAGAAATCTATCTTACTATCTGTACTATAGCTAAAGTCTCGAAATCATATTTTATTCAGAGAATATGAATTATTACATCCTTTATTTATGAATATAATCATAGTGACAATAGTTGACGTTCCGATTGTTTTTCTCAGTGTCAATTACTGCATATCGAAATCTACCTTAAAATTTCTCCCAGAGAAGCATTCTGATGTACCAAGGACGTGTCCAAAAAAATATCTGCCACTTTTAACTGCAAGGCACAGAAATCGAAGCCAGAATCCAACAATGGCAACCTACTGTGCGAAGCATATGGACGTCTGTGCTTGAAATGGTTAACAGTTCACTTATTAGATAAAATGAACGATTTTGTCGTTTATGAATGTGAAACACGTTCTCCAAATTTAAGGGAGGAGAAAATATTATGGGTATTATAGAATAAAGTTCTTAGGATTTTTTTTTGACGAAAGAGAGGCGAACTTAGAGGTGAATGGAAATGATTAAACAACAGTGAACTACATGATCTTCATGGAAAACCAGATGTAAAATGAATAGTTAAGTCATGTAGTCTGCGATTGGGCAGGACATATGGCACGAATGAGAATGAAAGAAGGGGATAAATACTTCTTGTAGGAAGACCAGAGGGATTTAAAAAATCATCCCCATATCTTCGAATTATAACTCCTGGCGCGACAGACCTAGAAGGCCCTTAGCCTACCATCCGGCTGCTGGCCTCACATCCACATGTGTCAATCACAGAGGTAGATGATCAACAGCCAGTGTAGGGGTGACACGTGGTCAGCATGTCGAGTCCCCCAGCCGTTATAGCTGGTTTTCTCAACCTGGAGCCGCTACATATTGTAGCTACCCAAATGCATCACGATGCTGGGTGGGCACCGGTTCCATACTGGCCGAAATACCATGAGAAAATTTCTTCCCCCATGGAGACTCGAACCAGCGCAAGTCCCGTAGCTCTGCGCCAAGGCATCCTGCCTTAACCACTCGGCTACGGCGCGGGACATATCTTCGAATTATAGAAACCAAAATTCGTAACCCCCAAAGCCCCGAAATAAATAAGAATCAAATAAATCTTAATTTTATATAAAATAATGAGGATATATTCAGTATGTAACTAACTCACTGGCACTATCGAACCTGTAGGTTCATGGCCGCGCGGATATAAGATCTCCATATATCCCTATCCTGAGCCAATGTTTTCCAATCATCCCCTGTATAATCTACTTCCCTCAAATCATAGTTAATGTTATTCTCCCACCTCATTCTTGGTCTATCAAGGACAAAAATTATATTGAATAACAATATTAACAGTGATTTGACGGATATGAATTACACAGGGAATAACTGGAAAAAATCACTATTTTTGGATATGAATATATGGAAAGCACTTGGCAGTACTTTCACGATCTTCAGGTTTTAATAACGTCGGTTAGTTAACTAGTATGATAGGCCTACATAGCCTTCATTAATGTAAAATTGGTGGCTGCCAGAGCTATTTTATATTACGGCTTCAGGTGTACTCCTACTCCTAATCGCCCGATTTTACTGGTTAAACGAACAAGACCTTACTTTCCTTAATTGATTTTTAATAGGTCCTAAGCAAAATTTGGTTGCAAGAAAATATGTTGGCCGCTAGAGCGTTTATACGCAATGATTTATATATATATATATATATATATATATATATATGAATATGAAAGTTTTCTTGGGTTTTCCGCGTCTTGGATTCAAGTTCGGCATCTGGCCAATGATTCCGACATTTCTGCATGATCCCACATGTCATTATCAAGGAATGATAAGTTCGAGTCACAGGTTTAGGTCTTATATAATAAAATACATAGAGTTTTCGAAAACTCTATATAAGACTTAAACCTGTGACTCGAACTTATCATTCCTTGATAATAAATAAATAAATAAATAGTTTTATTTTACCTGGCAGAGTTAAGGCCTTAAGGCCTTGTCTGCCACTCAACCAGGTTTTTAAAAAAATACAAAATACAAAAAAAAAATAGTCTTACAACTACATAAACAATTACATATTATAAAAACAATGCAATACAATCAATATTTATAATCTATTTTGATTTACTCTAAATTTAAGGAATTAAATATATAATATGTACAAGGTATAAAAAAAACGAGAAAAAAATTATTAATGACATAGTATAAATTTAAATAAATAAATAAAGAGAAATTAATTATTAGACAACAAGTAACTGTATAAGCGTGACTTATAGGTGCCAAGTGTGCGGCAACCCCTGATATCTTGAGGAAGGAAATTCCAGTAGCGGGCAGAGGCTACTGTGAAGGAAGTAGAATAAGAGGAAGTGCTATGAAGAGGAATGGCATGTGGGATCATGCAAAAACGTCGGAATCATTGGCCAGAGGCCGAACTTGAATCCAAGACGCCAAGAAAACATTCATATTCATACTTATACCCGCGAAAATCTGCAATATAACATATAACTGCTATAAAGTAAAAATATTCTCTTTAATTTGCTTACTTGAAATAGGAGCTACTAGGTGGCAGTGGATACCGAGTTCCCAGTACATCTAGTAATAATGAGAATATATATATATATATATATCAGAAAAATGAATGTTTGTACTAGACTTGTCGGTAGCGTAATCGGTAGCGCAATGGGATATAAATCCATAGGTCCGGGGTTCAAGTCCCGTCCGAACATTTATTTTTCTTGCCATGCCATATATATATATATATATATATATATACTATTTTTTCCAGGTCATTTTTGGTGTCTATTAACTGTAAGTATGATCGGTGAAGATTTCTAAGGTTAAAAAGAAAACTTTCATAAGAACAATCCCAATAGCTATGTTTCTTCGAAATTTGATATTAATGCTTGTTTATCTTCAATCCACAGTCCACAAACATTCAAGACCAATCTTCAAGCCACAGTTAGTCCAAAAACATTCAAGACTAGAAGTGTATACAACACTGGCTCTTCCAACTCTTTTATACGGTAGCGAAGTATGGAAGTTGAAACAGAAAAATACACAGAGTCTTAGATCTGCTGAAATGAGATGCCTTCGGAGGGCTGCAGGATACACACTACTAGATCACAAAAAAAAAAAGACATCTTAGAAGAATTACACATGGAACATTTAGAAAACAAAATTTCTGATTGTAAGTCAAGATGGATGCAACATGTTCATTGAATGGAAGATCACATGTTACCCAAACAAATGTTAAGATATCAACCTGCAGGAGGAAGAAGATCAGGACGTCCACTCAAAAAACTTCTGGGTGATGTTCCTCTTGAGACTTAAACAGATCAACAAATGGCCTAAATTCGTGAATGTACTATGATGATGATGATGATGATGATTATATAGGTTAATGTCTCGTAACATAGCCAGGTGTTAAAGACGAGATGCCGCAGAGCTACGGGACCGCGCTTGTTCGAGTTTCCATGGGGAAAGATGTGTTATCATAGATTTTCGGCCAGTACGAGACCGGTGCCAATCTAGTACCGTAACAAATTTGGGTAGCTACAATAAGTAGCGGCTCCAGGTTGAGAAAACCTGTTATAACGACTGAGGGACACGAAATGCTGACCACTCGTCACCACGTCATTGGCTGGATGATAGTCTACGTCTACCTCTGTGATTAAAACATGTGGATTTGAGGACAGCATCCAGTTGGTAGGCTAAGGTTTGTCGCGCATGGAGTTTTTATTTGGGTTAATATTAGTAAAATAGTCCACCGCTATGGTCTCCAGGTAGCGTGCTGCCTTGTCACGCAGCGGGCCCGGGTTCGATCCCCGGTCGGGACAGTTTTTCTGGGTGAGGTTTTTATCGGGGTTTTTCCTCACTAATAAGACAAATGTCAGGAAAACTTCAAGACCCAAACGGTCCCGAAATCATATGGCCATCATCATCATCCTTATCCTTACCATCATCATCATCCTTCACAGGTGTGGAAAGCAACGGGAAGCTACCACACCTAAAATCCTCTAGTAAAGCTGCAAAGCATAGCATGAAAATGTACAATTGCAGTGAAAGGTCTGCCCTCGGGCAGAATTACTATGGATGGATTGATAAAATGCATAATACAATTTGAGATATTAACCATTTAGTTACTCACTGGCACTATTGAACCCGTAGGTTCATGGCCGTATGGACAAAAGCTCTCCATACATCCCTCTCCTGAGCTAATGCTTTCCAATCATTACCTGTATAATTTACTTCCCTCAAATCATAGTTAATGTTATTCTCCCACCTCATTCTTGGTCTACCAACTGGGCGCTTTTCTCTGGTTTTCCTACAAGAATCTTCCATGCACGTCTTTCATTCTTCATTCATGCCACATGCCCTGCCCATCACAATCGAGACTTAACTATTCTTATTATATCTGGCTTCCTATAAAGACCATATGGTTCACTTTATGTAGTGTTCTCCATTCACCTGTCTGTTCATCTCTCTTTAGTCCAAGGTATTTCCTAAGAACTTTATTGTCAAATGTTAGTAATCTCCTGTCCTCCCTTAAAGTAAGGGTCCATGTTTTGCATCCATATAACTGGTAGAATAATATTTTTATATATTTTCAGTTTAACTTTTTTGAAAGGAGTTGGGACGTCGAAAGTCCCTGTAATACATAATAGCACGCATTTCCAGAATCGAGTCTATGTTTAATTTATTTGTGCGTCTCATTCCTGTTTGTGAATATTGTTCCTAGGTATTTTAATTCAGCCACCCGCATTCGTCATTAGCTGTCCATTTATACATTATATAATGTATTTATATGTGTGACCATTTATTTATTTTATTGATATTTACTTCCAGTCCCAATTTCTTAGTGTTACTGAATATTGTGTGCGTTAACCACAGTAAAAAATTGCATAAAATTATAAAATTGATGAACCTGTGAGGTTCAATCGCCTCAATTTAGTTACAACTTTTTAAAAATCTGCGAGAGTTGTTAAATGTTAGCGGCGAACTCTTCGCTGAGATTGGATTCAAACGTTGAACTATGAGAGATTGACCTGGGCACTGAGTTAGATTTATACCAAGCAAGTGCTGTGTAGTGTTGGAATGATCGGGTCGATCCAACACAATAGCTTGTCAGTTGATTGTCTGGGCGTCCGATCTATGTACAAGGGCGCTGACTGGGCCCCCGATACGGAACTTTACCTTGTAAAAAAGCCTCCCTTTGCGTGCTAACTACAAAGCCATCATTTATGTACAATGAAATTTGCCTGACATTTCTTAACGTCAGAGGTTCAATAAACGCTAGTAAAAACACGTCAAGGACCGGAATTAAAGAGCCCACCTTTTGTGCGAGGCGTGGAGACCCCTTTCTAGAAATATTGGAAGTCATTCGTCGTTCTCTTTGACTCTTTTTACTAATGTAACAAGATGGAAGGGAATCTCAGTAAATAGGTCTTGTGTGTAGACTGGTACCAAGTTGAATGCGTGTGTTGAAAACATTGTATTTACATGGTCGTAAGTAATTTGAAGAATGTGATTTTGTTTTCATAATGAAACTTCTAGTTACAGTAAGATGAGAATGGAAAGTGGAATGAAATGCAACATTATAGTAGGACAATACATAATGACGATTTATTTAATTTATTTAAACTGACATTGCTAAGGCCTTCTTTTCCACTCAACCAATAAAACAGTCCGTAACGTAGGAACTGCGTAAAGTAAGCAAATAGAATTTATAGTCAGATTTTTCTAAGTAACTAACTTACTGGCACTATTGGACCCATAGGTTCATGGTCGCGCAGACATAAGCTCTCCATACATTCCTATCCTAGACTGTTTTCCAGTCATCTCCTTCACTCAAATCAATCATCTACTTCACTCAAATCAGGGTTAATATCATTCTCCCACCTCATTTTCGGTCTACCAGCTAGGAGTTTTCCCTCTGGTTTTTTCTTACTGAAGCTTCCATGCACCTCTTTCATTCATCATTCGTGTCACATGCCCTATTATCACAGTCTACGTGACTTAACTGTTATTATATCTGGCTTCCTATAAAGGCGATGCAGTTCACTTTAAAAAAAAGTCTTCTCCATTCACCTATCTGTTCATCTCACCTTGATCCAAACAATTTTCAAATAACTTTTTTCTCAAATACTCATAATCTCATTTCCTCATTTAAAGCAATAGTCTAGTTTCGCATCCAAATAATGTAACTGGGAGAATAACATTTTTATATATTTTCAGTTTAACGTTTTTTGAAACGTGTTGGGCCGATAAGAATCCCTGTAGTTCATAATAGCATGTGTTTCCATAATTAAGCATATGTTCAATTTATTTGTACATACCATTTCTATTTGTAATTATTGTTCCTAGGTATTTGAATTTAGCTAACTCTAACTAACTCACTGGCACAATCGAACCGGTAGATTTATGGCCGCGCGGACATAAGCTATTCATACATCCCTATCATGAGCTAATATTTTCCAATCATCCCCTGTGTAAACTACTTCCCTCAAATCATAGTTAATGTTATTCTCCCACCTAATTCTTGGTCCACCAACTGGACTTTTTCCTTCTGGTTTTCCTACAAGAAGCTCCCATGCACGTCTTTCAATCCCCATTCGTGCCACAAGTCTTGCACATCGCAGTCTATGAGACTTAACTATTCTCATTATATCTGGCTTCCTATAAAGACCATGTAGTTCACTGTTACACAGTCTTCTCCATTCACCTGTCTGTTCATCTCTCTTTGGTCCAAAAAAAATCCTAAGAACTTTATTCTCAAATACTCGTAATCTCCTTCCTTACCTTTAAGATTTGAATTCAGCTACATTTTCAAAATTCCCCTCATCTCATTAGCTGCCCATTCGCATTATATAATGTATTTTTATGTGTGAACATATATGTAGCTTTATTGATGTTTACTTCCAGTTCCAATTTCTTAGTGTTACTTAATATAGTGTGCGTGTTGGCCCTTAGTATCTCCTTGTTTTCGCCCTAGTCATATCATAACAAACCACCACACTTGAAATGAGGCATGCTAGAGCAAATTAATTTTGCTCAGATGCCTCATATTCCAGGTTTGAGGTTATTTATATTTGTTAATTTTTCGTGCATCGGCCGCGGTGGACTAGTGGTTATGCTCCTTGCCTCTGGTCCCAAGGGTCGCGGGTTCAAACCCGGCCGGGGCCAATGGATTTTTAAGGACGGAAAAATCCAAGGAGCAAGTCCTCCGGGAGGGACTTTAAGCCGTGGGTCCCGAGTCTGAAGATTTTCAGGCTCGTAAAAAATCCTAACCCTGAATGAAAAGGCCTCTAAGCAAAATTTACCGACTTTTCCCGTCCTAGTACTACCTTGGTTTCGTAGATGTCAGTGTGAGGCGGAACGCTGACCAAGGTACCACTCAAAATAACATCTATACGAAAACAAGTGTAACTAAATTAGTATGGTTCAAATTCTTCCCTGTAGGGGGAGAGCGCCTAAATCTCTGTAAAGGGAAAACATAGGCTTACAATACAATAATTTTTCGTACGCGGATCCAAGTCTTTACGTTTCTACCGAATGATTAAAAATATATCTACTGTTGGTTACTCACAAAAAACTAGCGGCTGTAATGTTGACATGCTGAGCGTAATCAACGTCACGCGGGCGATTCCCTTCCAAGATAGTGGTATTAATATCCATGCTAACTTTGTTGAACAAATAGTGCAAGATCAATAAGTAAAGAAAATATTTATGTAGTTGATTGTTTTGTTCAGAGTTTACACCCTCACCCCCTCTTCATTCCCCGCTAGTATTCTCGTAAGTAACGAATTGTACCCTGGACGGTGAATCTGAGAATACGAGCGTGTATAGTAGACAGATTGTACTGTGGAGGTAGTTTAGTTTTGTTATGAAGGCGAAGCATTTGATATAGTTAGAGAATTGTTATAAATTATTCGAAATTGTAGTGAAGGGAAGTGTTGGCCAATTTCATTCTATCTATATGTATAATACCAATATTAATTACACAAAACAGACAGTAGTTCTGTCACACTGTTTTATAAGTATGGGGTTTAGCATTATAGTCATGCTTTATTAACGTTGTTGACACAAAAGCCTGAAAATCCGCTCATGTAGACTATGTTTCCATAATACTGATAAGTAATTCATATGTTCGACTATCATTCTCATTGGAATCCCGTATTCAAATTAAGATTGAATAATTTATTCATGTATTTTGAATTTCCAGATTGAATGGATTTACTCTTAATTTTCGAATATATTCGATAGATATAATAATCATACACATTTTGTCACTAGAAGCATACACCATGTCAAGGATGTGCCTCTGAGCAGCGACATGATCTCTTCCCTCTATGTAGCTGATGATTGCAGTGAAGGAAGGCTAAACTTAATGGTTTACGTAGGTTCTACAACTTAAGAACAGGGGCCGGGACTTCCACATATACGTTAGTTGTACTCTAAACATATACGTGGCGGTGGGCGTATAAAAACAAACCCAACAATACAGGAAAGGTGAGATAAGTAGTCGCGAGAGTTTGTTGTTCGGTGCCAGTACTGTGCTTGTATATTCAACGCAGAATTTAATTTATAATAATAATAATAATAATAATAATAAAATAATAATAATAATAATAATAATAATAATACTTTATTTATTCTGGCAGAGTTAAGGCCATAAGGCCCTCTCTTCCACTCAACCAGCACAAACACAAATAAATATTTGACAAATATAGATATACACTATACTAATTATAAACAGTTAAAGATACAATAATGTAGCAATGTAAATGTCATGTACAAACAACATTTTATAGGGTAATAACAATAATGATACGATAATAATAATAATAATAATAATAATAATAATAATAATAATAATAATAATAATATAAATATGATACATTATACGAGAAACACCAATTAATATATATACCTTACACTGGATAATAATGAAGTCGAGTTTAGAGCAAATATAAATTTAGATTTCTTTTAAAAGATGCCAATGTCCGGCAGCCCCTTATTTCTTGTGGTAGGGAATTCCAGTTGCGAGAAGTGAAGACGGTATATGACATGGAGTGATGTGATGTCCTATGTTGCGGTATATTAAGCAAGAGACTATGTTGTGATCATTTACGATGAGGATAGAACGTCCAGCAGAAGATAGACTGCAGGCGATTGTAATAGTATGTTTATAGAAAATAAAAAAAAGCCATGAATCAATTTAACAATATTTTGAACATGTATGAGCTTAGGGAATTTTAAAGAAATAGAATACAACACAATTGTATTTCTATCTCATTACGATGTTGAAAAATAACGTTCCAAAGAGTATATAATTCAATTTTAGACATATTGGTTAGAGTTTTTGTTACAGTACCCATTGCTTGTGTATGAGATCTAGTGTTTGTGTATCGACAATATTTGACATTCATGTTTACATAGGAAGGTTCTCTGGGTTTACAAGACGCTCGTCGCACCGCTCTGTTTAAGTCTAACGTGTATGCGGTTGTCGTGGTCGTGGCTAGAGTTCCGGGCACTGTTAATAACAATATAGAACGAACTAGTAATGAATGTTCGAGTGACCACATGATGTCGCAACGGTAAATGGGGGATTTAAGCTGAAACTCGGTTGAGTTGTGTATTCGTGCTCTATGCGATGTAACATAGAGCAGTCGGTCGGTCCAAGTGGGCTAGTGGTTACCATTTTCGCATCTGTTACCAAGATTAAACCCGATGTAAAATACCGAATATGGGTTCTTTCGCAAAAGAACTAAAGACGTTAAGTCCCGTGTCGTAGAATTTGGTAATGTAGAATAACTCAATACCTGAAAAAAGTAGCCTCTGAGCAGAATGTCAGCCCTTTAGATGCCACGAGTGGCATGTGGTCAGCATACCTACCTAATGTGACATCTAGTAAGCATTAAAGTAGTATTGGGATGTGTGAGAGTCGGTGAATGTTTGTTTCAGGCCTCATTTTTCTGGCTTAATATTGTTGAAGAGCCTGAAAATTTTCAGATCGGAACCTACGGCTTGAAGCCCCTCCCTGAGGATTTGTTTCTCGGATGTTTAACGCCATTGAAGAGCGTAGTTAAATAATAATGCACCTGTTACAAAGAATACATTTTACAAGAATATCCTTTCTGAGTAATTTTACTGGTTTTGAAGAATCAAAACGTTCAATGAGTTTGATATAAAAATCGTTAAAATAATAAGTTATAATAAGAAAGGAAAGTAATGATATTCAAAGGCTTCTTGTAGAATTCCAAAACTGACACTAAATAAATATTAAATACATATTTATACAAAAATGAACAATAGAAATACTCTCAAGATATATAGTGAAATATTTTATTGTATTCTTGCTATAATTATTTTTTAATAATTTCTTTAAAAAAGGGAAAGTGATCTCACTGTGGGTCTTAAGAAGTTCTTGGGATTCAAAGAGGTTAGTTAGGAGGGCTAAGTCGACTCCAGGATCATGGTGCCGCCAGAAGGTTTGAGTCTTATATTATAATGATATTGTGAAAAGAAAAATTGTCTGAACCAGGAATCGAACCGTGGACCTCTAGTTCTCCAGACTAGTGTGCAGCCCACTACACCATTCCAGATCTGCCACAAACATTAACAATTCTTTCCACATATACAAATCTATAATTCTTGTTTCGTCCGCTGTTTCTAAACAAAGCTGGCCGTTGGCGATGGTGGTGTCACCTACCTGACAGTGGACGAAACGAGAATTATAGATTTGTGTATGTGGAAAGAATTGTTAATGTTTGTGCCAGGTCTGGAATGGTGTAGTGGGCTGCACACTAGTCTGGAGAACTAGGGGTCCAAGGTTCGATTCCTGGTTCAGACATTAATTTTTCTTTTCACAATATCATTATCCATCCATAGTAATTCTGCCCGAAGGCAGGTCCTTCACTGCAATCATAGCATTTCCATGCTATGCTTGCAGCTTTACTAGGGAATTGTGTAGGTGTGGTAGCTTCCCGTTGCTTTCCACACCGGTGAAAATGATGGTGATGATGATAATGATAAGGATGATGATGATCGCCATATGATTTCGGGGACTGTTTGGGCCTTAAAGTTTTCCTGACATTTGTCTTACAGGTGAGGAAAAACCCCCGATAAAAACCTCACTCAGAAAAACTGCCCCGACCGGGGATCGAACCCGGGCCCGCTGCGTGACAAGGCAGAACGCTACCTCGAGTCCACAGCGGTGGACTAATATCATTATAATATGATCCATTATTGGAACTATGTTAAAATAACAGTATTGGGAAATGTTAAATAACATTGTTTACTGCTTATAAAAGTGGTGGTGTAAAATTCTCAAATATAGATACTTCTAAACGAAGCCGGCCGTTGGCGATGATGGTGTCACCTACCTGACAGCGAACGAAACGAAAATTATAGATTTGTGTATGTGGAAAGAATTGTTAATGTTTGTGCCAGGTCTGGAATGGTGTAGTGGGCTGCACACTAGTCTGAAGAACTAGAGGTCCACGGTTCGATTCCTGGTTCAGACATTAATTTTTCTTTTCACAATATCATTATAATGTTATAATATGATCCATTATTGGAACTGTGCTAAAATAACAGTATTGGAAAATGTTAAATAACAAGGTTTCAGTCTGTTTAAAAAATCCTGACCCAACCAGACTTATATTTTACTGTTTCTGCTTCTAAATAATAGTGTTTTCCATGGAGAATTCAATAACGCATCAAACTCCATTTCGACAAAAAAGTGAATTATATTTTTCCCCTGTATCTTTCACAATGTAACAACAATGTACATTTTATAATCTTCTGGTGAAACAAATAGAATTGAACATATTTTTGTAAGATATTGTAAAAGTTGTCAAGTTCCGTAAGAATTCAATTTGCACTCTCGTAGATGTACAATATTATATATTGTCCAATTTCCTCCGATCGAGCAGTTAGAAAATGTGTATTAGAATTTAACAATAGAGTTTCATAACAAGCAAAAGTGCAGAATTACATATACATGCTCCCATTTTTCTCTCTCTTTTATATCTCGGGGAGGAGCGTACAGAGGAAACTAGCAAAAAGTTGAACATAGTTTAGACCAGATTATTAACTTCTAACACTGTCCAGAAGTTTGTTATAATGCAATAGACGTGAATAGATATAGTTACAGTGCTCTTCATTTGTTGTGAACAAAATCAAGTCACTCTCGCGCTGCACAAACCAGTGACGGTTTCTGGATTTTCGCTTTATCACATATGCATACCCAAAACAATCAATAAATTAAATATAGAACATTTTAGAATTTTTTTCCCCTTATAACATTGCCTTCATTGTTTCCTACTTTGGTTTTCTTCAAGTGATTATATTAATTTTCTAAACGAGATCTTCGCTTTCTAAATACTGTAACTACCAATGCGACCGCATCCTCAATGTCTGAACACTAATCTGTACTTTTGGAGATAAGTCTTTCGAGAGAGGTGCAGCTAAAATTACCCGAGACTTGCACATCTGATACAGGGCGAGGATTAGCAGTTCTGTAATCGATGCCCGTAATAGTCAGTTCAACAAATGTGATAATAATTAAATGCCGGATTTGAACCCTGCGACCCTCGGAACTAGAGGCAAGGAATATAACCACTAGACCACCGCGGTCGACCTATAGGGAAATAAGTGTAACTAGTTAGTTTATTTACAGTCTGATCATCTTACCTCAATATTAATGTTGATTTGTTGTTGGACATGTTTTGAAACGTGTCCAAAACATGTCCAAGAACAAATCAACATTAATATTGAGGTAAGATGCTCAGACTGTAAATAAACTGATTAAAATAACCTCAAAATATCACTTCCTAAAATTAAATATTAAGTTTAACTAAATTAGTTGTTGTAAGCCATGTTTTCCCTTTACAGAGATTTAGGCGCTCTACAGGGAAGAATTTGAACCATACTAATTTAGTTACACTTGTTTTCGTATAGATGTCATTTTTGAGTGGTCCGTGGTCAGCGTTCCGCCTCGTACTGACATCTAGGAAACCAAGGTAGTACTAGGACGGGAAAAGTCGGTAAATTTTGCTTAGAGGCCTTTTCATTCAGGGTTAAGGATTTTTTACGAGCCTGAAAATCTTCAGACTCGGGACCCACGGCTTAAAGTCCCTCCCGGAGGACTTGCTCCTTGGATTTTTCCGTCCTAAAAAATCCATCGACCCCGGCCGGATTTGAACCCGCGACTCTCGGGACCAGAGGCAAGGATCATAACCACTAGTCCACCTTGGCCGACTAAATTAGTCTGGTTGTAAAACTTTCCATTAGAGAAGCGCCCATATCCTGAGCGGTTGGAATGGTAATCGATTAATCAGTATTCCGGGATTGAACATCTTTTTCCGACAGGTCGTTTCCCTGTAAGGTCCAGTTGACTTGAATAATGTATAAGCACCTTTAAAGGGAGAGAGAAAATGTACACACCTTAAGCCAACGTTTCGAAACATGCTGCTTCTAAATAGGTCACAACATATTACTTAATACTCTAAGTGAAGATCAATATTACAGTTATTGTAGTATGATTTGGTATTCATGAATGTAAATTTACATAGCTTACATATATTCTCACTAATTGGAAATTACTAACAATGCAGAATGGATAGTGATTGCATAAAATATAGGTAAGTAATTATTTCCAATACCATACCGAACTTTATGAAAAAACCAATGTAGAAATGATAACAAGGATGGCGTGTTGAAAACAGATAAATTTAAATTAAATATTTATGATATAATTTCCGTTAAATTGACTATTTGTTTATCGCAACTCTATTAATTGAATATCAGCTCGTGAAAATATTTAAGGCGTAAGATAAAGAATTTGTTATAATATTTCATTCCATTATGTTGTAACTGTAATTATTAAATATTGCTAAATAAACCAACAATATATTAAATCATTAATCACGATTCCAGGGAAATTAATTATACCTTAATTAATTACAAATTATTAGCTCAGGATAGGTATGCCTGCATAAATTGTTCTTGTTGCCATGAACTTCCGAGTTTAATAGTACCAGAGAGTTGGTAAGATATATAGATAGATAGATAGATATGGAATTGATTGCCTTTTTTTTCAGAATAAAGAAAATACATATGCATTTACATTGCGCACGGGCCTGCTTGGCCGTACGTGCATTATTTTTCCATGAATAAAAAATAAAACTAATAATATAAACAAATACCTACAAATACACCTGTATGAAAAAACAATAACAGGCTACATATAAGTAAAATCTATGTCTACACTAAATCACAATAATACATATCTACATTCATCCATATTCCGTACATTAATATTAAAAAAAATGCTAGAAAACAAATTAAAAAAAAACACAAACACATACACCCACACACCCCCACACATATACCCACCGCACGTTCATACCCCCCGCCCCCGTCCCTGCAGGCATCAAATACACTATCAGACTATTCAACTTATCAGACCTACTTATTATATAACATAATTAAAGATCGAAAACAAAGACCATATTGAGATTCTTCTTATTGTTAATACATATCCTTAATCTACAATTTTGTTATATCTCAATTTTCTTACTGTACCCAAAAATTTGCATGTTTTTGAGTCACTCTCGATCCGTCCTAAAAGATCAACACGCCACCCTCCCTCGATCCGACCTGAGAAATCTCTCCGGCAGCATCTTTAATCTAAGTTGTTCTGTCTCTCTACAGAATGCTATAATATGCTGCCAGTTTTCATGGTCATCGCATAGTGGGCATAGTTTAATGCCTTCATCATTTGTTAAATTATGGGCCATCCATCCCCCCAAATGAAACCATGCAATATCACTTCTAGCATCCCCATCCAAAGAGTCGATGTATTTCTCCCTTCCCCACGAAAGTTTCAGTTCCGTCTGCAGGGTGAGCGATATTTTCTGGCTACACTCTGCTTCTATATACTGCCTGTCTGTATCGATTAGTCTCTTCTTAACTGTCCTCCAAACATTTCTATTATTCTGCGTACTCCTCTCCCATACCCAACCCATCCCTATGCCCTTCAATCCCCTTTCTACACCGATTACCCAATCTCCCGAAACACACTGTGCTTATAGAAGAACACTTAAACCACGCTAACTGCAACCAATTGTGCTTAAGAGAGGAACCCTTAAACCATAAACCACGCTCTACGCACCATTTGAGGTGAGAGAACAACACTCCTGCCACCACTTGTCCGGGATCTAGCTTTGTTAATGCTGTACTTATTAATGTGTTCGAGAGATACAAAGAAGTTATCAAGTAGAAAGCAGCCTGCCTCGGGCCCATGAAAGGCAGCTATTAATTCACCTTTCTTTCCTAGACGAAAATAGATACAAATATAGATACTGATAGTTAACTGCATACAGCGAATGATTTGTTACAGGATAGAGAGTGATTACTATACTTGAATAATAACAAGGGGCGTAATATAAAAGATAAGCTTTTAATATAAACAAGTTTCAAGCGTAAAAACAAAGTAATAAATTGAATAACAAAAACATATCTCTTGATCATTCTATCAAGCATAGCTCACGAAAATAACTAAATGAATAACATACACATACACATAATCTCATTCACACATCCAAGCCTTCAGGATTCCTTTTCTTCTGTCCATAGCTGGATTAACTCAAAGTCGACTTCTTCTTAGTCATAATCCACTTGTCTATATACAGATCACCAATTCAAGTTCTTTAACTGCATGGTGAGCTAAAGCTGGATTCGGCGTATTGAATCCGCTTTTGGAATAACTAAGCGCCACTTGCTAGGCCGATCGAATGATGATGTTCGGTAAGAGTACGCTGCCTATAAAGGTTCACCGGTAGAGGGGATATGCGCTGTAGAGATGCGCGGTAAAGAGGATGCACCGGGAAAGGGTAGCCACAGGGAACAGAGGACATTGGCATAGTTCACAAATGTTCTGTAGTAGGGAGGAGAACAAAGATACACTGAACCGCAAAAAGTTACTTTCGGTTCAATAGCTCCCCCTACGCCCTCCGGGTAAAAGAAAACAGTCCATAAATCCCAAAGTAATGTCTAATATAAGGGATCCCACGTTTGGAGGGGCACAGAAACACTACCAGATTCCAGCGGTAAATATTAACACAAATCTTTCCTCGTCCCCAATATCACAATCACCACGCCCGCTTCCACGTTGACTATCCATGCGCTGAAAATTAACTCCAATTGGACTCAGTCGCCATAGTACAACTCTGCGGTGTTCCAGGTGAAGACCGGGTGACGATACTCTAATTGGATTGCCGGATCGCAATCCCGTTCCATCGCTTTCCAGGAATCTGTAGTTCCAAAGCCACTATGTCGGTCAGCTGGGCACTCGGGGGGTCGGCCGGATCCTCCAAGCGCTCGACTGCCGAATATTCCAGGCTGCGTAGTAATGCCAATGTTAAGGAAAGGTAAACTGAAACACACAAGAAGGCGAAAGCAGGAAAACGGAACCATAGACATAATAATTCAACATGTGCCATAGTACAAAATATTTTTCTATAACCAATATCTCGTTTAACATACAGATATTCCTATTACAAACATGCTTGGATTTACTCCATAGCATAACATAATTCAATTTAACTGACATGTTGTTTTATAATGTGGCCATGGACGCTTACTAACTTCTAGTTACACTCGTTTTAGAATTTAGTCTGCGTTCTCATTAGCAAAACCTGGACCACATATACTGAAACTCACTTTAGCAACTCCTACGACCAAAAGGATGGCATAATCAGCTCATATACAAATATACACAAGTAGTTCACTCTAATATCCAAAACAAATACATATACAAAACAAACTACGTAAAAACTAAGATCGACCACTCTCTAGAAAGATGTCCATAACGCTGACATTTCCAACATTGTAAGTTACTTTTTCGATTGCCCAGAAGAACGATTCGCCGAAGTATTTGATTTACTTAAATTATCAAGTTTACTTTTTTCACTGAAGTTCCTCTGTCTTTCAGCAATTTCGAAATCCGCCACTTTCCTAGCCAAGACACACATTTTGGGCTACATTTTGAGGTTTCGCAGCAAAAACCAAATGCTGTCTGGTGGCCGGGGACATATTTTTTGCAGAATGATGTCAATTAATTTTTCTTCCGACAATAGAGGGTTCAATACAAGTGAAGCTCCTTGAATATTGGAGATAAACTCCAGCAAAGATTCTTTAGAAAGTTGGAATCGTCGTAACACAAATTTAATCCAGTAGTCCTCTAATAATCTAGGAGGCAACAACGAACATTTCACATATTCTAAACTCTCCATCCAAGAAAATCTCAATTTAACAACTTCACTCCAAACCTTCAATAGTATTCCTCCGATGCAACTCAAAATCGATTTTAACAAAATACTCATCGGGAACCAATTTCAATTCGAAGATCGAGTTAAGTTTAATAAGGAAGACCACTAGCAATTCTTTATTATCACCATCGCAGGGATCAACTTTCCTAATTAACTCTCGGAAAATTCGCTGATTGTTTTCCTCAATATGAGAAGAAAGGTTGGAGACTGTTCCACTAGTAAAATCTTTGACGGAGTTAAGTTTACAATCACTCATATTCTTGTTCTGTTCTGCAGAAAAATCCTCCTGAATTGCGCTGTCTACAATGAACTTACGTATTATTAAAGTTTGTTCAGCCGGGGAGAGAGAATTCATATAATCTTTTAGTCGCTGACGTAATAAATTTACATCGCCCTGAACTTCAATACCTAGTAAGCTTAACTCTCGGACGAGATTATCTTTAGATATTACATCTATCCAACTAGGCATGTTTACAAAGTATAGTGAACAAAAGATGTAAACAATTATAAGGGAACGTAGTTTAGTATGCATAAATCACTCTCTGTTTATGTATAAAGAAAGATGAGTCAATATATTTACGTGACATAATACCAACGCGTAAATTAATGCTTTTCAATAACTTTAACATAAATATCCAGTATCGAAAACAAGTAAATATCCGCAGGGTAATATCTCTGAAAAAAAGTCAATTTATTAATTCCAAATTTCATTAAGGACCATATAGAGTTTATACCCCTGTTCTGGTACTTGAAACCAAAACTCCAAAACTTGAATAGAAACTTTCAAATCGATACTACAAAAACCACAGTTAATAAAATACAGCATGTCTTTCAAATGTGAAAGATACAAAACCACGCTCTGCTACCATTTGTGCTTATAGAAGAACACTTAAACCACGCTAACTGCAACCAATTGTGCTTAAGAGAGGAACCCTTAAACCATAAACCACGCTCTAACGCACCATTTGAGGTGAGAGAACAACACTCCTGCCACCACTTGTCCGGGATCTAGCTTTGTTAATGCTGTGTACTTATTAATGTGTTCGAGAGATACAAAGAAGTTATCAAGTAGAAAGCAGCCTTGCCTCGGGCCCATGAAAGGCAGCTATTAATTCACCTTTCTTTCCTAGACGAAAATAGATACAAATATAGATACTGATAGTTAACTGCATACAGCGAATGATTTGTTACAGGATAGAGAGTGATTACTATACTTGAATAATAACAAGGGGCGTAATATAAAAGATAAGCTTTTAATATAAACAAGTTTCAAGCGTAAAAACAAAGTAATAAATTGAATAACAAAACATATCTCTTGATCATTCTATCAAGCATAGCTCACGAAAATAACTAAATGAATAACATACCATACACATAATCTCATTCACACATCCAAGCCTTCAGGATTCCTTTTCTTCTGTCCATAGCTGGATTAACTCAAAGTCGACTTCTTCTTAGTCATAATCCACTTGTCTATATACAGATCACCAATTCAAGTTCTTTAACTGCATGGTGAGCTAAAGCTGGATTCGCGTATTGAATCCGCTTTTGGAATAACTAAGCGCCACTTGCTAGGCCGATCGAATGATGATGTTCGGTAAGAGTACGCTGCCTATAAAGGTTCACCGGTAGAGGGGATATGCGCTGTAGAGATGCGCGGTAAAGAGGATGCACCGGGAAAGGGTAGCCACAGGGAACAGAGGACATTGGCATAGTTCACAAATGTTCTGTAGTAGGGAGGAGAACAAAGATACCACACTGAACCGCAAAAAGGTACTTTCGGTTCAACACTGCCTTTTCTGTTCATTGTAACACTCTGCTCTAAGCGAGTCCTGATTCCCATGTATTATGTCCAACCAATACACACACACACACACACACACACACACACACACACACACACATATATATATATATATATATATATATATATATATATATGTATATATATATACAGGGTCGTCTTCATTAAGTTCTCACGCTTCAAAACACGGCACACACTCGATTGACTGCACTGCTCAAAACAATTAGAGGAACACTATGAAATATGCAAATATTTTTTCATTGGATAAAGGTACAAACATGAAATTAATAAAGTGCATTATTTGTGGTTATTTATTTATTTATTTATTGCTCATGTCAGTAAAAACAAATGAATAACGCTGACAATTAACTTTTCAAATAATTCCGCTATGTAAGCAATTGAATCTTGTACTTATTTTTCAAAGTTAAACACTCGTTATATAGAGTTAGTATCGTGTATGGCCTCCAACGACATTCGATGACAGTTTGGCACCTTCGTGGCATGCTCCCAATAAGATTCTGGATTTCCTCTTGCGGGATATTCTCCCATTCCTCCTTCAGAGCATCTCCAAGTTGCTGCAGAGTTTGTGGAGCTTGATGTCGGTTCCTGACCTTCCTGTCTAGAAGATCCCACAAGTGTTCAATAGGGTTGAGGTCTGGGCTGACCGCTGGCCACTCCATTACCTCAATTTCATTCCTCCTCAGGAAATCCCTGGTGACAGCCGCAGAATGTGCCCTGGCATTATCCTGCATAAACAGAAATCCAGGGCCTACTCCAATGGCAGCAGGTACTACATGCTCTTCCAGAACGTGCTCGATATACCGGACAGCATTCAGTCGCTGGGGAACAAGTACAAGGTCCGTACGATTGTTGTACATAACTCCGGCCCACACCATTATGGAACCTCCTCCGAATCTATCAATTTCCTGTACAGCCTCTGCAGAAAATCTTTCTCCTGGCCGTCCCCACACCCTCAATCGACCATCACAACGTGTAAGACGATACCTGGATTCGTCCGAGAAGAGCACAGACTCCCACTGGTTCAGGTTCCAATCACCATGGTTTTCAGCATACGTACATCTTGCTGCCTTATGCCCATTTGTTAAGCGTGTTTTTTTTTAACGGGCCTTTTTGGACGAATATTCTCTTTCCTTAATCTGTTCCTTATGGTTTGGTCTGAAACCCGGATTCCGGAAGCCATATGAAGGTCATTCTGCAGGTCTTTTGCAGTTTTTGTACGCTGTCGAAGAGCAGAAAGAACAACGTATCTGTCATCCTGGGGGCTTGTTTTAAATTTACGGCCCTGGCCACGTCTTCTACAATACTGACCTGTCTCTCTGTGCCTGTTGCGTAACCTGGACACCACGGAAGGAGAAACCCCAAGCTCTCTAGTCACTTGTCGCAGAGATTGACCTTGTCGTAAAAGATGTAGAGCATGATACACTTCAAACTCATTTAAATGCCTCATTTTGTCAGAGACTTCAATAAACAAGGCAATAATCAACATTCGTCACTATAGCAACATCAGGAAACTTACCAATTAGAAGTGGCCAGTGCCTTCCAAAATAAAACATTTCTCTATGTTTGTTATTTGAGGTAATTTCTCTGTATTTAGGCCATGGATCTTTAAAATTTGTATCCAATGATAAAATTAATAATTCAATTTACATATTGTCCAACTTTCAGCATCACAGCTTTAAAAAACAATTACTTACTCAATTTATTACAAGTGTTCCTCTAATTGTTTTGAGCAGTGTATATATAGTTAGCTGTAATATTAATATCGTAATATATTTTATAAAATATGTATCCAGAAATCCAGATCCTCGCTAATTACATTTAAAAAAATTAAATTACCTCAAAAATAGTTTTGTTTAATATTTGGCGTATTACAGATTATCAAAAAAAGACCCAAATAACCAAACCAAAATGTTAAAATAGTCAACGCGTTTCGATATCGAAACTTTCATTATCAATACTAGTTATTGATTGAATATGATGACTTCGCTGTCGAAACGCTTTGACTATTTTAATATTTTAGTTTGGTGATTTGGGTTTTATTAATAATGTGTAATATATTTTATTATCATTCAAGAAGATCATATTTATTAATATAATACAATAACCATCCATCCATAGTAATTCTGCCTGAGGGCAGATCCTTCACTGCAATTATAGAATTTTCATGCTATGCTTTGCAGCTTTACTGGGGAATTATAGGTGTGGTAGCTTCCCGTTTCTTTCCACACCAGTGAAGGATGATGATAATGAATGATAAGGATGATGATGACCGGATGATTTTCGGGGACCGTTGGGGCCCTAAGCTTCCTGACATTTGTCTTACAGGTGAGGAAAAACCCAGAATAAACCTCGCCCAGTACAATACAATGCAATTCAATACTTGCCCTCTGATTACGTTATTATTAATGTCTAACTTGGGCTATTGGTGTCGAAATTCAAAGTTGCGCATAAATGACAAATATATAAAAATTAATGTTTGTTTGCTTGTTTGTTTGTACTTTATGCGCGGCCATACCGTTGATCCGATTGTGATGGGTCTTTTTGCAAAATGTTCAGGAGATTTCCGGGATCAACATAGGCTATAAAAGAGTTGTGATACTCAACTCCTACACCCGTAAAAATCGCCCTTTGTAGTGGAAAACGTGAAAAAAGTATCTCTTTGGACGCTTAAATGGCTTACGCTGCCTAAGCCATAACAAATACACAAAATTAATGTATTCAGAATATAATAATTATTGTTATTATATAATAATTGTAATAATAATAATCCTGATAGGTCATTGTCCTCGAAGGACTGTTACGATCAGCTGACGTTTTCCTCCCACATCTTCATGGATCCTCGCACTGATCTCTTCCTGTGTGGGATATAGTTAAGGATTGATTTGGAGATTCTCCGTCTGGGCATTCTATTAATATTAATATGATAGTACTAATAATAATAATAATAATAATAATAATAATAATAATATTAATAATAATAATAAGTAATGAGGTAATGTATCTAATAAATTCGTATCAAGCGAAATGTTTATTATCCCAAATAATATTTAACCTCATTTCTTGAATACTTATCCCTATTAATTCTTCGTAAGGATATCAAGGATTGTTGGTATAAGAATATAAATTAATAATGAACATTGATCTTTAATCTGTTGTTTTCAATATACTATTGAACCCTTATTCCCTTACATTTTTATATTCACACATAATACATACATTCCTTAATGTATACACTCATTTTCAAGCGATATCTAAATGAGCAGTACGTCGTTTTCGGACTTCAGTCAAAATAAAAGAAAATGTGTACAATTATTTCAAATTACAAAAAAAAAACATTGTAAATTATTAATATTCTTATTTGGTGTTTATATGACATATACATGATAACTAAAGAAGGAAAGAAAAATAAGTGCATAACTCACTGACACTGTCGAAATGTGCAGTATGTTCACGATCGTGGGGAATTAATAATTGTTCATACATCTCTATCTTAGAGATAATTTTATAAAATCATTTCCCTGTATAATTTTCTGCCCTCAAATAACGCTTATTGATATCGTCCCACCTCATTACTGGCCTACCTATTGATATATTTTCTTCTGGGTTTTCTACAAGTAGTTTCCGTGGTCCTCTTTTATTATATGTTCTACCCATCGCATCCTATGAAACTAAGTGGTTTCATATATCGATCATACAGTCCATTGTTATGTATTCGTCTCTCTTTGGTTCAAAACATTTCTTAAATTCTTTACTCTCAAATACTAGCGACCTGTTCTCCTCCCTTAAAGTAAGTAACCATGTTTAGTATTGATATACGAATAGTTTAATTTTAATAACTTTATGTATTTTTAATTTTAAACTTTTTTAGTTATGTTGGGATTTAACATTTTCCAATACTGTTATTTTAACACAGTTCAATTAATGTATCACATTATAATATTATAATGATATTGTGAAAAGAAAAATTAACCGTGGACCTCTAGTTCTCCAGACTAGGATTATAATATGATCCGTTATTAGAACTGTGTTAAAATAACAATATTTAAAAATTTTGAATAACATCGTTTACTGCTTATAAAAGTGGTGGTGTAAAATTCACAAATATAGATACTCCTAAACGAAGCCGGCCGTTGGCGATGGTAGTGACACCTACCTGACAGCGGACAAAACGATAATTGTAGATTTGTATATGTAGAAAGAATTGTTAATGTTTGTGCCAGGTCTAGAATGGTGTAGTGGGCTGCATACTAGTCTGGAGAACTAGAGGTCCACGGTTTGATTCCTGGTTTAGACAATTTTTTTCTTTTCACAATATCATTATAATATTAAGTTGGGATGACAATAATTCCTGTAATGCATAACACCCTGCGTGTTCAGATAAACATATGTTTAATTTCATACTGCACTTCATTCATCTTTTATATGTATTGCTACATATGGGAATGTGGGATCATAAATAAAACAATTATATTTGTATTTGTAGTTATTACACTAAATGGTTAGTATAAATTATATACTTTATATTGATGAATTAGCGTATATATTTTTTTTAAATATCAATGGGCGAATTAACGATAATTTATTTAATAAAAAAGGTATCGCCTTTTAATGTGTGCAATGAAAAACATTTCCCTTATAAATAAATAAGAGGAAACTATTATTAAAATAACTCTATGTTTATACTTAGCGCCAGGAAATCAATTATTCAAACAGAGTTTATATCGTAATTTCTGGAATAGTGCAATTTAATACCTCTTTGTGTTAATACAATATACATCATTTTGCACTTTTTTCACACTAAGCGTCATGAAATAAATTATTGACAGTTTTTACGTCGTAAATTCTGGAATCCTATTATTTGAGATCTCAGTGTAAAATAAACCAATTAATTACATTTCCATAGAATTACTTTTATTCAGTTATTGGTATTTTTAATACGATCGCATTTATTTATATATATATATATATATATATATACAGTAAAACTTCCTCAAAACGGAATCGGATGGGACCATTTTTGTTTCCACAGTAGACAGAATTCCGCATTATAAAAAACTAAAACTTATTATTAATCTTAGAATATAGAGTACCGTGTACGTCTTTTTACTTACCTTGGATAAATTGTAGTTCCGCTGCCTTTGAAAAGTTAAGTATAGTATGTATGAGTGACATCGACGATTAAAGCGCGAAAAACAGTCCCTTTCACCAGCGTTAAAAGTGTCTCTTAGGCGCGTATCCTGTAATTAAAGTAGGCAGTTTCGGTTTCCGCTCACTAACTATATTTTCGTCCACATCCTTTGATTTCCCGCAAACTTCATTCCTCATTGTGTCCTATTTTAAAACTATCCAGCCAATCTGAAGATGCCTTGAAATCGTATTCCATAGAGATTTAGCTGCAGCTAGAGCTTGACTTTGGAGCATCGGTCCGGAAATTTGGAGATTTATCTTCAATAATTTTCACTTTTTCGTTTAATGACAATGATGCATACGTTTTAGCCATCTTTATTCGGTAAATTCAGAACGATACCTGTGAAAGATCGGTCTCTGAACTTTCTTATGATTTTACAGTCCAATAGTTATTTGTAAGACAGGTATCTGTATTGCGCATAACGGGTGTACAGTGAGGCCAAAATTAAATTTCAGGTATAGATAGAATCTTTACTTCACTTGGCGGCAGGAATCATTCCTTTTTTTTTCGCCTAACGGGAATTCAATGAAGTGTGAAAACTAATTTATTTCTCTGACTTTCCGCTTTATAGACTTTTTCATCAATTGTGTAGAAATATCCTTCCGTTTCCGCGTTGGACAGATTCCGTTTTATGCAAAATAAATAAATGTAAAATTACTATTATTTCGCCGGGACCAATACGTTTGTTCACATTGGACATATTTCCGCATTATTCAAGTTCCGCATTAAACACGTTTTACTGTATATATATATATATATATATATATGTGTGTGAGTGTGTGTGTATGTTCCTATAAATTTGATTAGAATTTTACGTAAAGTGAAATGTTTAATAGATTTCAAATTTGTATTTTTTATTGCTTACTCGCCCTTAGTTCATATGAGAATTGTTCTACTCCATTGTAGTTTAACCTCTCACCTTATAAGTACTTTTGCAACAATAATTACAAATAGGAATGGTGCACAAAGGAATTAATCATAGACTCAATTTTGGGAATGCATGCTATTATGCACTACGGAGACCATTGTCATCCCAACTTCTCTTAAAAAAATCACTCAAAATATATAAATATGTTATTCTCCCAGTTATATTATATGGATGTGAAACATGGATTCTTACTTTACGGGAGGAGAAAAGATCACTAGTATTTGAGAATAAAGTTCTTAAAAAAAATATGGACCAAAGAGAAATGAAAGACACTTGAATGGAAAAGACTAATGAACAGTGAGCTACATGATCTTTATGGGACACCAGATATAATAAGAATAGTTAAGTCTCTTAGTCATGGGCATAGGGTATGTTGTACAAATGGGGAATGAAAGAATGGCATGGATGCTTTTTGTAGAATAACCAGAGGAAAAAGGTAAATTAGTAGACCAAGAATGAGGTGGGATAATAACATTAACCATGATTTTAGAGGAAGTAGATTATACAGGAAATAATTGGAAAACATTAGCTCAGAATATGGATATATGGAATGCTTATGTCAGCGTGGCCATGAACCTACCGGTGTCAGCGAGTTAGTTTCACAAACATACACTACTGAAATAATTACGAGATGTCATTAATCATGAACATGTGATCCTTTATTTAATTTAGATATCAGTTACAGTTCAATATGCTGTCAGATACAGATTAATATGTCCATACTCTCTATACCCTCCTTTTCTAATAACCTAGTTCTGTGTGCACGAGATTTGTCGTCCCATAAAATGGAATAAATCACCAATGTCTCCAACATAAGGCACGGCAACAGGTCGGAGGCTCTATTTAATTGACATCTCTAGTGATTATAAAGTTTGTATGTTCACAAGTTCATTGCTATTGCCTCAGTGTATCTTCGTTGTCTTATACCTAACGGATCCAGTTTTGATTCCCGGTCGGGAGAAGTTAGTGTACACCAAATTTGTTTAGCATTAATTTGTTGTTAATGGGTTTTTATAATTTGGCTACACTGTTTGAGCAATGTCTAATACGTCTTATACATTGTATATATATATTGATTTTAGGTTAACTTTAGCTCAATTTCTCATTTTATTTATAGGTATTTGTCACATTTAAAAAATCCAACATATATATATATATATATGTGTTTTATCGTAGATTTTCGCGGATATAAGTATGAATAAGAAAGTTTTCTTGGGTATTCCGCGTCATGGGTTCAAGATTGGCTTCTGGCCACTGATTCTGACGTTTCGACATGATCACACATGCCATTATCAAGGAATGATTCCTTAGCCAGAGGCCAACCTTGAATTAATGACGCTGAAAACCCAAGAAAAATGTTCTTAATCATATATATATATATATATATAGATTAAGAAAACCTACCACGGAGGTGAAGTAGTATATTGAGATATGTTGATCATTTTTAATAAGGTACCAATGTCCGGAAATGATGCGTTTTCACACTATGACTAATTAATTATGTCTCATGATCAGTGTTACTTCGAAGGATTTGAAGACTCATTACTTGACAATACAGAGGTACAGAACTTATGATACGTGGCTTCGCAACATAATGTGACTGCAACATGACGGAGCTCCAGCTTACTTCGATGCCAGTTTAATGAGGTGTGGCACTTTTGGTAACCAACCACGGTCTGCATACCATTTGTGGGGGTTACGAAACCCAAAACCACGCTGACTGCTACCTTTTTACGACGTTAGAAAAGCAAACCACGCTCAGCGTAACACTTGTCCGGGATCGAGTTTTGTTAATGCTGTATTTATTAATGTGATCGTGATATTCAAAGATGTTATCGGTAAGAAAGCAGCCTGCCTCGGGCCCATGAAAGGCAGCTATTAATTCATCTTTCTTTCCCTGATGAACATACATATAAATATAGCCTATAGATTCTGATTACTAAATGCATACAGTGAGTGATTTTGTTACAGGATAGTGATCAACTACTATACTTGAATAATAACAAAGGGGCGTTGTATAAAAGATAAGCTTTTAATATAAACAAGTTGAATATTAAAACTAATAATAAATTAATAACATAAAATGGTTCTTGATCAATCAATCAAGCATAGCTTGTAGAAATAACTAAACAAATAACGTACCAGACATAATGCCACACTCACACAGATGTCCAAGCTTTTAGGAAACACTTCTTCCGTACATAGCTGGACTAACTCAAAATCGACCTCTTCTCGGTCTTAATCAACTTGTCTATACATAGACCACCATATTAACTTCTTAACTGCATGGTGAGTTAGAATTGGATTCCAATATTGAATCCGCTTTTGAGTAACTAAACGCCACTTGCTAGGCTGATCGAATGATGATGTTCGGTAAGAGTACAATGCATATAAAGGTTCACAAGTAGAGGGGATATGCGCTGTAGAGATGCGCGGCAGAAAGGATGAAAAGGGAAGGGGTAGCCACACGGAAAAGAGGACATTGGCATATTTCATAAATGTTCTGTAGTAGGGAGGAGAACAAAGATACCATACTGAACCGCAGAAAGGCACTTTCGGTTCAGAGGCATTTGGATACCTCGTATCCAGGTCGAGGGAAGCCAGTCACATGGTCTCCTGGATCACCCGATCTTAATCCTCTCGACTACTTTTTGAGGCGCGACATGAAACAGTCTGTTTATTAGTCACGTATAGATCTTATAGCCCGAATCCACGCTGGTGCAGAAATAATTCAAATGAGACCACACATATTTGAACGTGTGTACCAATCCGCTACACCGCTAATGTACGCTCTGCATTGAGATGGGAGGTGGATATTTTGAAAACTTGTCAATTAATGAGTTTTGAAATTCAAGTAACGGAACTCTTGAGAAGTTAGCTACTCATAGTGTGAAAACACATCATTTCCGGACATTGGTACTTTACTAAAACATGTTCAACATGTCTCAATATACCACCTCCGTTGTCATTTTTTTTGCAACACCCTGTATATATATATATATATATATATATATATATATATAGGTAATTATTCATATACCACAATAATAAATTGTACGGTTTTCCGTGTTTTATTATAATTTATATGTGGCATGGTGACAAAGAATAAAAAAGAAATAAAATAAATAAACGAAAAACATAATGTTAAAATAAATTTTGTTCAACGTTTGTAAGAGAAAGATTGGTGTAACAGTATTATGAATGGAAGTTTGTTTTAGACGTGTCAGTAGTAAAAGCCAACTGCATTACTCTGTTAATTTGTTTATAGTTGTGAGTGCTCTGAAGTTAAGTCGTGGTTACGCTCAAATGGACGTTCACAACGTGTATTTAAGTGGAACTCTGTTGTTCATGACCACAATCATTTTTAAAGACAATTCCCTACGTTTTATTGAAAACTCATGTACCGCTTGTTCGCATTTTTAGCTCTTATTATTTTCACTGGCACTTTTTAACTCTGACATTTATGTCCATGTAAACATAAGCTCTCCATACATCCATATTATGATCTTGTATTTTGATATCAAATCCTGTAAAATTCATCTCCATGAAGTGATGAATATCATTATTCTACCACTTAATTCTTGTGATGAAAGTTAAAACTAAAATGCCGTCGTCCCAACTTTGTTAAAATATTTTATATAAAATTTTTACAAAGTTGAGGACGACGGCATCTGCCAACAGATACATTTTAATTTTTAACTTTCATCATATGACTTCACCTCAACGGAATTTGATATGAATTTTATTAGTATTGACACTTAATTCCTATCGGTTTCAGGTTTAAGTTTGTCTGTAGTCCCTATACTTCAAGATAAAAACCAGCTGGTTCGGTGGATATTTAGGATGTAAAAATCCAAGGAATAGGCCTATATTATCATGGAGGGAGTTTAAGCCATGGATTCCGAGTTTAAATATTGTTGGGCTCGTAAAAGAATCTCAAACCTAAATACGAGCTTCTGAGCAAAATTTAATCGGCATTTCTCATCTAAATAACTGCCTACTAGATGTATTTGTCGAGGTAATGTGCTGCTTTGTCGATTCCCGGTTGGGTCTGGCTACTGGATGAAGTTCTTTTTCGGGGTTTTTCCTCAACTGAAAGACAGGTGTCAAGAAGCTTAGAGTCCAACGGTACCCGGAAATCACACTTATCATGTTCATCGTCATCCTTCACCAGTGTGGAAAGCAACGGGAAGCTACCACACCTGTAATTCCCTACAAAAGCTGCAAATCATAGCATGAAAATGCTATAATTTCAGTGAAAACTTGCCCTCGGGCAGAACACTAGTGAGTGAGAGATAATCTTTGAGACGATGAGCTAACCACTTAACACTGACATCTGTAGAGAAATAACCTTAACTAAATTAGTTTGAATAGTTAACATCACAAAGGAGCAGAGTCTTCCTATGTGGGAATGTACGAGTGTAGACAGACATATTTGAAGTATTGGAGACAGTGAACATCCTTGTCTCATACTCTTCTTTACGTATTCCATAGGGTCATCTAATGTACCTTTGTCAATACATATTGAGTTTTTTAAATACGAAGTTGCAATTTATTTGAGTAGGCCTATATGTATTCAGCATCCGTCCACATCGCAAAATAGTCCAAAATGTATTTCTATGAAACTTGTCTATCTTTATTACATGTGATTTTCCATAAAGGTCATGGAGCTCTTTGCTGTATAGTTTCATCTATCCATCTCTTTGACGGTCTCTGTTTGACCAAAAACATTTCTTAGACACTTTATTCTCAAGTACTCATGATCTTAACTTCTCTCATAAAGGTAGTAATACTAGTTGGACTTTATTAGAATAAAAGTAAGATAAATACAATGTTATTTACAAATATAGATCGCACGGGCAGCAAGCCGTACGTGCTGTTGACAGTCCATATCAATAAATTAATGTCTAATAATATAAATACAAAAACAAAACAAAAAATATAATAAAAGTACAATTACATTATACATGAATTATGCTAGGTATAGTTATTGATAGGGCCCGGATGTTCATGACCTTAAAATGTTTAAAAAATGACATAACATTCCCCTCTTAAAATGACCTAAAACTAAAAAATGACCTAATGAAAATTATAAATTTCGTAGTAATTAACTAATTAATAATTATTAATTTATTAATTAGAAATGGTGTCAGACAAATAATGATTGATTGAGATAACTGTTCTAAAACAATGTTCTTAGTAGTAATATAAAATAATTAAAAATTAATAATGATCACTAGGTCAATCTCATTTCTATTAAACTAATATCAAAAGTTATTAACTAAACTTACCTTAGTTGGCATTGCAATACACCACCATAGTGTTTCTTATGTTATCAAAAGTTAAGGATCGCCCGTTGTCAGCTAAAAATTGTTTTATACTTAGAGAAACTCCTCTCTACTTCCACAGATCTAACGGGTGCATATTAAAAAAAAATACCCTGTGGTTCTGGCTGATAAATATTCGTCAAAAATATCCATTCTGAATTATTTACCTGACAAAATACAGGCTATTTGACGCATTGTCTGAAAACCCTTTATTTTTATGTAACATAAATTTCAATTTCTGTCTAACTGCTTCCCCAATCTCTCCATTTACATGTTTATACCTTTTTCAGCGCTATTGACTAACTCTATTGACTTTACAAATGAACATTTAACCATAGATGATTTAAAAACTGACGTATAAAAGTACGAAAAGTAAATAAAATGACCTAAAATTACAAATAAAATTTGTAAAATGACTTTACCAGATAAATGTAGAATAAAATGCATTTTATGACCTATAAAAACCTCATATATCTAACATATTTATTGCACAATGCATTAAATTACTAATCTGCATTGTATCTGACAAGTCATAAAAATATGACATTTCATCAAAATCCGAGCCCTAGTTATTAAGTATTAATAATATATGTTTCTTATATCTGTTTTTATTAACGGATGAGTGTTTTTCTTAATTTGCGGGTCTTGTCCGGAAATTTACCCAAGTTTAACCAATTTTCTGGGTTCAGCATTAACTCGTAACATGCCAATCTATCACGATTTGAATTTAGAAAATTTTCCCGGCAACAGCTGACGCCTCCAGTATTCCAAATCGTTGCATTTCCCATTAGGCCTAGCTATATGTATTTGTCTTTAAAGCTCCCGCACATTAGACATCTCAAATAGCGGAAAGAGGCCAAGTTTAGTACCTGATTATCTTCATTTAGTCTACCGCTGTGGTCTCGAGGTAGCGTGCTGCCTTGTCACGCAGCGGGCCCGGGTTCGATCCCTGGTCGGGGCAGTTTTTCTGGGTGAGTTTTTATCGGGGTTTTTCCTCACCTGTAAGACAAATGTCAGGAAAACTTTAAGGCCCAAACGGTCCCCGAAATCATATGGCCATCATCATCATGATCATCCTTATCATTATCATCATCATCATCCTTCACCTGTGTGGAAAGCAACGGGAAGCTACCACACCTACACAATTCCCTAGTAAAGCTGCAAGCATAGCATGAAAATGCTATGATTGCAGTGAAGGACTTGCCTTCGGGCAGAATTACTATGCATCTTCATTTAAAGTTATTTATATATTTATTGAAATAAACTGCTTTGACATATAGTCAGGTTACCATTCGTTATTAATGTGTTTCTAATAGTAGGGAGGGGAATACTTTTTGTATTCAGGGTTCTGTAAAAAGCATCCACGAGGCTAAAGAAGAGCGTTTTTATTATGAAAGTACTATTTCTACTTCTGTATTCAAAACTTTGAGATCAGACTGTCCTAGCACTGCGACCTGAAAAATCTATTGCGCTATCCCAGTATTATGAAAATGATGGAATGAAAGTCTACTCTACGGTGTTATGTATGGCTACGAGGAAGGACTTCGATCCTCCCATTGGCCCCTTATTTTCATTTAGGTCGTTATTCAAGCTCGGAGTCATGAGGTAGTATGGTAGTACCCTGGCAAGTATTCCACTAGATCACCGCAACCTCATAATTTTCATCGCCTATATATCTCCAAACAAACCTATTTTTTACATAGGACTAATGTAAAATGAGGTAAAGGGTGATAGAAGGAAAGTGGAGTGGAGAGTATTGGTAGGATGAAACTTGGGAAAGAGAGAACTCCAAAAAAAAAAAAAATCCTAGTTTGTCCCACCAGCAATCCTCCTCCGGAACCACTAGGATTCGAACTGGTATCCCAATCGTGGCAGCCATGCGCGCTAGCCACCCGTCAATCGAGACAGCATGAGAGTACTTTTTTGTAAGGTAGTTGGGTTTACTAATGGATGTGATTGTTGATAATGGACCAACAAAGCAGTCAGAAACTAAACTATTTTATTTTTGTTTCAGGTGAGTTCTGTATTCTTAGAGGACCTGTTTAGAGCTTAGAGTAAGTACAATTTTTGGAATAAATTACTTCACTATATATATATATATATATATATATATATATATATATATGTCATCAGCAACACAACATCTCTGGGTGAGTCGAGGCTTCCTTCAGAATTTTTCTCTACGTTTCTCAATCTCTGACTTTCATCCACCGTTCTTGAATTTTAAAGATTTGACATTCTGCAATATTCCGTCCATCCATCTCAAATTCGGTCTTCGAGATCTGTCTTCTTTCTGGCTACTATCTACAATTCGTCTAACTTCGTAATTTTTAGTCATTCTCTGCGCATATTCTGCCCATCTTAGCCTGTTTACTTTAATATCTGTAATTATATCTGATGATTTATACAACTCACGTAATTCTCCGTTATGTCTCATTCTCCATTCTCCTTAATAAGTTCATTTAATCCTCTAAGTACCTTTCTTCCAAAAACAAATCGAGATTTTTCATGTTTATTAAGAATCTGGGTTTCACTCCCGTAAGTTAACACTTGTTCAATTAGTGTTTTACACAATGTGTTTTTTGTTCCACGTGTCAGATATTTTGATTTCCAATACTTTATTATTGCGAATTAACATGTATTAGTATCATGTATTGTTTTATTTGTTTATTCCTGAATATTTTTTTATGTAGCCTATTAGAACTCCAAGGTATATGCAATTATTTACTTTCTCAAACATTGGCATCTTTTAAAAGATATCTAAATTTATATTTCCTCTAACCTTGACTTCATCATTACCCAGTGTAAGGTATATATATATATATATATATATATAAATTGATATTTTTCGTATAATTCATCATATTTATACTATCATTATAATTATTATTATATTATTATTATTATTATTATTATTATTATTATTTATTATCGTAAGTATTATTATTGTTACTAGAGTATAAAAAGTTGTTTGTACATGAAATTTACATTGCTACATTTAATGTATCTTAACAGTTTATAAATAAAACATTATTATTATTATTATTATTATTATTATTATTATTATTATTATTATTATTATTATTATATTCTGTTAGACCTATCTTAATATTTTGTTGAGATTTTTTCTGTATTTACTATTTTTATAGGTAATCATATATTTGGGTTTCTCTTCATTTATGTTTGGTCCAAATTTCGTTTGAGTTTTGTAATGCTAACAATATTTTCTTCGAGTCAATATACTGCTTAAATAATTATTGTAAATCCATGTTCTATTTCTATTGTCACAGGGAATGAATTAAGTAGAAAATTAATAAAAATCAGTGAAGTGTAATGTGACCATCTCCCAAGGCCTTTGAACACTGAAAAAGTTGTAAATCCAGAACTCTAGTCTTTCTGAGTTATATAGATATGAGTTTCTTGGTATCTTCTAAATTGTATCATATTCTGAGTTAAAACGTGCTTCCTTGAAAAACTGCGATTTAATAATTTAATACTATACAACTCATTCCCGGTGACCGTGTATTTAATAATTAAATTTCTAAATCAATACTTCTAAAATTCGTGGATAAGCACCGTTGAGGTTATGTAATAAATTATTAAAAATATAGAATTAGTACGTGATAAATCACTGCTTACAGGCCGGAAGGTCAAGGGTTTAAGTCCCGGTGGGGTCAGGATTTTTAAACTGATCCAAACTTTCTGGCGGCACTATGGCCCTGGGGTCGACTCAGCCTTTAATGGAAATGAGTATCAGACGCTTGTTCTGGGGATAAAGGCCGCCGTCACGCAAGGCTGACAACCCGTCTGACATCAAGTGCCGATTTTCCAGAAAAGTGGGAGCCTTAACTTCCTATTACCCCCAATGGTCTCCAGAGGCCTGTAGTGGGATCACTTTACTTTACCTGGTAAATCAGTCGTGCTGTTAATGTTCTGTTAGGAAACTTCAAGTAGGTAAAATATGAAGCCTTTCAAAACAGTGTTATATCTTTTGCATTTACCAATGTTTTATCCTCTGCGGAGTATCAGTTGAAATGCAGAAGATGAAATATTGTTTTGAAAGCCGTTCATATTTTAACTACTTCACGAAGTTTTGTAACAGAATGTTAGGAAGACTGATTTATTAGGTACTAATTTTATATTTTTAAGTAAAGCAGAGGATAGCAATGGCAAAAGAAACTTTCATCAAAAAGAGAAGCATTTTCTGCGGACTTTTGCAAAAGAATTACGGAAGAGGCTAGTGAAGTGTTTTGTATGGAGCGTAGCATTGTATGGGCAGAGACTTGGACATTACGACGGGATGCGGAAAAGCGACTGGAAGCTTTTGAGATGTGGACATGGAGAAGAATGGAATGTATAAAATGGACAGACAAAGTAAGAAATAAATATGTGCTAGACAGAGTGGGTGAAGGAAGAACAATGCTGGAACTCATAATGAAGAGGAAAAGAAATTGGATTGGCCACTGACTAAGAAGAAACTGCCTGCCGAATGATGCCCTAGAAGGAATGGTCAACGGAAAGAAAGTTAGAGGCAGAAAAATATATCATACGATAGACAATATTAAAATAAATGGTTTGTATGCAGATACAAAAAGGAAAGCTGAGTTAAGGAAAGAGTGGAGAATTCTGAGTTTGCAATGAAAGACCTGCTCTTGAGCAGAACACTATGAATGAATATATTAAATACTCGTACTAGTGGTTCAAACCGACTCGCGCATGATATTTTGTTTTAAGAGAGTCAACAAATGACTAGTCTGTTAGCAGAGTTTTATCACATTTTTCCTGTTTTTCTGTACTTTATATATATATTCATAGTAATTCTGCCCGAAGACAGGTCCTTCACTGCAATCATAATATTTTCATGCTATGCTTTCGGCTTTACTAGGGAATTATAGGTGTGGTACCTTCCCGTTGCTTTCCACACCGGCGAAGGATGATGGTGATGATGCTGATGATGATGGCCATATGATTTGGGGGACCATTTGGGCACAAATTTCAGCTGATAGTGCTTGCGGGATACTATATAAAAACATTTGTAGCAATTGATTATATCACAAAAAAAACAGTGTTTGTACTTTCTTAATGCAATTATTTCCCAGGAAATAACGTTGCAGAAAAATATAATTGACATATTTACATCATAAGACATCAGATATTAATTATTTTCTATAATGTTGGTTATAAATTTCTCCATTAGGGTGCATTCTTACAATATTGAGATCCTTAGGCTATAAATAATATGATCTGTTTGCGGTGTGATGTACAAGCGTAACATTCGTTTCACATTTGTTTTAAAAAATCGCTTCTCAATTGTTTTCAAACATCGTCGTTTGCATTAAATAAATACATATTTTAAAATAACTATATTTAAGTAATGATTTGTGAGTAAATAGCTTAATTTTATTCGTTAAATAGTCCTAACAAATGCCACTCTTGATTTCCAAATTCTCTAGATAAATTGGAAATCACTCGTGGCATTACTTATGAATCTTATGACTATTTAACTCATGCCCCAAATGGGACTCAATGGCCAATCACGTTTCAATGATTTCTGTTTTACAACCAATCAGAGTCGTGTTTCACGAAATATTTATCAGTGTTATAATTACCATATTAAAGAAAGCTCCTCCTTTTTAATATTCTGCACAGGTCTGACCATTATTTTGCAGTGACTGAGCCTGTGAGAAATACGGCTGCCAGATTGTATATATAGTGCATGAATGTCAACACATGCCGCATGCGGGAGTTAATATAAAAACATTTGTAGCAATTGATTATACCACAAAAAAAAAAAGAAAAAAAAAAAGAAACCACTGTTTGCACTTTCTTAAATGTATTTTTTCCCAGATAACAATCCAGAAAAATATAATTGTCATATTTACATCATATGACATCAGAAATGAATTAATATACAGTTTGATGTGTTTCATTTTTTCTCCACTAGAGAGCATTCTTACAATAAAGAGTATGATCTGGTTGCAGTGATAAACAAAAGAAGCAGATGAAGCGTACCTATCGCTTCTCATTTGTTTTCAAACATCACCGTTTACATTAAATATATAAATATTTTAAAATAACTATAGTTAAATAATGATTTGTGAGTAAACAGGTTAATTTTATTCGTTAAATAGTCCTAACAAATGCCACTCTTCATTTCCAAATTCTCTAGATAAATTGGAAATCACTCGTGGCATTACTTATGATAATTGTCATGCTGATATATGTGTTTAGGGAAGTGATGTGTAGAATAAAGGAGGTATTATAATAATATAATGTGTATGGGTTTTGATTTAAACTATTTGGCAAGTACTGTAAACGTGAAACCAGTTAATGTTGTAAGTCTAGTGTATAACACGTGCATAGTTGCGAAAGTTGTTGAGGACTGTTGTACAACAGGAACGTTGTGAAACTTTGCAAATCTATTGAAGTGAGTTGCCACACTCGACCACACCGTATCATACACATAATTGTGCTTTAATTCCACCTATTCATAGATCACTAAAATCTAACCTAAAGAACTGAAAACAGCGCGGTTACAAATACCATCGTCTCTGCCTATAATACCTTGGGTATTCAGCAATAAATCAAAATCATTTCCACATGGTTTGAATGCAAGATATTTTAAAAGCATCGGCAGCTCTAGGATTCAGAACTGACCATTAAATTATGTTTACGATTTCGCACTTTTCATAAGTAATGCCGCGAGTGATTTCCAATTTATCTAGATAATTTGGAAATATAGAGTGGCATTTGTTAGGACTATTTAACGAATAAAATCAAGCTGTTTGCTCACAAATCATTGTTTATATATAGCTATTTTAAAATATTTACGTATTTAATGTAAAAGGCGATGTTTGAAAACAAATTACAAACGTTATGTTCTATTTTTTCATCACTGCAACCTGATCATATTTATTGCCAAATAGAATCGCAATATTGTATGAATGCACCCTAGTGGAGAAAAAATAAAACACATACTTATAGGTTATTAATTAATTTCTGATGTCAATTATATTTTTTTGCAACGTTAATTCCTGGGAAATAATAATTTTAAGTAAGTGCAAACAGTTGTATCTATTTTTTTATGGTATAATCAATTGCTACGAATGTTTTTCTATTATATTTAGCAAGCAGAATCCGGTTACATTCGTGCACTATATATACAATCTGGGAGCCACTGGATAAAATGAAAGTGGTAAAATCGAGGTGAAAAAGACTGTGATTGGTTGTAAATCTAAATTCATTCAAATGTGATTGCTCATTGACTGTCATTTGGGACATGAGTTAAATAGTCTATGAAAAACTCAGGCACGCAAGAACTGCATATACTAATCAAATTCCTGAGAAATATAATTCAATTTTGTTGGTTAATTTTGTTAATTAAATCATATGTACTTAGAAATACGAGTAGATTATATATAATGGAAATTGACAGTTAATGATAAATTAGGGAAATTTTGAAGAAGTGACTGAATTCAAACACCTAGGAACAATAATTTCAAATAGGAATGAGATGCACAAAAAATTAAATATATACTAATTCTGGAAATGCAAGCTATTATGCATTGCAGGGGCACTTGTCGAGCCAACATCTCTCAAAAAAACCTTAAATTGAAAATATATAAAATTGTTAATCTCCCAGTTATATTACATAGATGCGATACATGGACGCTTACTTTTGAGATATGATTACGAGTGCTTGAAAATAAAGTTCTTAGGAATATTTTCGAACCAAAGACAGAAGAAGAGACAGGCGAATGGAGAAGACTACATAACAGTGAGCTACATCATCTTTATAGGAAACCATATATAATAAGAATAGGTAGGTCGCGTGGAATCGATGGGCAGGACACGTGGCACGAATGATAAATGAAAGAGAGGAATGGAATCTTTTTGTAGGAGAACGAGAGGTGAAACGCGTTGGTAGACCAAGAATGAGGTGGGAGAATAATATTAACTATGATCTGAAAGAAGTAGAGTGTACAGGGGATGGTTGGAAAACATTAGCTTAGGATAGATTGAGTGGAATATAAGACCCCATGGCTTTAACTCTGCCAATTCATATAAAGCTTATTAATATTAATTATTATTGTTATTTTTTTTCTTGTGACCGGCATTATGGGCTTAGTGGTCAGCGTTTCTGGCTACTGTTCATGAAGTCCCGGGTTCGACTCCCTGTCAAACCATAGGAATTTTTCCTTAAAGGGAATCATTAATGTGGTTACTCATGGTCTGGAGTTTAGGCTAAGAACTCTCCTGGCGCTTCATTATCATTTATCATCCATCATATCAAAGTCCGTCGCCGTGGCTTAGTCGGTAGAGTCCCTACCTTCCACTCTGGCGACCCGGGTTCGATTCCCGGCGGGGTAGGGGATTTTAAATCTCCACCTTGGGTCTGGGTGTGTGTCCTGTCCTCGTGTCTGTATATGAGAATAAAAGAAAGTTAACACAAAGGTAAAACAAAAGCGAAAAAGGTAAAAGAAGAAGGAAAAACAGTATAAAACCGTCGCCGTGGCGTGGTCGGTAGAGCCCTTACCTTCCACTCCGGCGACCCAGGTTCGATTCCCGGCGGGGCAGGGGATTTTTAATCTCCGCCTTGGGTCTGGATGTGTGTCTTGTCCTTGTGTCTATATGTGAGAATAACAGAAAGTCAACAAAAAGATAAAACAAGAAGGAAAACAGTGTAAACGAAAAGAGGAAAAAAAAAGAAGAAAAACTATTAAAAAAATCGGGGTAACGTAACTCCGTGTTCTAGGCACCCCAACTTCAGAAGTGGGTTACAATTAAGCGAAGCTAGGAGGGAACACCGGAAATGTCGAAATGATAACCTGGGGAATTGAATAAAAAAAATATTTTTTGTGTCATAGATGTTCAGACTTGTTTGGCCAAATTGCCTCTAGAACCTTTCAGCATATATGCCTTTAGGCTATATATTTGTATGTTGGTGTATACTCATTTCTTGTCTAAATGCAGCTGATATTAAATTTGAATGAACTACGAATGATTAATGATGAGAAGGATCGCGGTAATTAAATTTAATGCACCATTCTCGGTCCCGGTGGAGTTAAGGTTGTTGCCATGCTATTTTAAGTGTGTTTTATTTATTTTCAATCAACAGTGTATTTTTATATGACATCATATAGCGCATTGTTCCTGTATATATTCTGTGAGATTCATAGATATATGTAAACACGATAATTGTGTGTCACGGTGAATTAGATTCGATGTTTGCTGGTTCAAACCCTGCAGGAATTGATAGATTTTGGAAAGTATAGAAATCATGAGTGTGGCTTCATTCGGAAGGCAAGTAAAGCCATGGGCCCCGTGTCGAATATATACTAGATCTACATGTAACATATCCTCGAGCCTGAAATAAAGGCCCCTGAGCAAATTATTTCGAACTTTTAGGCCCAGATATTTGTTGCAACTCTAATAATCTGTATAGTTAAAGAGAGTCCTTAAATAATATACTATATTTCGGAGAATTTTACTCGACGACCAAATAAAATCACGAAAATAACCCCAGTTACTTAGGTTCGCATCCTTAGTTTGATCTTGCGATATTTCGAATATGAGCCTTAAATATTTTGTGTAACCAAAGAGAGATGAACAGAGAGCTGAATGGAGAAGACTACATAACAGTGAATTACATTATGGTCTTTATAGGAAGCCAGATATAATGAGAATAATTAAGTCTCATAGACTGCGACGGGCAGGACAATTAATATTTTGTTCTATCTATACATTTGTAATGATTTCGACTCCATTTTTTAAATATAAATTACATAATCCAAAATTCAGCCATTTCTGGCACTGTCGAACCCTTGGGCGCGCGGACATAAGTTATATACCAATCCTGAGCTAATATTTTTCAATCATTCCATGTATAATTAACCTCCCTCAAATCATGATTAATGTTATTCTCTCACCTCATTATTAGACCATCTACTGGATGAATTCCCTCTGATTCTGCTACAATAAGTTTCAAAGCCACCTTTTCATTCCACATTAGCGTTTAATATATTTGTAATTTTATTTCCTTTTTTTTAATTTTTAATATTGTAATATTTCGACGGTATTTTACCACAATTTTATTAATAATGATTGATATTAATATAAAATTATGGAATATTCACCTGAAAGGTCCGTCTCCTCAACTTAATTATTTAACTGTAGCGCTTTCGGGACTTGTCCCATCATCGGCAGGATTCAAAACTGTTGTTTCACTGAAGATCTGGTAGAGGGGATTGCATGTATTGGGTTCGTTTCGTTGAGGAGATGGACCTTTCAGGTGAATATTCCATAATTTTATATTAATTTTGAATAATACCTCAACGGAACACATCATGAATCTTATAAAAGTTAATGATTGATATATTTAGTTTAACAATTTTTAGAGAAGTTGGGATTATAGTTGCCCTAGTCCCTGTAATGCTGTGGCACGGATGGGGAATGAAAGACGTGCATGGAAGCTTCTTGTAGGAAAACCAGAGGGAAAACGCCCAGTTGGTAGACCAAGAATGAGATGGGAGAATAACATGAACTATGATTTGGTAGATTATACAGGGGATGATTGGAAAACATTGGCTCAGGATAGGGATGTATGGAGAGCTTATGTCCGCGCGGCCATGAAATTACGGGTTCGATACTGCCAGTGAGTTAGTTAGTATGTAAGCCTATATACCCCATTGGTCTCTAATGCAGATACGGATGTGCCCCTAGTGTAAATTCCTTCACTAAGCTAATTTAGTTGCGCTTATTTCACTATATATGTCAGTGGGTTATATGTAGTCAGCGCATCGCCTCAATCGGACATCTAGTATGCAAGTATGTGTAACTTAGGGGGGGGACTGTTCGATAAATTTTTTTCTCGGATACATTAATTTAGGCTTGAGGGTCTTTTACGTGTCCGAAAATCTTCAGATTCGGGACCCACTGCTTGAAGTCCTTTCTGGAGGACTTTCCTTTTGGATTTTCCATCATAAAAATTCATTGACCCCGGCCAGATTTGAACCGCGAACCTCGGGGCTAGAGGTAACGAACATAATCACTAGACCACCGAGAACGACCTAAAATATTCTAGACTGTACTAAATATTGTAATTAATTTCAATAAATTAACTATTAAATTTAATTCAGGAATAAGTTATTTTTTAGATGAATGAAGTGTCAAGAAGTTAAAATTTTAAGTGGATAAAACGAATGTAGGAAATTGCTTGATTTGGCAAAATTATTCATTAACCACCAATTACTATCTTGAAGATCTTTATATATATATATATATATATATATATATATATAATCGTCAAGATAATATTTAAACGAAAGTTAAAAAAAATATAAACTACATTTTAGAAAAATGACGCCCAGATCAACCCCTGATTTCTTGTGATAAGGAAGCCATTTACGGAAAGTGGATATATAATACATGATGATTTGTTAACATATATTCTAAAAAGATTATGATGTGATCGTGTGTTTTAAATAATGAAGACAATAGCTACCTAATTTGGAGCCGAAGAATGGGGTCTTTTGAATAAGAGAAATAGACTGTTCAATTTTTCCGATCTTGTATCGTGGAAATATGGATAAATCTGACCATTTTTTGGAGATTAAATATGTATATAATACGCATATTATGAACATTGCTGTTTGTTTTTATAAATGGTGGAAAGAAAGTAGTTTAATTGAATATGTTCACATATCTTGGACTATGGTGTGGTGGTCGTGGTAATTAGCGAATGCAACGAGGTTTACTTGAGGTTTACATCCCCCACCCCCACACATGTTAATGATAATGATGAGTGGGTGGGAATGGCGTATAACAGATCCAGTACACTGTCTGTTACACACGCACTGACGCATTAAACTACTTGGAACCTCAGTATTCCTGGTATACAGTATATCACAGCATATGTAGTATCTATTCCAATAATAACTTAACTAGTTGGTTAAGCGGTAGCGTTCTAATCTCACAATCAGGTGGTTCCAGGTTCTAACCCCGGTGTCGACCAACCTGTTTTTTATGTATCAATGAAAATGATGGGTTGGCATTTTATCATCAGGACCTGTTTCACTCATATTCAGTAAAAGCGATCCTGTTTTAATGTGAATAAAAGTTCACTACAACGGTACACGGAAATTTAAAATAGAGAAAAAAATTATCTGCCCCTGAGTTGCCTAAGTAGCACAACGGTTAGACAGCCAACGCGAGAGATTTTTGGGTTCAAATCCTGGTCTAGCTGTATTAACAACTGATTTATATATCTGGGATTTTAGGCGAAAACCTAGTTTGTTCCTGAAGACTAACTTAAAATGAAGTTATATTTACACATTTCATATATTTATAAGATCAAAAATGGTGATCCTAAATTGACATTAGAACCTATAGTCCTAAAACTCCTATATGTTAGCACTTAATCGAATAAAATGTCTTTATTTCATTTAGAGAAACTAAAACATTTCATATTAGTTTTTCATTTTCCTGAACACTATGTTCTTGAAATACTTTCAAACAAAATCTGACTTTTAAGCAAGAATCTTAAAAACAATTAACACGTCCCGAAAGTCTTCCAGAAAACCAGATGCACGGGACGCTATGTTAACCTACTGAAGTCTCTGTAAACACCCCATACTCTGTGTATCACTTGGCGGGGTGCTGATCATTGACTAGCTGGTAACAAAACTCTTAATTTTAACCTGTAAGAACATTTGTAACTAAACCAAGAATTTGATAATTATTTTATAATATATCCGCTGTGGTCTCGAGGTAGCGTGCTGCCTTGTCACGCAGCGGGCCGGTGTTCGATTCCCATTCGAGACAGGCTCCTGGGTGAGGTTTTTTCGGGGCTTTTCCTCACTTGTAAGACAAAATGTCGGGAAGCTTAGGACCCAACGGTCCCCGAAAATCATCCGATCACCATCATCATCATCCTTCGCCGGTGTGGAAAGCAGCGGGAAGCTTCCACACTTAAAATTCCCTACTAAAGCTGCAAAGCATAGCATGAAAATGCTATGATTGGAATGAAAAACCTGCCATCGGGCAGAATCACTATGGATGGATACTATATTTAATACAATATAATTTCATAAATTTGAAACTTTATCAGTTAATTAAAGAAATAAATAATATATTTTCAATTTATAAAAGCGTACTAAAATTAGTAAATCTAAATCTGCCTAAAATATATTTTTAGAATCCTCATTGCTGATGATCAGAACTTATTTTAGGCACCTAAAATAAGATTTTTAGAATCTAAAAATCCGAGGTCTACTGATTTGTTGTCTTAGGGAGTTCCAGAATTTAGCTGTAGATACATTCTAGGAATTAGAATAGTGGGAGGTTCTAGTGCGATCATATTAGGCTATTCAAATTGTGATAGGAAAACGTGAACTTTTAGCGAGAGGATACGTTACTTGGAGTAGAGTTCTTTAAATAAAATACTGAGGATATTGTTTTTTTTTTGATTAACCAAAATATGCTTTCTGAACGTAAATTATTCTTTTTTTGCAGTATTTAGGTTTTGGAAAATATTTTCAATATCATTACGATGTTCCGCAAGTTGTTCTGTGTTTGATCAGCAGTGTTGAAATTTAGGCGTAGTTATATATATCAAAGACATACTACAATTACATGTACTGCATTCTAATTGAGTCTTGTAGCTGCGATGTTGAACACAATGAACAGCAAATATGAGGGAATGAGCAAGTCGGACGCTAGTGTTTTGTGTAAATAACTGTCGGACTCTAGATATGAGGGGTCTGTGTAAATCCGAGTCAGTCATCTGGAGTACTACTAATCAACTGGCCTCTTTGCTCATGTGCCGCCGTCATCCCTATCTGCTTGAAAGGACAATAGAATTGGACATCACATTGATATTTGTTCTGTATCTACATTTCTACAGTCAGTGCCAATTGTTTTGTTACAATAATCGAAATAATTTTTCTATTCATCTTCCAGTATTATTGTCTGACCATTGGATATGTGTCCCGGTAAGATATGCGAACTTTTATTAAATATGTATAAATATTATTCCCTGAGAGTAGATTTTTTGTATTGTATTGTAAGCCCATGTTTTCCCTCTACAGAAATTTAGGCGCTCTCCCCCTACAGGGAAGAATTTGAACCATACTAATTTACTTACACTTGTTTTCGCATAGATGTCATTTTGAGTGGTCCGTGGTCAGCGTTCCGCCTCGTACTGACATCTAGGAAACCAAGGTAGTACTAGGACGGGAAAATTCGGTAAATTTTGCTTAGATGCCTTTTCAATCAGGCTTAAGGATTTTTTACGAGCCTGAAAAACTTCAGACTCGGGACCCACGGAGGACTTGCTCCTTCGATTTTTCCATCATAAAAAAACCATCGACCCCGGCCGGGTTTGAACCCGGGACCTGAGGCAAAGAGTTGAGAGTAGATAATAAAAATAATACACTAATTAATTCGTTATAAAAGCACACACACACACACAATTGTCTTGGTAATGGCATTTATGTAGTATAAACAACTATACAAAATGGATAACTCGAAATGTCCGATGTCTTCAAAATGATCTCACACAAGGCGATTGAAACATCGACTTCAATAAATTGAATATTTGACTGAGATGAATTAGTTAGTGTTATTATTATTATTATTATTATTATTATTATTATTATTATTATTATTATTATTTGTCCACCGCTGTGGTTTCGAGGTAGCGAGCTACCTTGTCACGCAGCGGGCCCGGGTTCGATCCCCGGTCGGGGCAGTTTTTCTGGGTGAGGTTTTTATCGGTGTTTTTCTTCACCTGTAAGACAAATGTCAGGAAAACTTTAAGGCTCAAACGGACCCCGAAATCATATGGCCATCATCAGCATCATCATCTTTATCATTATCATCATCATTCACCGGTGTGGAAAACAACGGGAAGCTACCACACCTAAAATTTCCTAGTAAAGCTGCAAGCATAGCATGCAAATGCTATGATTGCAGTGAAGGACCTGCCCTCGGGCAGAATTACTATGGATGGATTATTATTATTATTATTATTATTATTATTATTATAAACTCTAATTCCTTTTCTGACTTGGTAAATAATTTGTTTCCGCATTCCTATCTCTCACTTTTCTATCTCACCCTTTCTCCCTTCCCACTACTCGTAATTCTCAGCCTTCTTGCGGGACAGATTATTTGCACTTGCAGTCCAATGTTATCAACTCAACAAGAATGTTGTAGCACGGAGTGGTTAAATAAATGTTATTAAGCAAGTAATAACATTTTGCGATGAAGAGAAACAAACAGGTCAATGTATGTTTCCTATATATCAGTAATAATTCACCTTACTTAATTCAAGTGAGGCACTGTAGCAGAGTTTTTAAGGCAAGATGCCTTGGTGCAGAGCTACGGGACTTGCGCTGATTCGGATCCCCATGGGGGAAGAAATTTTCTCATGGAATTTCGGCCGGTATGGGACCGGTGCCCACCCAGCATCGTGAGGCATTTGGATACCTACATTAAGTAGCGACTCCAGGTTGAGAAGACCAGCTATAACGGCTGGGAGATCCGACATGCTGACCACATGTCACCCCTATACTGGCTTATGGTCGTCTACCTCTGTGTTTCTTATGTGGATGTGAGGCCAGTAGCCGGCTGGTAGGCCAAGGGCGTTCTAGATCTGTCGCGCTAGGAATTTTTTTAAATTCAAGTTTGGCAATATACATTCTCGGAAAGGTTTATAGGTTGCTGTTTGACGTGGTGGTAGGGAAACCCGTGGAATGGAGTGAGTTCAGGCGTTAACTTTTCGAAAAACGACGACAATGCTGAAGGTGCACAGATCCGATGGTCCGACAAAACTTTCCGATTGCGTCTCTACGAATACAAGGTACTGATATGAAATTTCTAATAGCAATAGCAGGTTACAGATTAATAGCTGTTTTAATGAATGGCGACATAAGGTGAGTATTAAATAATTTATTTTGAGTAAAAGAATATTAGAATATAGTACAAAATAGACTATCGACTTAAAGCGGCAAATAAGAGAGAACATAGTAAAACATCCACTATTATATTAAGCCAAAGGGCCATGAGACAAGTATTGTCACCGTTTATAAGATGGATTAATCAAAGTATGTTGAAGTTTAGGACCGGATCAGGCAGAAATTTCTTACCCCAACCTCTATATTAGAAAAGGCTATTATATAACATCAGTAAATATTTGATCAGAGAACAAGTGGCTTTAAGCGTCATGTTGGCCAATGTGATAACAAATGTTCCTACTAGAGCCAATCGCCTACATGTTTGCTCACATTTAAGGGGATTCTATCCCAAGAGTACACCTACATTAGTAGTAGTAGATAATGGAATTTATTGCCTTTTTTTCAGAATAAAGAAAATACATATGCATTTACATTGCGCACGGGCCTGCTTGGCTGTACGTGCTTTAATTGACAAGTTGGGGTGAGAAAATGGACAAGTTAGGAGGTTAAATGCCACCATGCCAGCAATATAAAACCAAATAAAAGAAACGGCAAAGCACAAAAGTATTGTTTTAGTATGTAAATAATAACCTGACAAATATATATGTTGATGTTTTACAAAAAAAATATATGGAAAATACCTTAAAATAAAGTGAGAATTTGAGCTCAAATTAACCTAAAATCAGCATATTTACAATGTAAAATGTATATTAGTCATTGTTCAGGCACTTTATAGTCAACTTATCACTAAAATGTGCTAACATACAAGTGAACGCTAAACTTATCTGCTGTACTATTTCGCCCATTTCCTCTCTCTAACTTGCCCAAAATAAACTAACTTGGGATATTCTACGCCACTGTGCCACCTGTGAATATTCTTCTCCTTCTTCCTTCCAGGATTAGGGCAATGCGACCTGTTCCGGTCTCGTTTCCTTGGTCATCCCAAACATCTTTTTCCATGTGGTTTGTAGGTATTTATCATTTTGGGTAATCTTATATTGTCCATTCTGTTTAAATATTCTTTCCATTGGTATTTGTGCTCTTCTAGTTTATCGACTATTGAAAATATCTCCAGTTAATTTCTTATTGATTCATTGTGTAATCTATCTATGCGTGTACATCCTTTTACGAATCTTAAAAATTTCATTTCAGCGGCTTGTATATGTGAGATTTTTTTTTATAAGTACCCAAGAATATTGTGAATATTCCATTGGAGAAAAAGTGACTGCTAGCGTCGTGTTGGCCAATGTGTAACACACGTTCCCGCTAGAGCCAATTAACTACATGTTTACTCCTATATATGAGGGGATTCTATCTCAAGAGTCCACCTGCAGTTGTGAGCAACTTAAGATGTGAAAATGGGTAAGTTAGAGTTAATTTTGGTAAGTTCGGGTGAGAAAATGAGCGAGTTAGTATACTATATTCGTATATCGTCTACTTGTTTGTTAGCGGGTTTTAGTGATAAGTTGGCTGCACTGTCGGAGCAATGAATAATGCATATTTTACATTGCAAATATGGTGATTTTAGGTTAATTTGAGCTTAACTTCTCACTTCATGTTAGGGCATTTCTCTCTCTCCCTTTTTTTTTAAATCAACATAACCTATACATTTTTGTCAGGTAATATTTCACAAACTGCAACAATAAATTGTTTTTACCGTTTTATATTTGAATTTATGTAGATGGTACCATCGCTTAGAATCCCCATTTTTTGTATTTTTTTTTTCTAAGGTAGTCCCTCTGTTAGGCCATGATGACGTATAAATTGTACATTTAAGATAAGAGGTTAAACTACGATGGAGAAAAGGATGAAGAAAGTTTGTTTTCCCGTAGGTCTTATTACCAACTTTATTATTGCAATTTGTACTTGCAATATTGTCTTTTTATGTAACTAGCTTCAAATAGTTCGACAGTAAAATTAAACCAGTTTCTCGATTTCACCATATTATTAATTAAAAGAACATTTTTTCTTGAATTATGTAGTGCACAATAAGGTTGGAAGTACTCGCTTATTTGAAAAGCCTCGAGTTATCCATTAATTTTAATGAATTCAGTTGAAATGGATTAGTATGATTATTAAGAGAAATAAATACGCCGTCATATTCATTTAAACGGTTTCAACAGTAAACTTGCTCATTAATTAAACCGCTGATAACTGAATGTTACATGCAGGGCGGTTCACTGACTGTTTTACACACTTTTAGGAATGATAGTGGAGATAATTTATAGACAATTTTCATACAGGAACTCATATCTGGATATGCTCTATAACGATGCTAATATAAACTTTTTACTTATTATTAATTAAAAAAATACTGGCAATATCGAACCCGCAGGGTCATGATCGCGGGACATAAGCTCTCCTTCCATCCCTATTCTGAGCTAATATTTTAAAATCTTTCCCTGTGTAATCTACCATCCTCTGATCTTGGATAATGTTATTACCCACCTCGATCTTGGTTTACTTGTTAGATGCTTTTCCTCTGGGAAGAATTCTCCTAACATCCCTATACTGAGCTAATATTTTCTTATACGAGTATAATCCACCTTCCTCATATCATGACTGATTTTTTTTTCTCGCCGCATTATTGGTCTTTCCAGCTTCGTAGCCGATTTAAGGCATGATACATTGGTGCAGAATACGGGAGTAGTGCTGGTTCGAATGCCCATCTGGGAAAAATTTTCTCACGGAATTTCGATCAGTATAGGATCGGTGTATACCCATCATCGTGATAAATTGCGTTACCTACAATAAGTAGCGGCTACATATTGATAAAACTAGTTAAAGTGGCTGGAGGACCCAAATGCTGACCACATGCCACCCCTTGATTAGATAGATGGTAGTCTAACTCAGTGATTAACACATGCGGATGTGAGGCCAGCAACTGAGTGGTAGGCCAAGGACCTTCTAGCACTTTCACGCCATGGCCTACCTACTGGGCGGTTTTCTGGTTATCCTGAAGAAGTTTCCATGTCATTATTGAATTTCTTATTCGTGCCACATGTCCTATCTATGTCTAAGGAATTTAACTGTCATATTACATATACATAAATAAATACATACAAGTGTTCTGGCCAAGAGTAGATATTTCACTGTAAACTCAGCATTTCCCACTCTTTCCTTCACTCAGCCTTCCTTTATGTATCCACGTACAAACCATTAATTTTAATATTGTCTATCATCTGATGCCTTTTTCTGCCTCTAACCTTTTTTCCCGTTGACCATTCCTTCTAGAGCATCCGTCAGCAGGCAGTTTCTTCTTAGCCAGTGGCCAATCCAATTTATTTTGCTCTTCTTTATGGGTCCAGCATTGTTATTCCTTCACTCACTCTGTCTAGCCATCTTTATTTTTTTATTTTGTCTGTCCATTTTATACGCTCCATCAATCTCTATATCCATATCTCAAAAGCTTCCAGTCGCTTATCCTCATTCCGTCGTAATGTCGAAGTATGTGCACCATACCATGCTACACTCCACTCAAAGCACTTCACTAACCTCTTCCGTATTTCTTTTGCCAAAGATCAGCAGAAAATTCTTATCTTCTTGTTTAAATATTATTTTGCCATTTATATCCTCTGCTTTATTTTTTTACGTAGTTCATGTTACTGCAACATATGGTTACCTTGAAGCTCGCTGTTATAAAATTGTCTCCATTCATATGTCTGTTCGCCTCTCTTTGACCGAAACATTCTACAAGCGCTTCATACAAATCGAATCTATAATTGAATGCACAATCTAGACGGGGAGGTAAACAATAGAGTAAGTAAAAAAAAAAAAGTAATATACTGGAACTATTCATCGTTCTCACTGACACTATCGAATATTATAATGATATTGTGAAAAAAAAAATATGAACCAGGAATCGAGAAGAAGGAGAGGTCCACGGTTCGCTTCCCGGTTCAAACATTAATTTTTCTTTTCACAATATTGTAATATTATAATATGATCCATTATTGGAAGTGTGTTAAAATAACAGTATTGGAAAATGTTAAATGACACTATCGAATCAAGAAATTCTTGACGAATGTGTGATCCCTATACATTCCTATCCTGAGCTATTATTTTTTTAATTATATCTGTATAATTAGCCTTTCTACTGGACGCTTTCCTTCAGGTTTTCCTACTAGAATTTTCCAAGCCGCTGTTTCATACCGTTTTCATGCCACATGTCCTACTGACCATCACCACAGTTAATTGTTATTACATGTAGATCATGTCCACCACTGTGGTCTCGAGGTAGCGTGCAGCCTTGTCACGCAGTGGGCCCGGGTTCGATACCCGGTGAGGGCAGTTTTTCTGGGTGAGGTTTTCATCGGGATTTTTCCTCACCTGTAAGGCAAATGTCAGGAAAACTTTAAGGCCCAAATGGTCCTCGAAATCATATGGTCATCATCATCATCATCCTTCACCGGTTTGGAAAGCAACGGGAAGCTACCACACCTACAATTCCCTAGTAAAGCTACAAGCATATCATGAAAATGCTATGATTGCAGTGAAGGACCTTTCTTCGGGCAGAATTACTATGGATGGATGTAGATCATGTATGTAGCTCACTTTGACTTAATTTTTTCCGTTTATCTGTATGTTACAATAATACATTTTTATTAACAAATACCACCCTTGAGTTACAATTGAATGTAGCAGATGTAAAATATATTGCCTCACTATTATTTTTTTCATTCTGTGTGTGTTGTCTAATTTAACCATGTAATGTGTTTAATGTGTGGGTTATTAATCAAGCACACAATTGTAATTATCTGAAATAACAATATTTAAACTTAATTTGTTAGTACAAAATGAGCTAACATTTTAAATTGTGAATTACAAATTTATACTGCATTCCACATAACTAGGAAACAAATATGATTTTACACATTTGGATTTTGCTTTTTGTAAATACTCCAAGGCTATTCACATGGACCTAAGCATATTTTGCTAAAACTCTATGGATCATATTAATCTTGCATTACAAAGGCTGGGAGATCCGACATATTGACCATATGACTCCTATACAGTAGTTCCTCGTCCCATGTTTTACTTTGGCCCTCATATTATGAACAATTATTCCCAGCTAACGTTTACTTCAGAAGGAGACATAGTTACTATGTCCACAGAGACTCAGTCTAAGGGTCAGTTTCACCAAGAAAGGTAACTGTTAAAGGTGGGTTGTTGGGTGAGATGTCTCAAGTTGTAGATTTGTGATTGTAATAATTTGAATCACTTTAATTCTGCCACGGCACTAATAACTCCCGTCAGGGGAATGAGGAAAAGTTTCTTACATAAAAAATAACGACACTGTATTTAACAGTTATACTAAAAGTTATTTTATTAAAACTCTCACTTCAGTTAAGATGAATCTTGTAGATTAATAATTCAAAAGACTCCGGATTAGGTTAATACTTTTCACTTATAGAAGATTACCATTTTATGTATATAATGGATGACAAATTCTAACGGTCAATCCTTCAAGTATTATACTTTATTTCCACTTATGGACTATTTGTATTCAAGATGGATGAATTTTATATTACTATATGATCTTCCATAACTTTAACACTATTCTTTCAACTAATATCAAGAAAATAAACCACCATTATCTCATTTCTTGAGGAGTAGTTGCTTAACATGACTGACCTTCTTCAAGTATTGTAGCCATCTTCTTATTCAGTTATAACCTCCAAGTTCTGATTGGTCCAACTGAAAAGGAAGGAGTACTCCTAGCTGACTCCTATCCAATTCGTCCAATCCCATTTATTTGTTTATAAAAAAATATCAGTTTGAATATTTAAAGTATTTTACATATATTGCATCAGTTAGAAAAACATCTAACTGTATTAACAGTTTATATTGACAGTTTGAATTTTTTATATACTTATAAAAAATTTGAATTCTCTAAATCAATCTTATGTCATTCTTAATATAAATAAATATAATTATATTTAAATATTAAATAAACAAAACAAAAACTCTTATTATTATTATTATTATTATTATTATTATTATTATTATATGGAAATAAATATCCGGTTTTACTGTATTACGCCAGTTTTCCCCATGTATAATGCATAGCTTAAACTGGCGTAATACAGTTATCTCTCTTGGTGAAACTGGCCCTAAATCAGAACAGCTACAGTCAGATTCAACCCAGGAAGTTACTGTGTGTTTGGAATAGATAACTGGCTTGCCATTTTGACAGTATTTTCTTGAGAGAAATCCTTAAACAAAACTGAATTATGCAACACAGCAGGTACAGCGTTGTCAGTTGTAACCGTCCAAGCCATCTCCTCTTAACGAAAAAAATCAGTTACCACTTGTCACTGAGCTTGTGCAGACCTGTACTATCTTGTGTGAAAGTGTCGACCCTCATATTTACTATAAAACTAGTTTGCTTGCCGTAAAAGAAAAACACTGTTTTTTTATGTATAGTACATAGATTTTGAAAAAGTACTGCTAACCTTCCCCCTCCTCCCCTCTCTAAACAAACAAATACCGTTATTATGAATTTGGCAACATCTACACTCTTGTACGTAGGGGAAGACTGGCGTATCGCTTGAGGTCTGTAGTAACGTCCTGGGTTAAATTAGAGTGTAGGTTAGTTTTGATTGTGAATTGAACGCATATTTTAAATTTACGAAAAATAAATAATAGAAATGTTTACGACAATGACGTGACTAATTATATAACTATTTATATATCCATCCATCCATAGTAATTCTGTCCGAGGGCAGGTCTTTCACTGCAATCATAGCATTTTCATGCTATGCTTTGCAGGTTTACTAGGGAATTGTAGGTGTGGTAGCTTCCCGTTGCTTTCCACTCCGAGGAAGGATGATGATAATGATAAGGATGATGATGGCCATATGATTTCGGAGACCGTTTTCCTGACATTTGTTTAACCGGTGAGGATAAAACCCAAAAAAACCTCACCCAAAAGGCTGTCCCGACCGGAAATCTAACCCGGGCCCGCTGTGTGACAAGGCTGCACGCTACCTCGAGACCACAGCAGTGGACATCTATTTATATATCCATCCGTCCATAGTAATTCTGCCCGAGGGCAGGACTTTCACTGCAATCATAGCATTTTCATGCTATGCTTCCAGCTTTACTAGGGAATTTTAGGTGTGGTAGCTTCCCGTTGCTTCCCACACCGGTGAAGGAATGATGATGATGAGCATATGATTTCGGGGACCGTTTAGGCCTTAAAGTTTTCCTGACATTTGTCTTACAGGTGAGGAAAAACCCCGATAAATACCTCACTCAGAAAAACTGCCCCGATCGGGGATCGAATCCGGCTCCGCTGCGTGACAAGGCAGCACGCTACCTCTAGACCACAGAGGTGGACTATTTATATATAATATCCTGAAATTGGATGTTCATTAAATTTGTCGTGTGCATAATGTAGCTTACAATAACTTACAACAACATATATTATATAGAAAATAAAACATTGTAATCAGCCAGAAAAAGATCAAACTCGGTTAAAAAATGTACGCTTTTATTGTGAAAAGAAGGGCAAATCAGGTGGTTTATTACATGGCAATATTATTTAACAATTTTCAAATAAAATCTTGAAATTGAACTTTCATGTTATTTGTCGTGTGAATAATGGAATAAAATATATAATAGTTTTAAAAAACTAAAAGAACACGCTTTATTAGAAAACTAAAAAATGAAAAATAATTTTAATTTCCAATACGCTTGGGATAAAATAAAGTGGTCAACAAAAAAATCATCTCCAACACATATAGAATACAATTAGAGTTATCAACAAAAAGAAAATAATTTTACCATCAAAAGCGTGGGGTGCTCTATATCAATTAATATATTTGATTATAAACAGATATTGGTAAAAGTAAGCTCTCTAAGAAGAAAATGTAAAAATCATAAAAGGCACCCCACGCTTTTGATGGTAAAATTATTTTCTTTTTGTTGATAACTCTAATTTTATTCTATATGTGTTGGAGATGATTTATTTGTTGACCACTTTATTTTATCCCAAGCGCATTGGAAATTAAAATTATTTTTCCTTTTTTAGTTTTCTAATAAAGCGTGTTCTTTTAGTTTTTTAAAACTATTATTTATTTTTTATTTTTTAGTTTTAATATTTTACAGAATAAGATAAAAATGTAAATATCCTTAAATTCGATACTATTGTAGTATGAGCCAAAAGTAATACTCTTCTATAAAAAAACTCTCCCAGACGGATTTGAACCAGCGACGTATGGATTACTGAAATTATATACCACTAAGAGTTCACTGCTCTACCAACTGAGCTCTTACAACGATTGACTAAAAACTCGACAAGTCCGCAACCTATTATACCAGTTTTGATTTTTTTGATTTTCGGATGATTCTGGCCAGAATTTTAGAAACAAAATATGAAATTATTGTATTGTCACGGGTCCTCTACACGTATACAAAGTTTCAAGTCGATCCAATGTTTCTAAGTGGGTGAAGCTCGCGTTGAAAGATTCCGTTACATTGATACAAAAACACTTTTTTTTATTTTCTGATGATTATGTCCAGGATTTTAGAAAATAAATATGAAATTATTGTATTGTCACGGGTCCTCTACAAGTATACAAAGTTTCAAGTCGATCCAATGATTTTAAGTGGGTGAAAATCGCGTTGAAATATTCCGTTACATTGATACAAAAACACTTTTTTTTATTTTCTGATGATTATGGCCAGGATTTTAGAAAATAAATATGAAATTATTGTATTGTCACGGGTCCTCTACAAGTATGCAAAGTTTCAAGTCGATCCAATGATTTTAAGTGGGTGAAAATCGCGTTGAAAGATTCCGTTACATAGATAGATAGATAGATAGATAGATAGATAGATAGATAGATACAGGTCAAGCTAATATAAAGCGTGTAAAAAAATTGGAATTGAAAATGTAACTTTCTTATTTCACTTGAATACATTTTTATGTTTTACCTATTACTTGCTGTTCAACGGTACAACTCATATCTTTAACTACCTGTGTGAACGTAAATATGTCTGTTCCCCTCCCCAAATCCCATCTGACGTTGCGCATGTAATCGACTCAACTCAACCTCGTACTGTGTCCGACGGCGCCCCGAAGGAACTACTGTACTGGCTGCATGATCTCACATCTCTGCGATTAACACAGGTGGATGTCAGACTAGTAGCCAGCTGGTAGGTCAAGGGCCTTTCTTGGTCTGTCGTGCTATCGAATTATTTATCACCACCTTGTCGGATATTAGTTCTAAAAGTAATCTTACGACCTGAGAAAGGAATTTTCATTCAGCTTTTCAAAGAACAACTTATTGAACACCTTTCATTCGTGCGATTTTTCATTATTGTCTTATTGAATAGCAAAAACGAAAGACGAACTACAAAGAATGCTATATAAACTAAATTAAATATAAAAAAATACAACATGAAAATATCATCACGAAAATAAAAAACAATGACCTTCAAGGGCGCTCATCCAATTCGGACAAACATAATGTTACAAAATAAACCAATAGAACAAGTAGTAAGATATAACTTCCTAGGTTACGAAATATCATACACAGCGGAAACAGATATAAATAACAAACTAAATAAGTTTAATTATATAACTGGAATTAAAAAAAACTTTGAAAAATAAAGCCAGGAAAGACTATAATATAATTATACAAGAAAATGGCAGTGCCTATTATTACTTATGGATCCGAAACATGGACAGTGACAACACAACAATCTGCCAGAATACAAGCTGCTGAAATGAGATTCCTCAGACCAATAGCAGGATATCAAAGAACAGACAAAAAAAAAAACACAGAAATAAGACAACAACTAAAAGTAGAGGAATTAAACACAACAATAGTGGAATACAGAACAAACTGGAAAGAACACTTGGCAAGGATGACCGAGAATAGAATACCAAAAGCAGCATACAGCTATCCACCACAAGGAAGAAGAAGTCTGCGAAGACCAAAGACAAGATGGAAAGAGCAGCAATTTGGAGCCGGAACAGGCTAGTAAATAAGCCTAAACCGTGACGAAGAAGAAGAAGTCTTATTAAATATGGACAAGGCCATTCTAATGACATCTCCTTCCAGTTCTTCTAGTACTAGGAGATGCATTCGAGGGCTTTTGAGATTTTGAGTTTTTCTAGTATGTCAACATTTTTTATTTGAATCCCATTTGGTGTATCTCAGTTGTTGGCCGCATTAACCTCAAATCGCAGGCTGTTAAACTCCTTTCATAACTATTTTACGAGTCTGAGCTTCGCTTTCATAACGCAGGACATGACTCGCCTTTGTCTTGTGTAAACAAATATGAGTTGATTTTCGCATCACTGATGGTTTCGAAACTCTCTGTTAATGATGCACATATATATGTTGTATTTCGAAATGTTTTCTGGTAATTCTAATTTTAAAAAAAGGCAATTCATGACAAATAAACTAACTCACTGATACAATAGAAACTCGGAGGATCATAGCCGCGCGGACACACTCTCCATACATTTTATTCTAGCTAATGCCTTCCCTGTATAACTTACATCCCTCAAATCATGGTTAATATTATTCTCCTTTCTCATTCTTAGTCTACGTTCTGGGCGCTCATACATTCACAATCTAAATACATACATTAATTAATTACAAAATCTACAGAACAATTGCGGTAGCGGTACTTTTACACGGTAGTGAGTCTTGGGTAACAAATAAGGGGAGTTAGAGTAGAATACAAAGTGCAGAAATTACTTTTCTAAGAAGGACCAAAGTATGCACAAAATTTGACCACACAAGAAATGAAATAAGAAGTGAATTAGAAATATATTCAATAAATGATAGAATTCAACAACATCGCGTCGCGTCGGCTGGGAAGAGCATGTTCAGAGAATGGAAGAAAAAATATTTGCCCAAGATAGCATATCATTATAAACCAAAGGCATTAAGGGATGTAGGAAAAACCTAGGAAGAGATGGAAGGTATCATTGTGAATTCGGAACAGGCGAATCGCCTAAACCTTGAAGTGAAGATGATGATGGTAATGTTGTTCAATCGAATTAAAATACAATTGAATTGGATTGATCACACAGAATGAGTACGGATAGAAAGAGGAAACAAATATTTCTGACATTCACAAGGAATTGAATACCTGGAGGGAAATCTCATAGATGCTGGGATTGTGTAGGCCATAATCAGGGTCTGGGACAGACATAATATGGAATTGGGAGAAAACATCATTGGATAGGAACATCAGTTGGAATGTAAGGGTCAAAGAAAAAGAAGAAAACTTTGTCGGTTGGTACCAGGTTTTTATCATCGGTCTCGTTGGTTTATGGGTTAAGTTCCTTGCCTCTGCTCCCAGGTCGCGGATAAAAATCCGGTCGGAGTCGATGGATTTATTTTGGATGGAAAAATCCAAGAGACAAGTGCTCCGGGAAGGACTTTAAGCCGTGGTTCCCGAATCTGAATATTTTCGGGCTCGTAAAAGAATCTCAAGTGTAAATTATTATAGCCCCTGAGAAAAATTTAATCGGTCTATTTGTTGTTTCTTCAATATGAATATTGGGAATGAGAATATATTGTATATAAACAATTATAAGGGGCTAAAATGAATGAAAACAGTAATGATTTGTATTTGTATCGTATTGTAAGCCTATATTTCCCCTTTACAGAGATTTAGGCGCTCTCCCCCTACAGGGAAGAATTTCAACCATACTAATTTAGTTACACTTGTTTTCGTGTAGAGTGGTCCCTGGTCAGCGTTCCGCCTCATACTGACATCTAGAAAACCAAGGTAGTACTAGGACGGGAAAATTCAGGCCTTTTCATTCAGGCTTAAGGATTTTTTACGAGCCTGAAAAATCTTCAGACTCGGCACCCACGGCTTAAAGTCCCTCCCGGAGGACTTGCTCCTTGGATTTTTCCGTCCTAAAAAAATTCATTGAACCCGCGACCCTCGGGACCAGAGGCAAGGAGCATAACCACTAATCCACCGCGGCCGACGTAACGATTTGTTTGATAGATTAAACATTTCATTTGAAGCTAGTCCTATCCAAATAATACCTCAGTTGCCTATTAGATGTCTCTTTGAAGCGATGTGCCAACCACATGTCACTCGCTAACATCTATAGGAAAATAAGCGTAATTAAATTAGGTTGGTTAATTACAATTTAAAATATAAAAATATATATCTGAGATCTCATTCATCCTCAACTTTGATTGTAAGATGAGTACTTTCGGAGCATATGTTCCATCATCAGCTTGGAGCATAGGCTCCGAAAGTACTCTACATTTTACATCCAAAGTTGAGCAAGACTGAGATCTCTGGTATCTATTTTTACATTTTAAATTTTACAAGTGATCTCATCGGTGTTTCGTCATGCATTTTAAAAGTATTGATTGGTTAAGTAAGTTCCGGTTAGGAGCAGTTTAGTGACATGCGGATATAAATTAAACTATGTATTTATTGCATTAGGTTATTACTTTTATTTTCCTATGTGTTTTATCATAGAATACCTCAGTGTTACCAAATTTAAATTGAATACAGTCCTTTGTAACTTACCTTTCGACGTGTCCAGTAGCACAATATCATGTGCAAAATATAATTTATTATGTCAACAAATGGACCTTTATTTGCAAAGTGACATCCAAACTAAAGTCTGTTTTTTCGTAATCCTTTGATTTAATTGGTTGAAGAGAGAGAGGAGGTGAATAAAGTAAATTGTAAAAGTTTTACACTGTGAATAAAACGCTTTGGATACACAGGGAACTTGCCATGTTTATCTGCTACTCTGTTTCAATTTAAAAATGCAGTCCTACGTCCATTATGAATTCAAAAGACTTAGAGCTCACAAATTAGTCCGTTCTACAGCAACATATCCTGAAATATTCAGAAATTTCACAGTGCAGAAGACAGTTGAAGGAACTATTATTCCACACTAGCCAGCTCGTCTCTCATGCATACCATCACTCTTATTCTACAAGAACTGTTACAGTAAATACAGCTTCTCTATTGAATTAATGTATTGCATTTAATTGAAGTAATAAGCCATATCAGAGATGTTTTAAAAACTGCATCTCTTGGTATCGGTGTTCAAATGGTCAAAAATCGTTAGTATTGCAGTTAATTTACATTAAATTTCAGTTTGATTTGTTATTGTTCGTACTATACAAAATTATCACAAGTAATGCCACTAGTGATTTCCAAATTATCGATAAATTCACGACTCACGAAGTGAGTCGTGAATTTATTTAGAGAATTTGGAAATCAAGTGTGGCATTTGTTAGGACTATTTAAACGAATAAAATTAAGCTGATTACTCACAAATCATCATTTAAATATAGTTGTTTTAAAATATTTATTTATTTAATGTAAACGGCGATGTTTGGAAACAAATGAGAAACAATTGGTACACTTCATCTGCTTCTCTTGTTCATCACTGCAACCAGATCATATTATTTATTGCCAAAGGAACGCAATATTGTAAGAATGCACTCTAGTGGAGAAAAAAAAAATGAAACACATCAAACTGTATATTAATTCATTTCTGATGTCCTATGACAATTATATTTTTCTGAAATGTGATTACCTGGGGAAAAAATACATTTAAGAAAGTACAAACAGTGTTTTTTTTTTCTCTTTTTTTTTTTGGTATAATCAATTGCATGCTACTATATATACAATCTGGTAGTCGTGTTTCTTAGAGAGTCAGTTACGGCAAAATAATGCTATGACCTATTCAGAATGTTAAAAAGGAGGTGCTTTCTTTATTATGATAAACTTTAGTTGGTAAATTCTGGGCGAAACACAACTGTGATTGGTTGTAAATAAAAAATCATTGAAATGTGATTGGTCATTGACTCCCATTTGGGGCATGAGTTAAATAGTCTTTATAAATAAAAATTCAACATCCGTATGTTTATGCTCACAAAACTCAAAAAATAGTCTCTCGATTGACTAGAAAATATGTTCATTCAGGTTTGAATTATGGTAAATGTTCAGCCGCCAACTAATGTGCTTTCCAAAACCATTAGGTGTACGACTTCATCTGAAACAAAAACAAAAAAATCTTACTTAGACAAAAATTGTGTGTTATAAATAGCAAAAAAAAAAAAGTTTGAAGTTTAAGAATAGTTAATTGTACACCATATAGTAACACATTAGTTGAGAGCAAGGGCGAGTCTTCAACATGCTAGTTTCGCACAAAATGATGTAGAGGAGGGGTTCAGTAAGGGTTAGTATACCCTGTCCAATCTTAAAGTGATCCTCCTCAAAACAAAATCATGTGACCTGCTCGATTTTCATTGGTTATGGACACCGATATACTCGTGCGTTGTAGAAGTAATATCCTTTCGCCATTCGCCCCATAATCACTGTCACATTTGACAAGAAGATGACACAGCAATAGAAGACTCGATACTATCAGCCATTTTGTTTCATGAGAAACGACTGAAGCATGACTAAAATGCATCAGCCATAGGTAATAAACCATTTTAAGTTGCAATTATTTGATTAGGTATATTTTAGAATATTTTGTATGTTTTGAATATTATTATTTTAAATCATGAAGAATAACAAGTATATTCAGAGGACACATTTTTAATTTAATGAAGGGAAATACTTTTTTCGCCTACTTATTGCTTCTACAACGTACGTCGGTGTCCATAACGAATGAAAAGCGAGCAGGTCACATGGTTGTGTTTTGACGAGGATCACTGTAAGAACGGACAGGGTATAAGCGACAGCCCCCAATCCAAGTCCTGATGCTCTAACGACTATTAGTATTCTCAAAGTCTGGACTGGACAGAATCCCTGTAAATTAAAATTATCTTCGCAATTGGTATTCGTATATCTGGCTTATCAGACGCTTAATCTAATTTGTAAAGTCCCATCGAGTACCTTCGTCTCTCTCCAAACTCCGGGAATCACAATAGGTACAATACCACTGGTCAACATGATTTTTGTCTCATGAGTACCAATAGTTGTACTTAATGCAGTTTTTTATCGTGTTTTCAAATATGTATTCGGAATTTCTCCATCACCCACAGTTTTTTTATTTCAACTTCAATTAATGTATTTAAATAATTATTTTTTTAGTAAACGTTTTTTCCTCCATTTGCCCATTGAGCGATTAGCACGTGGAATACTTTCATCAGGAGATTTCAGCTATGGAAAAGAGATATCAAGGCAAATGGAATCCTAATATGCTGGCCGATTATTGTTGGACCATCAAGAGGGATGCTCCACATGCGAAATATGGCAGAAAATCGTCATTTCTTACTTTCTAGGTGAGTCCGAATGTTCGAATATTGTGTAGTTACGAATGTAGAAAATATTAAAGTGTTTGAAATTATAAAAACCTGTCTCTGGGAAACTTTGCGTGATGGAGAAAACCCGATATCATATTTGAATTCAGGAGAAAAAATACTATCAGAATCACATTTTTTTTCTGAGACAAAAACAAAAGTTTATTTTTTATTGCTCAGTGTAATCGATATGGTTCATGTCCAATCCCCTTCCGTTATCCACATAATGTGAATGTGCGAGTCTATAACGCAGCTGGAACTTGGCCAAGTAATATGGGATATGTATAATTTCTTTAAGCTTGGTTGTTGAACTTGATCGGTGCAAGACCCTCAAGTTGCTGTTTATTTCTCCCCATTGTGTTAACTATAATTTGCAATATATCATAGATCACATATAACAGACGCGCATTAAATGTCATTGGAATAGATAATAGTGCATTGCACCAGTTAGGTGATTAAATCTTAATTGAAGATGGGAGGATGATTCATTATTGCATATGGTGCAATTGGAGATGCGTTTAGTACCGTTACATTGTAGTGGAGGACTGGCATGTATAGTAATCATCCTCGATACTAGATTATTGTGAGAGATGTCCAGGCTAGTGTTTGTCGTCCCTACCAGCAACTTCAGATATCGCTTCCTATAGTCAGTGGAAAAACGACTCAGGTGTTTAAAATAATAAAATACTTACCATGTGAAATTTCTGTTAAAAATCTACGTAGACCTTTCGGAACATGTTCCGTCTTCAACAGTTAAAAAGTCCGTCAAGCAGAAAGCGAATTTCTAGGTAAGAATAATTTATTGTCAAATTTTGATGGTTTTCGTAACTTTTTTGGCCAGCTTCATGGTCTAGTGGTCAGCGTTTCTGACTGAAATTTGAGACTTCGGTTCGATTCCCGGTATTCTTCATAGGGATTTTTTTCTTAAAGAGAATTATTCCTGTAGTTGCCCATAGTTTGAAACTTAGGTTAAGTTTAGGTTATCATTTATCACCCATCATATCATATCATATCATTGGGGTAACGTAACTCCGCCTCCCAGGGGCCTGAACTTAAGAATTGGATTAAAATTCTGTCAGTGCCAGGGAAGAAACTAAGAAATTTTATAAAAGACAACCTGGTGGCAGTGGACAAAAACAAATATTTTGTTAACTCTTAAATTAGAAAAACTCAATTAGTTATGCCAGCATATTTAAATATGTCAGACTACACAGAAAACAAACATACGTGCCCGTAAGCATACATTCTGATAATGCTAGAGGAGAAACCCAGAAATGTTATAAAAACGAGCGGGTGGAATTGGCAAAAAAAATATTTGTTAACCCCTAAATTAGAGAAACCAGTTATGCCAGCATATTTAAATATGTCGGACTACACTGAAAACAAAGCACACGTGCCTGTAAGTATAAACTCTGTTAATGCTAGAGGAGAAACCCAGAAATGTTATAAAAACAAGCTAGTGGAATTGGCAAAAAAAATATTTGTTAGCCCCTAAATTAGAGAAACCAGTTATGCCAGCATATTTAAATATGTCGGACTACACTGAAAACAAACCACACGTGCCTGTAAGTATAAACTCTGTTAATGCTAGAGGAGAAACCCAGAAATGTTATCAAAGACAAACTAGTGGCATTGGACAAAAAAAAAATATTTTGTTAACCCTTAAATTAGAGAATCTCTATTAGTTATGCTAGCACATTTAAATATGTCGGACTACACTGAAAACAATCCATATATGCCCGTGAGTATATCCTGTTGCATCTCATTGTTTAATTTGACGCAAATTTAAATATTTCTGCTAATTAAGTTTTCCATAAATTTATTAAATATATTAAACCAATGTATCTTGCAGATATCATTACCAATGTCCGAAAATCAAATTGTATTGTATATAGACACACAAACTCCCGTGTCTAATGGTCGAATTTCGTTATTTCTTAGAGAAACCCTTCCACTTTATTTCAATAGCAAATATTGAATATCGTTGCGAGACATGGAAAAGTGTTACCTTTAGAACGATTTTTATATTTTCGTTTCTAACTCCTACTGCTAATAGTTCGGTTTTCTGGCTAACGAACTCGATCTTACCTTTTAATTGATTGCTAAATTCCTTATTTGATTTCGAAAACAGACAAATTGTGATGCTAGAACGTTGTGTGTGTGTGTGTGTGTGTGTGTGTGTGTGTGTGTGTGTGGACATTTTCGGTGTCTACTGTATAAGGATCGGTGTACATCTGTAAAATTTAAAATTGTTTCAAAAGAACGACCTTCAGAATTCGCTTAAAATGTATATTTTTATCTGTTGAAGTTTATATTAAAAGTAGGCGGATATTAAGTTAATGACATTCTTGTAATTCATGATAATTATATATATGTTCGCCAACGAAAGTGAGAATTGGCTGGATTCATAAAAATTTTAAAGGTATAAAAGAAAAACAAAAGAATTGATTTGTGTAAAAACTTACTTCAAGAATACACTTCTCTAATTTTTTTTACTTACGTAATTGTGTAAAGTCCACCGCTGTGATCTCCAGGTAGCGTGCTGCCTTGTCACGCAGCGGGCCCGGGTTCGATTCCCTGTTGGGGCAGGCTACTGGGTGAGGTTTTTTTGGGGGTTTTCCTCACCTGTAAGACAAATGTCAGGAAGCTTAGGGCCCAACGGTCCCCGAAAATCATTCGGCCATCATCATAATCATCCTTATCATTATCCTTCATCGGTGTGGAAAGCATTGGGAAGCTACCACACCTATAATTCCCTAGTAAAGCTGCAACGCATAGCATGGAAATCCTATGATTGCAGTGAAAGACCTACCCTCGGACAGAATTTCTATGCATAGATGGAATTATGTAAATTGCTGCTAATCTACTGGAAGTTGTGCCGATGACAGTTTTATACAATGTCTGAAGTATTTTCATCAATAATTGCTACATGTCCACCGCTGTGGTTTCGAGGTAGCGTGCTGCCTTAGCACCCAGCGGGCCCGGATTCGAATCACGGAGGCTTCTGAGTGAGGTATTTTTCAGGGTTTTTTCTAACCTATAAGACAAGTGTTAGGAAGCTTAGGGCCCAATGGTCCCCGAAAATTATCCTGCCATCATCATCCTTATAATTATCATTATCATCCTTCACCGGTGTGGAAAGCAACGGGAAGTTACCACACCTATAATTCCCTAGTAAAGCTGCAAAGCTTAGCATGGAAATGCTATGATTGCAGTGAAATACCTGCCCTCGGGCAGAATTACTATGGATGAATAACAAAATAACACTGTGGAACCCGGAGGTAGGCCTATATGACAGGGATATATTCATGGACGTGTTCTCCAAACTTCCCTATTTTGAGTTAACGTTTTCCAGTCATTCGCTGTATAATACGCCTCCCTCAAATCATGTTTAATGTTATTGTCCCACCTCATTCTTGGCCTACCTAGTAGGCACTATTCCTGCCTTCGGAAAAATGAGCAAAAATTACCACTTTGCACCTCCCCTATTTTTTACGGTTATTACGGACATTAAAATTTGCCATTAAATACCATTTTCTTAAAATTTGGAGCCTATATTCACGTAGAAGCATATGCAAATGGTGAAACTTAAGAATTCACATCCATTTTCAAAAGTCTTCTGACTACGATAGTCTGGAACCACTTTAATGTAATTTTTGAAAATATTGAAAACATCTGTAATTTAAACTATTATCATACCTTGTGCCACTAATGCATGGTTGAGTACAGAAAGCTGAACATTTCAGTGGTGGAGTATACGCGCGCGGTCATAAACCATATTAAGAGCCGTAGCGGAGAGAGATAGGGCTACCAACATGCAGAAAAAAAAAAGCCAAACGCCGTCTATGTCATGATGGCGGAGAGCGAGGTAATTTCGTGCATTGCTCGGTGCCATGATTGTCACAGTTACCTCTCTCTCCACATATTAAAGCTTGCGTTAATATTTTGTGAAATATAGCTACAAAAATGTTTAAACCTTTGTTTTTTTTAGGTATTCTATGAGTGTTGCGTTTGAGATATGACGTAAATAATAGCTTTGCTATATAAATGTGCAGTTTTAGAAAACGCGAGATTAATAATAAAGTAAAGAGTGTAGTGTGGGAAATATTATTTTATTTTAATTATTGTGAAACTTTTTGTGTGTTTGTACTTATAGGCTATAATTCCACATGTATGATTAGCATTTGTGTCTGCATTATATAAAACATTCCAGAATTCTGTATTATACTCCATTCAGCTTCATGAAGTTAAATCAAGAAGTAGACGCAAGTACAAAAAAAAAATGTTTAAAAAGTGAAATGGCTTCCGTGAAAAAGTGAGATCGCTTTAATTTTTGTCACTGTAAACGAAAATAATATTCAAATTAATAAATTGAGGCAAGTAAATACTTTTTTTTATAATCTCCGACTCGCTGTCGGATTAAAAAAAATCTTTACCTTAACTTCGAATTATAGAAACTGACCTACCACAGCACCTTAAACGAGAAGTAAATCATACAAGAGCTAAAGGCATAGTTAAAACATTATTCATAAATAATTCTGAAATATATTAAATATTATCAAATCATAACTGCCGAGGGAAGAAATGCGATGAAGCCCCTTACATTGGAGGTCTGTGAATAACAAGACTGCCGGTCGACCATATTTGAATTCACCATCACAATGACAGATGAAGTGAAAATAAACGAATTGTGATGATTGTGGTGAAATGGGGAATAAAGTTTATGGAAGGGAAAACGGGAGAAACCCCTACAAAAAAGCTAAATACTCCTTTTCGTACACCACAAAACCCACATGGAGTAACCGAGAGAGAACTCGAGACCCCAGCAGTAAGATGCGAGCGTCTAACCACTTATGCCATGGAGTCGCTTAGCAAATATACTTAAAGAGATTTTTTTTTTGTGAAGTGAAAATTTGAATCCATCACTACAACTTTAATACTGATACAATTCATATTGAAATTCCGGAGAGCAAAATAGTCGCAAAGTAAAATATTAAAATAGATACCTGGCAGATGCCGTTGTCCTCAGCTATGTTCATTTTTTAAAAACTTAAGAACAGTAGGCCTTTCAGAAACCATCTCCCATCATCGGCAGTAAAATATTAAAATACATACATGACAGACGCCGTCGTCCTCAACTAGGTTAATTTTTTAAAAACTGTTAAGAACTGAAGGCCTTTCGAAAACCATCTTCCATCATCAGCAGAAGGATATGCGCTACTAACTGTTGTTTTCCGACGCTTTTGAAATCAGCGGCCATCCAGCGTCATCGGTTTCTGAAAGGTCTATAGTTCTTAAAAGTTTTAAAAAATGACCTAGTTGAGGACGATGGTACCTTATTTTAATATTTTACTTTGTATCGCCGTAGCGTAGTGGTTAAGGCACTGAGCTACAAGCCGGAGGGTCGAGGGTTCAAGTCCCGTTGGGGTCAGGATTTTTAAACTGACCCAAACCCTCTGGCGGGACTATGGCCCTGGGGTCGACTCAGCCTCTAACTGAAATGAGTACCAGACGCTTGTTCTGGGGGTAAAGGCGGCCGTCACGCAGGGCTGACAACCCGGCTGACAAAGTGGGAGCCTTAACTTCCTACTACCCCAAGGGCCTGCGGGCCTGTTGTGGGATCACTTTACTTTTTTTGTATTCAACTCTACGCGTTGGTGAGTTATAACACTGTTCCGTGCAGAGAGAAACGCGAGAAGCCTTGTGTCTTAATTTTCCTTTAGTTACAGTCAAGCAGTGATACCGTGACCAGCTTTTGAAGCAGCTTTACGATTATTGTATTTTCGAAGCTAGACATTTTTTCTGGAATCGAAATCTGTCGATCTATATGTGTTCGAGGAACGCATTTTATTCGTTAATTATTTAATCGTGTATATGACAGTAGCAAATGCAGTCGTATTAAGATATTTACTATCAGTGCGAACTGTGGGGCTTGTTATTACAGGCCAGTGGAACAACTAACTTCACTTCATCGTTTCTCGTCTTTTGTGTGCAAAGCAAATTAAATAATTTCGTTTTTATGGAAAATGTTTAGACCAATAAATGTAATGCTGGCAAAACTAAGCCTACACTTTAGCGACAGTTTCATCCACACCGTCAATTTCCAACAACCCAATAAGTTTCTTTCTTTCTTTCTTTACTTTTTTCCCGCATGTGTTCGTATCATTCAGAAGTCGCATAATTGAGGTTACTTAACAATCAATAAAGTAGGGAAGAAAATGTATTTAGCTATAATAATAGTGTAATTACATTAACCCACTTGCTGTAACAGCTAACTCCCCACCTCTCCGGAGGACAGATTCTTGCGAAATATATTGCTGAAGTAAAGGTAAAGTAATCCAACTACAGACCTCGGGAGGCCCTTCGGGTTGTAGGAGGTTAGGGCTCCCACTTCTTCTAGACAATGGCACTTGATGTCAGCCGGGTTGTCAGCCCTGCGTGACGGCCGCATTTACCCCAGAACAAGCGTCTGGTACTCATTTCAGTTAGAGGCTGAGTCGACCCCAGGGCCATAGTGCCGCCAGAAGGTTTTGGTCAGTTTAAAAATCCTGACCCTCACCGGGACTTGAACCCTCGACCTTCCGACTTGTAGCACAGTGCCTAAACCACTACGCTACGGCATGCTCGAGCATAATGTAATTTTGGTTCTAATTGTAAAGGCTTAATGAACACGATTAATGCAATTCAGGCCTGTAATGAATTTAAAGTATATAGGCCCTATTTTTGAAACTATATTGATTTTAGCAACTTTGAATTTTTTTATCAGTATCAGTAGGTTGTCATTACGGCATTTCTGGTATTAACTCCTGGCATTGGCGTACTTATAACTCACTTCTGAGGTTGAGACACCTGGAAGGCTGGGTTACGCTGTCCCGTAGATATATGAAAGATGACGATAGTGATGCACTAGGATAGATCTTATCCTTAAACTTAATGTAAATGAAGCGAGTAATGAAGGTGATAATAATGGTCAGACGAAGTTCGGGGACTGTTTGGACCTTGAGTTTCCTGACATTTGTTGTACAGGCGAGCAAACCCCCCCCCCCCAAAAAAAAAATATATATATATATATATATATCTCCCAGGAAATTTATCCCGATCGAGGATCAACTCGGGCCGGCTGTGTGACAAGGCAGACCGCTACCTCGAAACCAAAGCGATTATTTTATACATTAAAAATGCACGTATGCAATTTGTAACAATTATATCCCTAATTCCCGACCCTGTATCAATCCTAACTGGTGTGGTATTCTAACAAGAAGTTTTGAAGTTTGCACATTGTAGATTGGTTCTATTTATCATTGTTTTTATGTAATTTTAAGGATGTAGCTGGAATGGAATTGCAACTAAAGATTTTTTAGTTTAAATTATTCTGAATTAGTAGCCTTTAGTGTATTTAAAACATGTGTTACCACGGACTTTAGCTTTACTAGTGGAAATAGATTTTATTTGACATCTAAATGATATAATTAAATGCATTCATTTGAATATCTATATTTAGAATATGTGCAAATAATTGCAGGTGTTTTTAAATTAACTTCACTTAAAGCATGGCAGCACATTAAGCTACAACATAATTACTATGATGATAATATTGGTATTGTGGAATATATTTCCTATTTTGGGATTATACCAAAACATTCAATTAATATACATTTAATTCGTATAACATAATCTTCTTACAAAGCATGGGGCGTCATTGAATGTTTCATACCAATATGTATCCAACATGTCAGAAAATTATGAAACCGGCTCTATCCAACCGATTAACTTATCCCTGGTGGCCATTTCGATTCTCGGACATTTATTTCGCCTAAATGTATATGAATTATTTAGCTGTTAGTGAATGATTATTAATCTATTTACATTGAAACTACTTTGTTTCATAATTGTGAGACGATTTAATATTTAGGTAATTTAGTGTCTATTCAATATTTATTATTTATATTTTTATGCTTATTATTCAGTTTTGGTATAAAACTGTTATTCTCCCACTTACATGGATGCGAAACATGGATTCTTACTTTAAGGGAGGGGAAATATTCGAATATTTAAGAATAAAATTCTTAGGAAAATGTTTGAACCAAAGAGAGAAGAACAGACGTGTGAATGGAGAAGACTACATAACAGTGAGCTACATTATCTTTATAAGAAACCAGTCTGGTACACTACGATGGGCAGGACATATGGCACGAATGGAGAAAGAACGAGAGGCTTCGAAGCTACTAGTAGGAAAATTAGAGAGAAATCGCCCAGTTGATTTGTTAAACAGTAAATATGATATTATTGTACAGTAAAGCCTGTCCTTTATAAGAAGGAAACTTGTACAGACGGAAAAAAATCTCCAGAACGGTACGATTATATATGTAAAATCGTCCTGTATAAGCCAGAAACCTTCATAACGGAATGGTTTTTAAAGAACCAATAGTTAATTTTTACCTCAATAAGACGGAAAATTATTCTTAAGCACATTCTTATTACAGTGAAAATTCTGCATATGACGCTTTCTGCATTATATCGTTTTACCTTCTTGTGTTGCCATTCGGGGATACCCCTGCTTATGTGTGACAGCGGGGAATCCCTCACTTTTCCTTGCCTGCTTACGTTACCTGCGAGGGAGTTGGGAAACTCTTCAGACTTCCTGTAGTTGAGTTCCTTCTCGCTTTTTGTGTAATAAAATTGTTTTGTATTGCCGTGCAAACTGAGCTGTGTTACATACGCTATTTTTTTTTTTTTTTTGCATTTCAGTCAATACGTTATGTCTTTAAAGCGTGCATGTAAAACCCTTACACTGCGTGAAAAAAATTCCGATTCGATTGAGGGTCTTTCCACTTTTCAGCGGTTGTCCTTTTACCAGCCGGCTGCTGGCCCTTCACATCCACATGTGTCAATCACAGAGGTAGATGATCAACAGCCAGTGTAGGGGTGACATGTGGTTAGCATGTCGAGTCCACCAGCCGTTATAGCTGGTTCCTCAACCTGGAGCCGCTACTTATTGTAGCTACCCAATTGCCTCATGATGCTGTGTGAGCACCGGTCCCATACTGGCCGAAATACCATGAGAAAATTTCTTCTCCCATGGAGACTCGAACCAGCGCAAGTCCCGTAGCTCTGCGCCAAGGCTTCCTACCGTAACCGCTCGGCTACGGCGCGGGACTGTGAAAAAAAAAATTCAAGCTTGTAATTTGAAGGAAAACTGCCAAGACTGAAATATATTTAAGGAATCGTCATGTTCCTTCATAGGCAGGTTTTACTGTATTAAGCAATCATGTCTGATATAGTGTTAGAATATTTTGAAGATTAAGTCTATATACAGAATATAAATTTTGTTTATAGAGTGTAGAAATACGAATGGAAGAAGAAAAAATGAACAACTAGAAAAACTAGAGATATTAGTTTGAAAAGGAAAGTGTTTATTGTGTAAAAATATTGTATATGTAAACAATATTTTCGTAATCCGGATGTTCAGATGAAAAGTTTGTTCTGTAAGTTAGCATTTTATTTCCTGCTTATACTTCTATTGTTACTTCTATGGTTAACACACAACCCAGTTTTCTCTTCACAAGAATAACTTAGAACCTGGGATATAGCCAAAATTCACAACATAGAAGAAAGAAATACTTCTCTCCGTTTAAAAGTCTCTACATCTAAAATTAATATAAAAGTCACTGTATAGAATGTTACCTCTACATGAATTTAGTTTTTTATGTTTTTTTAGTTGCATGAAAAAAGAAATTAAACATTAGTTCAACTCTGTATGCGTATACTATTATGCATTATAGAAACTCTTGCTATTTCAACTCCTCTAAAATAAAAGTACTAAAGAATTATACACGATTCTTCCAGTTTTACTATATAGATGCTTCTTCTTCTTCCTTCCAAGTATTAGGCCAAGGCCTGTTATGATCCTATAGAAAATTTTCCCTCCACCGTTTCATAGGACGGCCCAGTGATCTTCGTCCTCTTGGTATATAATTATAAACAGCTTTGGGGATCCGATAAACTCATTCTTTCTAGATGGTGTTTCAAATTTAGTAGGTACTGTTTAATATATTCCGAAATTGGCGTAGTCTTCAATTCTTTTAAGATATCGGTGTTCCTTTTCCGATCCCATCTGGCGTAACCCGCTGTTCTGTGCATGAATCTCATTTCACAAGCCGTTATTCTGCTTTCATGTTGTCTTTTTAGTGTCCATGCTTCACTACCATAGGTCAACACTGGTCTAGCCAAAGTGTTATATAAACGTAATCTGGTGTTTTTTTGTACAAGGGATGGTTTCATAACTTGATTAATAATTCCCAAACTTTTATTATAACTAGTAATTTTTTCAGGGATATTCTTTTCATCCCAGATAGAGAGATAATATCCAAGATATTTAAATTGATTAGATCTCTCTAAAATTTTATTCTGGAGACAGATTTTACATTTGTATGGGGTCCTTCCCATGAAATGCCATAATTTTAGTTTTGTTAATTGATATTTCCATATTAAATTTGGCACCTATTTTTTGTAAATTATAAAAGAATAGCATCGAGTTTGAGGTTTATATTGATGGGTATATATCCTTGTTGTGTTTTCCTCCATTCGTTTATTAATTTATTCATATATATATATATTTAATACACAAGTGATCTTCTTGGTGATAAAATATTAAAATATATATATATATATATAATATATATAGTCAATATGCCCAATTCTCCAATTAATGTTTTAAAATGGTCAACACGTTTCCACAACCAAGCTGTCATTCTCAAGACCGGATATTGTAATGAAAGCACAGGTGAAAGTCAACATCCCTGTATTACTCCAGTGTTGATCTTTTCCCAAGAAGATAATTTGCCATCTTGTTTAACAGAGATTTCATTATCTTTATAGATGTTGAAGATATTAGTAATTTATTGTTGTGGAACGTTATCATCAGCTAAAATTTGTAGTAATGTATTTCTGTCTACTTTGTCAAAAGCCTTTATGAAGTCAACGAAGGCGATATGAGTTTCTATATTGAATTCCTTGTGCTTTTCTAATAGTAGTTTTAGAGTGAAGAATCCATCTGTACAAGATCTACCATTTCTGAATCCATTCTGCTCTTCTCCAATTATATTTTCATTTTTTTTTTTCAATTTATACTTAACTATATTAGCATACATTTTATATCCATAGATGCGAAAGTTGAAATTATCACTTTTCCAGTCAAAACAAAAGTTAAGTTCAATAAAGTTCTTGGTAAAATTTTAGGATCAGAGAAAGATGAACGAACAGTTGAATGGAGAAGACTGTTTAACAATGATTTACATGATCTTTGTGGGAAACAAAATATAATAACAGTTAAGACTCGTGGACTGCTATGGGCATGACATGTGGCACGGATTGGGAATAAAAGAGGGATGTTGGTACTCCTTGTAGGGAAACCAGAGGGAAAGCGGTATGTAGGCAAGGTGAGAATGAGGTGGTAGTATAATCTATCCGTGGAATGTGTAGAAAAATTCGCCAGCGTTCTGTTTAGACATCTTACTCGCTTGAAGCCCAAGAACAAAATGAGTATTGTCACGTGATCTGTTCTCCCTCCTGCACTTCAATTCGCGGCTTCTTTTGCAGTGCATTTTTGCCCGCCTCCTGCGTAGATGACTTATTTCGATCATCTACTCTACAGATTCTTCGGACAGACTATATAATATATTGGGGATGATTGAAAACATTAGCTCAAGATAGGGATGTATGGAGATCTTATGTCCGCGGCCATGAGCCTACGGTTTCAATAGTGCCAGTAAGATACTTAGTTGATTAGTTAGTTAACTTTATTTTTATTTATTTATTTATTAGGCCTATAGCCTCATGGGCTAGTGGTCAGCGTTCCTAACTACTGTTCATGAGGTCCCGGGTTCGATTCCCGGTCAAACCATAGGATTTTTTATTTAAATATAATTATTCCTGTGGTTGTCTATGGTCTGGAATTTAGGTTAAGTTTAGGTTAATAACTCTCCTGGCGCTTCATTATCATTTATCACCCATCATACCATCGGGGAAACTTAACTCCGCCTTCCAGGTGCCTCAACCTAAGAAATGGATTACAATTCTGCCAATGCTATGGAAGAAAGTCAGAAATGTCATATAAGACAACCTGGTGGCATTAGACAAATATATATATCATTTGTTGAAAAGTTTTATGAATGGAAGACTATCGGATACCCCCTCCCAAAATAAAATCCGACTACAAAAAGACAAATAAGTGATTAAGACGACACTCATGGAAGCGAGCTTTTGATCAGTTCAATGTAATTTGAAGTCGAAATAAACCAACAATATGATGTAGTACCATTGGCCGATAGCGAGGAGATACTAAAGGACAACACGCACACACTATTGAGTAACACTAAGAAATTAGGACTGGAAGTAAATATCAATAAAACTAAATATATGGTCACACGTAGAAATACATTATAATGGAAATGGACACCTAATGACAAATGAGGGAAATTGTGAGGAAGTGGCTGAATTCAAATACCTAGGAACAATAATCACAATTAGGAATGAGATGCATAAAGAAATTAAACATAAGCTCAATTCTGGAAATGCGTGCTATTATGCATTGCAGAGACTCTTGATGTCCCGGCTCCTTTCAAAAAATGTCAAACTAAAAATATATAGAACTATTATTCTACCAGTTATATTATATGGGTGCGAAATATGAACTCTTACTTTAAGGGAGGAAAGGAGATTACGAGTATTTGAGAATAAAGTAGGCCCCTACTTAGGACAATTTTTGGACCAAAGAGAGATGAACAGGCAGGTGAATGGAGAAGACTACATAACAATGGACTACATGGTCTTTATAGGAAGCCAGATATAATAAGAACAGTTAAGTCTCATAGACTGCGATGGGCAGGACATGTTGCACGTATGGGGAATGAAAGACTTGCATGGAAGCTTCTTGTAGGAAAGCCAGAGGGAAAACGCCCAGTTGGTAGACCAAGAATGAGGTGCGAGAATAACATTAACTATGATTTGAGGGAAGTAGATTATACAGGGAATGATTGGAAAGCATTAGCTCGGGATAGGGATGTATGGAGACCTTATGTCCGTTCGGCCATGAACCTACGGGTTCGATAGTGGCAGTGAGTAAGTAAGTATAAATCAAGGAGCCTAAATCATGCTGTTGATGATGATTTTATGAGGCATTGTAATAACAGCGTTTGAATTTCGCGGGTGACGGTGAGGGTAGTGGTCTCGCATTGGTGGAAATAGAGTACGTGACTCTCCAGTTGAAAGACCTGCGCCTACTGAGCTCCTGATATCCATTGCGGGTTCGCTGAAGTCATTATAGGAGGGAAAGATTGTTCAATCTAAATTTTCCGAGGTATTCCTTTTCAATGAACACAGAATTACTTTTTCAAACTACTTTGAATGAAGGGAAAAGCATTTTCAGTGACTATTTAACTCATGCCACAAATGCTAGTCAATGACCAATCACGTTTCAATGAATGTTGTTTTGCAACCAATGACAGTCGTGTTTCACATCGCTTTTATCAATTTCTCTTTATCAGCTCCTGCTTTTGTGATAAAGAAAGCTCCTCCATTTTAATGTTCTGAACAGGTCAAAGCATTATTTTTCTCCAACAAATACATTGAATATAGCAAATAATTAAAATATTCCTTGATTTTACTGAGTTGTTTACTAAAAAAATAAATGAATAACCCGTAATGTTGATTATGATATATAGTTTGATGTGTTTCATTATTTCTCCACTTGGGTGCACTCTTACAATATTACGATCTTATTTGGCAATAAATAATATGATCAAGCAGCAGTGAATGAACATAACCTCACATTTCTGATTTGTTTTTAAACATCGCCGTTTATATTAAATATATCAATATTTTAAAATAACTATAGTTGAACAATGATTTGTGAGTAAACAGCTTAATTTTATTCGACAAATAGTCCTAACAAATGCCACTCTTGATTTCCAAATTATCTACATAATTCTTCGTGAGTCGTGAATTTATCGATATTTTGGAAATCACTCGTGCCATTACTTACGATGATTATTTTTTCGCAATGTATGTGGCATTCTCTAGAATTTTGTACTTTTTAAATATTTTTTAATCTATTCATTAAAAATGCAAGTGAAACTAAAACTATTATCTAATTTGAATTGCTTACTTCATTTTTTCAGGTTTTAGGTATTTTTATAATATATTTAGGTTTTTAAAGGTCTTTTATATATATTTTATAGGTTCTTAACTTCCGAGCCCTAATGATGACAGTGGAGTCCTGTGCTTCAGCAAATAATCACTCTGTATAAAATTTAAAGAAAATTTCGTATTCTAGAAAGGAAGCATTCTGCAAAATAGCTTATATCTTGTAGTTACATGTGTAATGCATCGCAAATTGCTGTTTCGGTATTCTGATTGTGATTTAAATTCATTTTACGGGTTACGGAAATTGTATAAGGGATGGTGTTATGTGAAAACATATCCCTCTTCAGGGACTGGATGTGAAATAACGTTTTTATTATTAGCCACGTTATGACGTATTAATTCAGTTCAGAATTTCTAGTTCATTTATAACTTAATACCGTGTCGGCGCGAGCCCCTGGTTCGGAAGAAGTGAATAATTTATATACTCGGATTGGAAAATTCCATCCTAGTTTCAGAGGATTGGAGTATTCGTATAATATTCATGCATTTCAAGTGGCCATTAGTACCAATTCTCTGCTTTCCAAAACAAAACAAAAAAATACCTTAATCCAGGATGGTAAATACTGAAACATTGTGATAATTCAGGCAAGCAAAGAGATACACGGCTCTCTTTTTTTCTCTTCTCATCCAGAACTTTGATCATATTCCGCCTTTCACTTCTATTGGCGTAACGTATTTATTTATGACTCTTAACTTCAGTGTTATTACTTATTATAGTAACCGATTCTGAATAGTCCAACTAAAATTGTATTACTTAATGTAGTGATGGTAGTAATTGGTAGTGGTAGCAGTGAATATTATTATTATTATTATTACTTATTTTGAGAATTTTCCTCATCATTGAGGGTTTTCTACAACCAATCTTAGTAATTAACATGAATTAAAAATAAATATAAATGACAACGGGCTTATAGACTATCAGTATGCAACAAACATTCACAAAGTTCCCTTAATTAAAGTTCTCCATCGTTCTCTGTCCTCTGTGTCTTCATCTGTTACGCCAATAATTTCCTCATTCAATTTTGAATGTTGTTCTTCCAGGTTGTTCTTGGTCTTCCTTTTCTGCTCATTCTTTCAATTTTCCATGCATAGACGGCCTTTGGTAGTCTTCCACCCTGCATTCTTCTTACGTGTCCATACAATTTTAGCCTTCTGTGTTCAGTCTCATCCATTATTTGTCGCTCTGCATTAATCCGTTTTCTAATTTCTGTATTTCTAATGTATTCCATTCGAGATTTTCTGGCAGCTCTTCTCCAAAAATCCATTTCAACTGAAGATACTCTGTGGATATGCTGTTGTGTCATTGTCCAAACATCCGACCCATATAACATTATGAACAGAACAAAACAACTAATTTATAAATCCATACTAGAAAGTATAATGTTCTTACTCCATAATAATTTATTAATATTATTAAATTTTATTTTTCATTATTATTATTTATTAGGAATTTCTCTACACTACAGTAGTTTTCCTGTAACCCATTGTAAATTTTACTCTTCCATGCATCTCTATTATCTGCATCACAGTCTGTTAATCTTCTCGAGACCATACACCTATACACTCCTTGAACCCACTGTTCTTTTGGTCTCCCGTTTCTTCTGTTGCTCTCCGCTTCAAAATTTAATATCATCTTGGATATCCTGTATTCTAACATCCTCTTTACATGGCCAAACCATTTCAGTCTTATTTCTTCAATAACTTGTAGAACATATTTTTGAATAACCACTATTTCTCTGATTTTAATATTCCTATTTTGTCTCTTCTTGAATTTGTAGAAACCATCCTCCTGAATGTCAAATGTGTCATCAATAGTTTATGCACTTGCTTTCTGCTTAATGCTCACGTTTCCGCGCCATACAATAGTATACTCTCCACCAATGAACTATAATTTTTTTTTAGTTTTGTTCAAAACGTCTCTGCTTCACATTACCGAATTCACTCTATCCGACCTAGCGGAATATTGACCTAATCCCGCGTACACACTCGCTTCACGTCAGTCTGTGGCGCCGAGTCGAGCTATTACTCTAAGTAAGCTGGGATAGTGTTCATTTTCTATTTGTCCCTGAATATACATGGGTAGTATCTATGTCCGTGCGACGGAGCAACAGTGCTGCTATGAATGGAAGTAAGCCATCAATACTAATAAAATTCATTGTAAAACCGTTGAGGAGGAGAGACATAAAATAAAATAAGTTAAAATATACCTTCTTAGGTAAGATCCATCGTCCTCAACAAATAAAATATGTATTCTTTATGCCTGTAGGCCTTACAGCACATCCGTTCCATCTTCAGCAGGTCCTTCTTCGCTACAATATCTAGTATGATGGTTGTGCTGCTGGTCCTAATGTAGTGTTGTCGTATAATAGCATTCCAATTGTTTTCCTTCATTGACTTAATCTTTTGTTATATCGGAATTGCTTGTTCCTTCCAACTATAATGACCCAAAATATTTGTATTTGTTTGTAACAATATTAATAATAATAAGAATAATAATAATAATAATAATAATAATAATAATAATAATAAAATAATAATACTAATAACAATAATAATAATAACAATAATAATAATAATAATTATTATAATAATTAAACTGGCTGATTTAAAATCAAGAGGTCTTCTCCTCCACAACCAGTGAAAAATATTAAATACAAATTGGCAAACAATTGTAACATATGCAATTGTAAGTGAATATTTCTGCAAATTAAACTAAAATTAAAATTAATGTAGTCTAGATTATAAGAGAAGTGAAAAATCAGGAACTATAAATTAATCCACTGAAAGACCAATTACAAAAGAAAGAGATTAAGTTTATTTTAAAAGGAAGCAAATTTCCGGCAGTTCCTGATTTATGGTGGTAAGTTGTTCCAGAGTCTAGATGCGGTATAGGAATTAGAACAATGGGAGGTTCTGGAAATAATTACTGTTAAACGATTCATTTCAACTCGTGTAGAGAAAACTCATCAGGCCTCAAAAAGTGTCATTTGTTCTTACATTTTGAAAAAGTTAAAAATGTGTATTGAAGGACAACTATATATATATATATATATATATATATATATATATTTAGATGTTATAACTATATTTTTGACATTTGGCAATGATGGCAAATATATATATGAAGTAAAAAAAAGAAGAAAAAGTTTGGCCTCAATTCTGTTTGATATGTATTAATGTAGAATACTTCTATTCATCACCCACTTTAAACGCTTAAGTCATCAACTAAATGTACTACCTACCGATTTATTGTGTCTTTTATCATTGTCAGTACTTCTAACGAGGTAGAGTGCTGCCTTGTCACGCAACGGGCTCGGGTTCGATTCCCGGTCGGGACAAGCTCCTGGGTGTGGTTTTTTTCGGGGTTTTTCCTAGCCTATAAGACAAATTTCAAGAAGCTTAGGGCCCAACGGTCCCCGAAAATCATCCGGCCATCATCATCATCGTCATCATCCTTATCATTATCACCATCATACTTCACAGGCGCGGAAAGCAAAGGGAAGCTACCACATCGATAATTCCCTAGTAAAGCTGCAAATCATAGCATGAAAATGCTATGATTACAATGAAAGACCTGCCCTCGGGCAGAATTACTATGGATGGATGTATGGATGGAGTACTTATAAAATTAATTTTAAAGCACCGTTGAGGTTATGTAATAAAATGTTAAAATATAAAACGAGTACCTGATAAATCAGTCGTCCTCAACTAAAATAGTTTTGTTTGTAAAACTTCAAATACTTGAAAATATGAAGGTCTTTGATATGTTTAACTACTTGACGAAGTTTTTGAAACATAACTTTATTTTAGTTGAAGGTACTCATATATGTTTAACATTTTATCATTGCATATTTTACAAATTTGATGAGGAGCTGGCCCATCGCTGTAACCGCAGCTTGGGGGCCCAGGCAAGTTTTGATACAATAATTCTCTGGGCCTATCATACCAGTTTTAGGAATGATAGAAGAAACCATGAAAGGAAGGGGATTGGAATACTAAGATAGACAAAAGGAAACATCAATTGAAAACTCAGAATCGACGCTAGTTACAACAATATGTCAAATTTGTAGGCTTTTACGCCCGATGTCTTGATTCTTGCAATATCTTCCGCCTGATTGGTCATAGACCAGAGCTGACACTAGTCGATGTATCCGTCAGCTGAGAAGTTCACAGAGGGCATATACAATCTCCTGAGGATGTCCGGCGCAACAGTAGACGAAACGTCGAGTAGTATCAACTCAGGAGCACGGTCATTCAGCCCGGAAGACATTTCAAGAATCATAAAAAAACTAAATAATAAAATGGAATACATTGTATAGCTTGGCAGCGAACATAACGCAGTTGTGCTCCGCATGCTCTAGAATTCAATGACGTAATGTTCGCCTATTAGTCAGCTTGAGCAGGGTTTCCCCGTGATCACGCGATTCTAGTTGTAACCTTGAAGGCGTTCATTTATATCAGCATTGTTGTTATATTACGTAACATAGCTTATCTGCAATGCAAGCGATACGGGTTTTGACACTGATTGGTTGAAAAAGAGGGGCGGAGGAGAACACCAGACGGGTAATAAGTAAAAGCAAAAAAGTATCAACAATGCTAATAATTGTCATCTTGAAGAAGAGATCCGGGCTATAAGGCCGTGGTCTTGAGTCTTAAGACAACCCTTGAGGATGCCAGACGCAGTCTCTGGCGAAACGTCGGGGAACTTCAAGCCTCAAGACAACGGCCGACAGAATAAGATTTTTTTTTTACTTTTTTTACTTATTTTTTGAAAGAAGTTTGATTCCTACTTTATTTTTGATTTTAGGACGTAAAGATCCAAAATTTCATCATTTTCTAATATTGGAAGGGGATGGAAGATCAATTAAGGCATTATTGGCAATTTTAAGTAATGGGTGACTGACTCGTAATGGTTTATTCATATGTTATCTGGTGGAGAGGATATTTAAAGATGTTAGAGAATACTTTTATCAAAAATATACATTTTAATTAACCCTGATACACAAGGTACAGAAATAACATAAACTTTTAAAATATTATCCTTCACAGTACAAACATCATCATCATCATCCGGTATCATGGCAGCTGCCGCCGTCTTCCGGAAACCTCTCTGTCCATCCATTGATCTTCCTCCATTCCTCTGATATTCATAGCTGCTTGTACCCCTTCTATCCAAGTTTTCTTCGGTCTTCCTCTCTTCCTCCTTTCCATTGGGATCCATTCCATAACAATTTTTGGCAATCTTTGCTCTGGAATTCTTTTGACATGGCCATACCACTGTAATATTTCCTTTTCTATAATGTCTATGATGTCCGGCTCCTCTTGTACACCCATAATTTCCCTCATTTCTTTATTTCGTATTTTATCAAATTCTAAATATTCCAGCTGATCTTCTTAAAACATCCATTTCTGTACTTAAAATTCTTTTCATTTCCCTGGTAGGAATTTGCCAGACTTCAGCACCATATGCTAAAATGCTCTGAATTATGGTTTCATATATTTGTAATTTTCAATTTTTTGTATTTTTGCTCCATCAAACAGAGTTTAAAGCATTTATTCCTTGTTTTGTTTGTGCGATTCTATTTTTAATTTCCACTGTGTTATCGCCTGAATGGTCTAATTTTATTCCTAAATAAGTGCATTCAATACTAGGTTTTAGTTCTTCTCCATTGTTGAAATTTATATTTTCCATTTCTTCTCCTATAAACAGGTATTTAGTTTTCTCAATGTTTATATAAAGAACAAACAACTACTATACTTCTCATGGAAATATTCTTCAAGATCATCATAACAACTCCGGTAGTGGAAGCCTAAGTCAATACAATGCTAATAATATTTTAATAGCATTGAAATATGCATTATGATTATCATTAACCAAGTCGAATTAATAGACAATAGAAGATTAATCCGAAATATGATATGCAAATTCAATATGAATAATATGTGAGAGAACAGCGTAATTTCATTCCGTGCTAGTTAATAATTAAACGTACATTTCTGGTGAGTTATAATGTGATGCATGGAGAGAAGTGAGGATTTGCTGATGACATTGGTTACAAATAAGTGAGTAATGATGTGATATGATTCCAGTTGGTTTCCTCTGTCAGAATGAGTACAACTCTTGACGTTGCCGCCATCCTAGTAATATAGACTTCCAGATCATGTTCACTTTCATCCCAGGGGAGCCATCATATGCCCCTAATGGCTGTTCTGGGACATGTGCTATATATACGGAGTATTTCTGTAGAGGATCTCTCTCTCTCTCTCTCTCTCTCTCTCTCTCTCTCTCTCTCTCTCTCTCTCTCCTCTCTCTCTCTCTCTCTCTCTCTCTCTCTCTCTCTCTCTCTCTCGCCTTGAATGAGCGAATGAGACACAACGAAAAGTAAAGAAGAGGGCGGGAGGAAACAGTGGCGGTTTACAACTTATCATGCTACCCTTTATGGATAGCTGCCAATTTCCTTTCCCTGAACAATTTGTATTAAATTCGAGTGTTGTATTCCTTATCATTAGTAATTTTTATATACCTATTTACTTAGCCACATAGAATTACCTTCTCTTCAACTCAGTCAGGAAAACATAACGTTAGGGCTATATTAAAATACAATAAATCACAATAATTATAATAGGTTTTGAATGAAACTTTGTTCAAACTGAAAATAGTAGGTTTTATAATAATAATAATAATAATAATAATAATAATAATAATAATAATAATATAATATATAATAATAATAATAATAATAATAATAATAATAATAATAATAGAGTAAAGAGAGATGAACAGGAGAATGGAGAAGAATGCATAACAGTGAGCTACATGATCTTGCTAGGAAACCAGATATAATAAGATTAATTAAGCCGCGTATACTTCGATGGGCAGGATATGTGGCATGAATGGTAAATGAAATAGGGGCATGGAAGCTTCTTATAGGAAAACCAGAGGGAAAACTCTTAGTTGGTAGACCAAGAACGAGATGGGAGAATATTATTAATAATGGTTTGAGGGAAGTAGATTGTACAGGGATGATTAGAAAACATTAGTTCCGGATAGGGATCTGTTACACTCAATCATGAAATAAGTGTACGCACACTTTTTGCCCCAAAGCTTTAAATATAGCCGTATTAGTGAAGAAAAATATTAATGCCATCAGTCCTATCGGAGATTATATATTTTGTAACAAACGGCTATGAAACCAGTTCTTCGTAAATGATGATCTAAATATTGCATCATGCAGCTAAGCGCAAAATGTTCCCACTCTTAGATTGATGATACATAACTCTCAAACAAAGAAAACAACTTGCAATATCCAGTATTGTTAGTTTGGCGCCGCACACATAGTGAAGATTGACTTAAACTTTAAACGTATTTTTTTCTCAAGTCTTAACATAATGACGCATAGCCGGTTAATGCATAACACCGTTCATTTCAAAGTACCTCCATAGTAACTCATAATATTAGATTCTTGGTGGATAAAAAGATAAATTGGGATGGAGGTATCTCTCTTTACACATTCACCTGAGTAAATTATCTGACAAAGTTTCGATTCCTAAAATGAAAATTTCAATGAAAGTAAGCATCTGTATTAACTGATTATTTAACAAAGTTTCTTGATTTCTAAACATTGAAATTTGAATAAAAGTACGTTTCTGTTTTTATCCTATAATCAATTTAATATGTACACATTTAATATTTTACTGTCTTATTCTGCTTCTCTTAAAATTGAGACCCGCCACTGAGAAAAAAAGACTAGCAAAAATATAGGGCTGGGTGGGGGAACGTGTGTCCCGAGCGAGAGGATGAGCTGTATGACGGATGGATAGGATGCAAGATAAAAACATTTCCAGCAAAAGGGAACATAGTAGACAAAAACTAGTGCAAGTTGAGTGGAGTTAGCGATGGGAGGGGTAACTGGTACAGGTTGAATTACCAGGACCTACTTTGGGATTCTGTTGGATTTTTTTTTTAGCCTCATTGGGATTCACAGCTTCATCACAATGTTTGGATCATGTGAGAGGAGACTTAGAGCAGTATTTTCGCACTATTGCTGCTCTCCTATCTAGCTTGAATCATGCTATAATTCCCAGGAGTCCCATTGGGTCCTGTAACGCAGCATCAGCATGCATAATGTACGAAGATCCAACGCTTTGCTCTCACTATTTTCTCTTCTGCCACAGAAATTCTCTGCCCATATGGGAACAGTGATGTATGTTCCAAGAAAAACACAAACATTCTAATTTTTAAATTCTTCTAAGATTTTATAACTGCTCTTTACTAACACCAGCTCTATACCTTTATGTTTTATTTTTGTAATACATTTCTTCTCTCCTACCGTAATAACTTAGAATGAAAGAGGGGCATAGAAACTCCTTGTAGGAAAATCAGAGGGAAAGCGTTCAGTAGATAGCCCAAGAATGAGGAGGGAGAATAATGCAAATAGGGAAATAGGTAATATATTTCTTCTCTCGTACGAGTAATAACTTAGAATAAAAGAGGGATATATAAACTCCTTGTAGGAAAATCAGAGGTAAAGCGTTCAGTAGATAGCCCAAGAATGAGGAAGGAGAATAATGTAAACATGGTTTGAGGGAAATAGGTTATACAAAGGATGAGGAAGCACTGGCACAGGATTGGAATGTATGGAGAGCTTATGTCCGAGCGTACATGAACTTAGGGGTTCGATAGTGCCACTAAGTTAATTAGTTATTATAACCCTTCATAGGCCTAGTACCTTTACCTTGTCGTGGTGGAGGGGCTTGCGTGCTTAAATTAACCCGAGAGTTATGCCGGGTGTTGCACTGCTGCCGAATGAGTTACCTTTGCCGGACAAGTCGAATGCAATAAGCCAGACGAAAAAAGTATCTTGGTCGAAAGAGTGACGATCTTTCATCGTAAAAATACAACCGTTAAAAAACGCGGACATGGATTTCACTGAGATAAAATAGTCCCCCATTCGGTTCTCCGGGCGGGGCTACTTCAGGGAATCCATGCTAAAGCCTCTTTATTACTGTAATCTGTATTTTCTGTATTCGTTCTGGTTGAGTGAAAGTAAAGTCCCTATGGCCTTAATTCTCCCAGATTAAATATGATATTATTACTATTATTATCATTAACTAACTATCTAACTAACTCAGTGGCACTATCGAACTCTTAGGTTCTTGGCCGGGCGGACATAAGCTCTCCATATATCCCTATCCTGAGCTAATGTTTTCCAATCATTCCCTCTATATTCTATTTCCCTCAAATCATAGTTAATGTTATTCCCCCATCCAATTCTTGGTCTACCTAAAGGACGTTTTCCCTCTGGTTTTCCTACAAGAAGCTCTCATGCACATATTTCATTCCCCATTAGTGCCACATGTCCTGCCCATTATTATCATTAATATTTTTAAATATTTTTATGCTGATGTGCGTTATCTCTTATCTCTGTTCGAAGGATGCTAGAGTATGTGTCTTAACAATTCAAGAATCATTACTTTGTAAGTTCGTTGCCTGAGATAATGAGTTCCTTACATCAAAACACTCACCCAACATCCCTGAACTACCTGTGAATGTACTGGTTCCACCCTGTGTATTACTTCAACTCTGAACCACTATTTAAGTACGTTCAGCAGTGTGCCAGAACCATCGCTGAAGATGCACAAGAAAAGGGAATTACGTCCACATTCAAAGTAGGGTACAGATTGACAAATTCCCTAACCTCCGATAATTGAAACTGTATAGGCGGAGTGAAACTCACAGACCACGCAATTGTAGTTACCATATCCGTAGATTAGTAGTATTAAATTGCAATAGTCGTTTGTCTTATTATCATATCGTCAATTGTAAGCTAAAATTCTAAACCCTCTTTCATTTTATGGCTTTATAGCTGACATATTTTTAGGTTGTAATTGCGTGTATTGTATAGGGGATAGTATTATTCTTTTCTAAAAGACAATAACAAACTTGCTTCAAATGCAATCCGGCCATAAAACGAGGAAAAATCTGAACTTGCCTTGGTGGCATTATAAATCCAAGACTTTAGTGGTTAATTGTGGGTAATAAAATCTTCAGGACTCTTTGAATACATTACAGAATATCCACTGGGTCTTCTGCATCTACTTATTCAGTTTTATGGGTTTAAAACTTTTTGTATGGAGAATGCATTTCGTATTTGATATATCCCTCATGCGGCTTTTACATATTGTTCTACATAACTCTTAAGCTAAATCTGAAGCTGATCATATCAGTTTGGAATGTTTTAGGACCTCTTAAGTTGTAACTTTGAATGTGGACCTATTTATATTTAAAAAAATAGAATCTTATATACTCAAACTAGGATTTAAAGAGGGCTTGCTTGGTTTAGGCTAGGGGCATGGAAATTTCTAAATATTAGCGACGTTCACGATATGCGAATATGTCCAATGTGCGGGAGCTTTGAAGACGAGATACATATACTGTATTAGGAAGATGTAACGATTTAGAATATTGGAGGCGTCAGTTATTACCGGAAAGATTTCTAAATTCAAATCGTGAAAGATTGGCATGCTACGAGTAAATGGTAAATCCAGAAAATTGAATAAACTTGGGTAAATTTCTGGACAAAACGCGGAAAATAAGAGCAACACTCATTCATGAATAAATACATGTTATCAAAATGCAATACCATTAATTCTTAACAATTCTACATAATTAAATAAATATGAAAATCAAATAAAACTACGTTTTATTTTTATTTAATTAATGTATATGCATTTTCATCAAATAAACACCCAATTGATTATTTAATTCTACATAACTTAATGTATAATGTTATTGTATTATTATGTAATTGTAATATTATTGTTTTCTTTTTGTTTTTATTTATACTATTATCAAATATTACTTTATTGTAACGGACTGTCAACAGCACGTACGGCTTACTGCCCATGCGACCCATATTTGTAATTAGCATTGTATATACCTTACTTCTAGTCTAATAAAGTCCTATTACTGCTATTAAAAATCTAACTCAAATTGAAAATTGTATTCTAATAAGTATATATTCAATTATTGCTACAATTTAGTTGATTATATATAGGCCTACAGTATTTTAATATAATTAATCTAACTCACTGGCACTATCGAACCCGGACGTTCATGGCCACATGGACGTAAGGTGTCCATATGAGCTAATTCACCTTCCTGAAATCACGGTTAATTTTATTCTACCACATCGTTATTATCCTAGAATTCGGAGTTTTGTCTCTGATTTTCCAACAGAAGTGTGTAACCCCACTCTCTTTCATTCCCCATAGGTGCCACATATGTTGCTCTCCTCGCAGACTCTAAGAAACTTAATTTTTCTTATTACGTGGTATTCCCCATAGATATCGTGAAGCTTACTGTTATGTATGTAGTTTTATCATTTGACCTGCCTGGTCGTTTCTTTGGACCAAACTATGCATCTTAATCTCAAATGCCCTTAATATTTGATCACTTCAATTAAATAAATAGACCATGCTATATATTCATACACACACACACACACATATATATATATATATATATATAATAAAAATATATTAAGAAGAATGAATGTTTGTACTAGATTTGCTCGGTTCTTAATCGGTAGTGCACTGGGATATAAATCCAGATGTCCGGGTTCAAGTCCCGTCCTAGCATTTCGTTTTCTTATCATGTCATATTAAGCTTGCATTGCTCAATGTCAAAAATTTAATTATAACATCGATAAAGCGTCACTGCTATAAAGTAAAACTATTCTCTTTAATTTGCTTACTTGTGATAGGAGCTACCAGAGGGCAGTGGAGACCGAGTTTCCACTACATCTAGTAATAATGAGAAGGTATAGGCCTATAAGAAAATGAATTTTTGTACTAGACTTGCTCGGTAGCGTAATCGGTAGCGCACTGGTATATAAATCCAGAAGTCCTGGTTCGAGTCCCGTCCGAGCATTTATTTTTCTTATGTCATATATATATATATATCTTAATATATAAAAATTTCGTGAACACGTTGTTTGTCCGCGATGGAATCCTAAACTACTGAACCGATTTTAATAAAATTTTGCACACTGTGTGCAGTTTAATCCAACTTGAGACTTAGGGTAGTTTATAACTAAATTTATAGTCGCATTATTTTTTTATTGCAAATTATTTGTTTATTATTTAACAAAGAGTTCCATACGATTCTAACAGTTGGCGGTGTAAGGTAATTTTGTAAGATAATTGGTTTATTATTTAACAAAGAGAGATCCAGATGGCTGTGCTTTTTGTTGCAACCGCAAATTTCAGTTGAATTACAAATATTGATTATTTCATAATTTAAGTGTGTTCAGTGTATATTTTATTTTCAATATTATTAATTTCGTGTGTAAGTATTAGTTTTAAGTAATCTGGCTGAAAGACAGCAACTCAATTTAAATTTTTAACGTATCCCTTAGCCACAGCAACGCGTGGCCGGGACTTATAGTAAGTATATATATATATATATATATACACACACTTTTTTTGCGATATAAGTATGATTATGAAAATGTATTGGGTTTCCGCGTCAAACATTCAAGGTTGACCTCTGCTAATGGCGTGTGGGATCATGTCGAAACTGTGGAACCAGTGGCCAACCTTGAATCTTTGACGCGGAAAACACAAGGGACTTTTCTTAATCTTCATATATATATATATATATACATACATATACATACATACATACATATTAGAATAGGGTAGGTCTTTCATGTTATGCTTTGCGGGTTTGCTAGGGAATTATAAGTGTGGTAGATTCCCGTGCTTTCCACACCGTATATAATGTAGTAGTAGTAGGACTTTATTAGACAAAAAGTAAGATATTTACAATATTATTTACAAATATGGGTCGCACGGGCAGTAAGCCGTACGTGCTGTTGACAGTCCGTTACAATAAAAGTAATAATTGGTACTAGTGTAAAGAAAAATAAACAAAAACAGCAATACCATTACAATTACATAAAGAAAACACAATAAAAATATTACCATTATATAATAACACAATAGCATTATACACTAAAAACATTAACCTTACAATTACACAAAGAAAACACAATAATATTACAATTAAGTAATAACACAATAGCATTATACACTAAAAAAACATTAACATTACAATTACATAAAGAAAACACATTAATATTACAATTAAATAATAACACAACAGCATTATACACTAATTAATTTATATATAATTGTTAATAATTAATGGTATTACATTTTGATAACATATATTTATTCATGAATCAGTGTTGTCCTTATTTTTCGCGTTTTGTCCAGAAATTTACCGAGGTTTATCCAATTTTCTGGATTTACCAATAACTCGTAGCATGCCAATCTTTCCCGATTTGAATTTAGAAATCTTTCCGGTAATAACTGACGTCTCCAATATTCTAAATCATTACATTTTCCTAATATATGTATCTCATCTTCAAATTTCCCGCACATTGGACATATTCGCATATCGTGATCGTCGCTAATTTTTATAAATTTCCATGCCCCTAGCCTAAACCAAGCAAGCCCTGATCTCTCCTTAAATCCTAGGTTGAGTATATACGATTCTTTTCCATATATATATATATATATATGTGTGTGTGTGTGTGTGTGTGTGTGTGTGTGTGTGTGTGTGATCCTAATATATGCCTCAGGAGGCCCTTAAGGTAGGAAGAGTTAAGGCTTCAATCTCTTTAGATAATCAGCACGAGATGTCAACCCTGTGTCACGTCCGCTATTACTCCCTGAACAAGTGTCTGGTCCTCATTTCCGTTAAAGTCTGAGTCGACCCCAGAACCATGTGCTGCCATATGTTTGAGGCAAGTTTAAAAATCCTGACACTACCGGCACTTTTTACTCAAGCTAATGGTTATTTAACGAACCTGAAAATCTTCAGATTCAGAACTCACGGCGAAAGTCCTCCCGGAGGACTTGTCTCTTGGATTTGTTCATCTTATAAATCCATTGAATCTGGCCGGGTTTTCAACCCGCGACCCTTGACACTAGAGACAAGGAATATAACCACTAAGTCACCGTGGCGTACTACAGTGGGATTACTTTACTAAACTTATTTGCATTTTTTAGTACAAATTAAATGATATTACAATGTCCAACAAATTATCAGGTAACATACTTGTCCACATGATCTCTGATTTATCGGATTAAAATCGGCCCTGGATCGGATAATTTTTTATGTTTGTAAATTGTAGATAACATCTTAGTTAATACCTTAAAGATTACATTCCTAATTCTAAAATTTAGTTCAAACGATTAGTTATAAAAATTACGAATAGGAAACTCAGTTTTCCGCGGTTTTTTATTTAATTGTCTTTACGATTTAAAACACTTAAACAATGCCAAATTAAAGTCCAAGTTACAAACTAGAGAAATTGATTTTTAAGAACATCTGCTCGATGCTCCAAATTAGACAAAATCAGAGAGAAATAATGAATTTTAACGAAACAATTTTACAATTTATGGGAAATGAACAATTACAATGGTTTGGACACGTGAAGAGGATGATTGAAGATAGATTGCCATTAGAGTTTCGAGTGGGTTCCAAGTGGGAGGAAAATAGAGGGAGAGCTAAGAAGACATGGCTATAGGGGATTATAATTTGATGCAGAGAACTGCAGGATGGTGACTGGAAGAATAGAGATGAATGGAGAAAGAGAATCAGAACATAATATTGAGCACAGGAAGATGTTGTATACTTTTAAAACATGTTTAATAATAAAGCACTTCCTGCTTTTTTCTTTTCTTTTCGAAAAAAAAATCTTGTTAGGAAAATGTCTATCAGAGTTGCAAATGTTGTATTTGAAATTTGATATTCCTATGTTTTACAACAACAATTTATCGGGATTTGATGTTTGTTTTTCATTATAATATCGTTGTTTTTTATCATGAACATTTGTGATGTTGTGTTGTCACGAGTAATTAGCCTTGATGTTTGCTTGGACACTAATTGCGTCCATATTAACGTGTGTTGTAGATTAATTAAGCGTCAGTATTGCTGAGATTTGCACTACACATCGTTTTCATATAGGTCTACATATTTAGTACATGAAACATAATAGGTAAAAATTCATACACTAATTTATCTTCATTTCAGAACAAAACGAAACATCCATATCAGCACATTTCAAACTTAAATTCAAGTTAACCTTTTGAGTTTTGAAGTGGAACAATGATAACTGAAGACTTGAAATGGAAAAGGATGTAAGTTCCATATTTGAAAAAACTCCAATTACGAATGGATAATAATCTATATTCTACATGAAACATAATAGGTAAAAATTCATACACTAATTTATCTTCATTTCAGAACAAAACGAAACATCCATATCAGCACATTTCAAACTTAAATTCAAGTTAACCTTTTGAGTTTTGAAGTGGAACAATGATAACTGAAGATTTGAAATGGAAAAGGATGTAAGTTCCATATTTGAAAAAACTCCGTATCTTGCTGGGCCAAAGCCATGGAACAAGATTCCATCCATCCATAGTAATTCTTCCCGAGGGCAAGTCTTTCACTGCAATCATAGCATTTTGATGCTATGCTTTGCAGCTTTACTAGGGAATTGTAGGTGTGATAGCTTCCCGTTGCTTTTCACTCCGGTGAAGGATGATAATGATGATGATAATGATAAGAATGATGATGGTCATATGATTTCGGGGACCATTTAGGCCTTAATGTTTTCCCGACATTTGCCTTACAGGTAAGGAAAAACTCCGATAAAAACCTCACTCAGAAAAACTGCCGCGACCGGGGATCGAACCCGGGCCCGCTGGGAGACAAGGCAGCACGCTACCTCGAAACCACAGCGGTGAACACAGATTAATCCATGCAAAATTGGAGTTTTGACAAACTGTTATAACATATGTGTTTTGTTCCTGATACAGTGAATGGGAAACCGCATAAGTTTGTATACGACTTAAAAAAGTAATTAAATTATATTTTTTATGAATAAATTGAAGTATTGTAAGTTTGTAAACATGTGTTTTGTAGCATTATATACTTTAATATCCACCGCTGTGGTCTCGAAAAAGCGTGCTGCCTTGTCACGCAACAGGCCCGGGTTCGATTCCCGATCGGGACAGGCTCCTGGGTGAGGTTTTTTTCTGGGTTTTTCCTCACCTGTAAGACATGTCAGGAAGCTTAGGGCACAACGGTCCCCGAAATTCATCCGGCTATCATCACCATCATCCTTATCTTTATCATCACTATCCTTCACCGGTGTGGAAAGCAACGGGAAGCTACCACACCTATAATTCCATAGTAAACCTACAAAGCATAGCATGAAAATTCTATGAAAGACCTGCCCTCGGGCAGAATTACTATGGATGGATATACTTTAATAAAGTGTGTATTATTGTGGAATATAACAGTTTTCAACCTCTGTGGTCTCGAAAAAGCGTGCTGCCATGTAACGCAGCGGGCCCGGGTTCGATCCCCGGTCGGGACAAGTTTCCTGAGTGATGGGGTTTTCGGGGGTTTTCCTCGCCTGTAAGACATGTCGGGAAACCTTAAGGCCCAAACGTTTCGCGAACATTATCTGGCCATCATTATCATCATTAACGTATTCATTAAGTTTAGGATTAACGGTTCTCACCTATCGTATATAAGGGGGGCAGCGTAACTCCGCCTTCCGGGTGCGCCAACCTCACAAGTGGGTTACAATAACACCATGCCAGGAGAGAATACTGGAATGTCGAAACGACAACGTGGTGGCATTGAATAAAAATAAATTGAAGATTGATTTTATTTTCCAATTGCAACAATTATACTTAATAGATTATCGAATATCAGATATATGACCATGTATATCATGTTACTTTCACAATGAAAGTGAACACCGGCAATATATTCTCTTATATCACTGATTACATTAAACATTGAATATTTGTATTTTGATTTACGTATTGTACAGATAGTCCTGCCGATAACACAGGGCTCTACATAAACATTTCAATGAAGACATAAATATGTGCAAATGTAACTTGAACGGAAACGTCTTAAAAAGTAAATGTAATTATCCAGAGAGATTTTAAGTTTCTAATATCCAGATAGCGTCCGATTTATTTACCTACTAAACAGTTATCTAAAGGAACTTGTCACGAAGTGATATTGGAAGTAAAGTAGTTTTAAATCAACGTGTTATTTATTGAACAATAAACAAATTTAATATAAAATTACACTATTGATGCCTGTCGTCCTCAAAACTTGATCAATTTTGTCTCAATAAATTAAATAATAATAATAATAATAATAATAATAATAATAATAATAATGATTTATTTTAGCTGGCAGAGTTAAGGCCATAAGGCCTTCTCTTCCACTCAACCAGCGAATAGTAAAATTATACAAAAATTACGTACATATTACAATTTTTAAGATATTAAAATACAGACTAAACAAAATACAATGATGATGGATCTAATACTAGCTAATGCTAACAAAAACATAGAATATAATAAAATTAAAATGATATAAAATAAAGTAAGTAGCTTCCTACATGATTATTAATAGAATGCTCTATATAGTTGTTATGTAGTTAATGTTTTCATTGTGTCGAACTTAAGATATCAGTTAATTTGGATTTAAATAATGATAGCGATTGACAGTCCCTGACATGACTGGGAAGTGAGTTCCATGCTCTAGCCATAGATATTGTGTAAGATTCAGAGTACAGACAGGTCCTGTGGGTTTATGATGCTATACGCCACCGGTTCCCAACCTTTTTCGACTCGCGAACCCCTTCCCTAACGATCTGAGTTGGATGAACCACTGACTTTTAAATATACATACAGTAGACATGCATAAAAATTAACTCAAAGCAAAACTTTAATAACCTTATATTAACTTAACCATCAACGGTTAAAACCTAAAGTTACACAACATGTAAGCCTAGTTGCAATAATAAATACAAGTTTTCAATTTAATTACTCACCTCTTCCTTGGAATTCAGTGAGAAGGTTGAGCCTGCTTTCCATGGCACAGAAATTTAAAATCATGAACTACATATAATGTGATAAATTCCCGATGTTAAACATGTAACAAGGAGTATTATGGGGTTAATTTTATTAAAACATATTATTATTGTTATTATATTATTATTGTTACTATTATTATTAAGACTGCCGCAGATATGAAGGAAACAATAATAGGCCTAACCTCGAAACCCGCCATTACGGAAAAGTTTTAGCGAAACTCTTGAAATATTTTGCGAACCCCCTGTGGATTCGCGAGCCACAGGTTGGTAAACTATGGTATACACAACTTCCTATGCAAAAAAAAAAAAATTTAATAGTGTTTTCTTCTCTCACTTTTTTCTACCCATTTAAGCAAGCAGTTCTTTATCCGATCGGCATCAGCTATATCTCCCATCCATACTTTTTTTTCCGGTCTCTCTTCTTCTTCTTACATCTTACGGTTTCCATTACTGAATATTTTCCTATAACATCTTTTGACATGTTCAAACCATAGCAATTTTTAATATCGAAATTTTAACACCCATTTTTGCGTCATTATTTAATTTCTATTTTTTTAAATGTCTTATCCATTTCTGATGACAATAATTTATTTGCATTGTTAAATTTAACTGCAGAGTTCTGTTCCGTATGTTATTGTGCTTCTTGATACATTGAATTACGATATTAGAATCAGATGTTCTATCTTTTCTTTTCCTTGTGTTCAGTATTAAGTGGTCACATAGAATAATTACTATAACTAACATTCATGTTTTGCAAATACCTAAGAACAATAATCACAAACAGGAATGAGATGCACAAGGAAATTAAACATAGGCTCAATTCTGGAAATGCGTGTTATTATGCATTACAGAGACTCTTGACTTCCCAACCCTTTTCAAAAAACGTTAAACTGAAAATGTATAACATTTTATTCTACCAGTTACATTATATGGATGCGAAATGTGAACTCTTACTTTAAGGGAGGAAAGGAGATTACGAGTATTTGAGAATAAAGTTCTTAGGAAAATGTTTGGACCAAAGAGTGATGAACAGACAGGTTAATGGAGAAGACTGCACAACAGTGAATTACATGGTCTTTATAGGCAGCCAAATATAATGAGAACAGTTAAGTCTCGTAGACTGCGATGGGTAGGACATGTGGCACGAATGGGGAATGAAAGACGTGTAGGAAAAGCAGAGGGAAAACGCCCAGTTGGTAGACCAAGAGTGAGGTGGGAGAATAACATTAACTATGATTTGAGGAAAGTAGATTATACAGGGGATTGGAAAACATTGGCTCAGGATAGGGATATACAGAGAGCTTATGTCCGCGCGGCCATGAACCTACGGGTTCCATAGTGCCAGTGAGTTAATTAGTTAACATTCATGTTTTGACCGTAATGTTTATAATTTCTTAGTATTGTGCAGATCAGTCATTACTAATACACTTTATCCTATATTTACATCTAACCTTAAAATCGCTTCCTGAAAATTAAAAGAAAAAATTCATATATAACTCTATGGTTCTTACTTCAGGATATGCAAATTATTGTTTTTATTACCTGTTTATCCCAAGAAAAAATACACCATTTAACATTTTAATTGCTGAACATTTGTTATTATATCTTATTTTAATTATACATTTTTTCCATCCTTGTTATTCTCTATTCTTAAATACTTTATTCTACCATAACTTTTATAAAATATTTTCCTTCTTTTAAAATAGAATTGTCATATGATAGGTGCAGGGGAAGAATCGGGTAAGTCACTTTATTGGGTGAAATGGATTTTGAGGTGTCATTAGATTCTATGTGAAAAGGGCCATATTTTATAAGTGTGAAACATTAAAAGAAACAGTTTAGTCATTAATGTATTTACCTTCAGAGTTTGGCACACAGCTGAATAATTAGTATGTTATATAATTAAAATCCCCCTTTTTTCCTAGGATTCATTGAAAAAATACGTGCCTGGTTTTCATATATTACGAATATTCTTTGGAAATTTAGACTGCCCTTATCACTTTGAGGGGATTCCTATGACATGCCATTTATCAACAATCTTTATTGTGAGTTTCTAGTAAGTAAATAACATTTATTAACTATTCTGATGAAAATGTATTGATATTTATTGTATATTTAAAAGTAATGTTTAAAATTGTTAGCCGTATTTATTCTTATTTCTATAATAAAGTCATATTTTAGTCCCTTCGAGTTTTTGCCAAATTTAAATTTGAATAACGAACACAATATAAGTAGAAAGTTGCATGATCACTACTTTAAAGGTCTTTTCGTTCTTGGAAATTCTTTAAACGATGGAACCGTTACAGTCCCCGCTTTCATTGAATGGTGAAAAGTTTGATAATGCACATAAATGAAAAATTAGTATAAAATGTTTAGTAGAAACTTAAATTATGAGGTCTTTTTTTTTTTGCTTCTTTCGGACATATTTGAACACCTAACAGATCATTAATGCAAGCATATATTTTTTATTTCTTAAGCCACATAATTCCGGCCCTTATTTATCAGCTTCACTAATTAAAATGCTATTAAATATCGTACTCAAATTGCAAAGTTAGTATGTATTTAGTGATATCCATCAATCGTTGTTCAGTTTTTTTTCGGTACATCAAACTTAAAACTTTAGACTGCTTTTAGTTTTTGAGGATGATCGATATAAATAAGGGGAAAACATCAGTTTGCTATGCATGATAAGTGTCGTAGGCTGCGATAGGCAGGTCATGTGGCACGAATGGGGAATGGTAGACGTACATGGAAGCTTCTTGTAGGAAAACCAGATGGAAAATTCCCAATTGTTAGACCAAAAATGAGGTGGGAGAATAACATTAACTATATTTTAAAGGAAGTAGATTATACAGTAAATGATTGGAAAACATTAGTTCAGGATAGGGATGTATGGAGAGCTTATGTCCGCGCGGCCATGAACCTACGGGTTCAATATTGCCAGTGAGTTTGCTATGTCTATGAGTTATAGCTAAAGAGATTGTGTCCATGCATTAAAAGCAACTGGATCGGACACTTGGGGTTAAAATACTGATAATAAATAGGTGTGAAATGCCAAGAGATCCTAAGAGGCGAGAGGTGTGGAAAGTAAAATTTTCTTCTTCGCTTCGCATCCTTTGCAAGCAATCCGCAACGGAAAACACACTTAAAGCATGCCTCATTTCTTTTACCACCGAGCCAAGAAACTACCAACATCCACCTCATCACTGACCTCAACAAGTATTTTCCGTGAATAATGTGTTTAAGGTTCTGGGAATTGTATGTCAATGAATTGAGTTGAATTCCTCAACACATTTGATCATTAGAGTTGTAGCAAGAATTAATAGACTCTAAGTACTAAAATATACGATTAATAGTAATAACTTGAAGGCGCACAAACTTCCACATGAGCCTATTACCAACTACAAACGAATGGTACCTACCCCTCTAAGGTGTAATGAATAACATGTGAATTTGGAGTGGGGTAAATTACTTTATGGGAGGAGTCATCGCCCTTATAAGGCAAGGACACGTGACAAATAGCCCTCACATACTCTCACGCTCATACGTTCTACAAGCAACAAGTCCTACAGCAACCGTTCGCGACCTTTAGTAAAAGTGATATTAAAAACATGTGGGCTTAAGTAAAATCATCAACTCCACTCCGAATTAGTGAGGTATAAATCATTATAATTCTATAATTGTATATGCAAAATTATTCAATAAACTGAAGTAATAAGTTTATAATATAAGCATCCCTGAGTTACCATATTCTACCCTGAACCGGCACAGAGTCCGGATAATTTATACCACTAAAAAAAACTTAAAATATTTATTTTACACGTGCTATCTATATCTACATCTATCTACAATGGCGTAGCCCATTGTTGAGCCATAGCCTCTCCCTTATAAGGAGTTACTAGACTAAGTTAATTTTTTAGTTACCTTATTTGCTCGTAGATGTCATGGATGGCATGCGTTCAACACACCGACCCAATGAGACATCTAACAGGCGGCTAAGATATTACTAGGACGTTGATATCGGTAAATTTTGCTTAGAGGTCTCTTTATTCAGGCTTAAGGATCTTTTACGATACTGAAAATATTCAGACTCGGGACCCACGGCTTTAAAGTCCCACCCGGAGGACTTACTTCTTGGATTTTTCCGTCCTAAAAAATCAATTGACCACGGCTGGGTTTGAACCCGAGACCCTCGGAACCAGATGCAAAGAGTATAACCACTAGTCCATCGCGGCCGGTTTGTGCTAAATAAAAAAATAATCTATTAAAAGTCGAAAAAATAATTTGAAACTATTAAAATAAAAATATGAGAAAATATTGTAACTTGCCAATTGCTTGAACATGCGTTGGCGGTTACTGTTTAATTTTCTCTGTAATTTCAAACTGATAAAATGTACACTAAAATTACGTTGAGGTAAATATCACGAAGTAAAATGCCTATCGTAAACCGGCTTCCATCATCAACAAAAGATTATATGGTACTGATTGTTGTTGCCGTTTTGCAATTGTTTTGACATCAGCGACCTTCCAGCGTCGTCGGTAGCTACTGATGAAGGCCGTTCAGCGACCTTACAGCGTCGTCGGTAGCTACTGATGAAGGCCGCTGATGTCAAAAGCGTCGCAAAACAACAGCAGCAGTTACTAGCACATGTTCTTCTCGAGATTATTGAAGCCGGTTTCTGAAAGGCCCACAGTTCTTTAAAAAAATTAAGCTAGTTGAGGACGACAGCACCTGACAGATATCTATTCTAATATTTTACTTTGTGTCTTCAAGTCTAAAGTGATTGGATTGGCAGGTAAGATGGGAACAGGTGGCTGGTGTCTGATTTTTCCTTCAAGGTCAGACAAAGCGGGACTGCCGAAAAAATTTCGCTATAGCATAGCTTCTCTGTCCCGCGTCGTTGTTCAGATGAGAACTCATAACATACCACTGTATATTTATTTCCTTGCGCTAAGAATGCCTCTACAATATATGATATGAAATATGCGTTTTAGAAAAAGAGCTCATTTTTATGTTCATAAGTGTGAAAATCCCATATTTTAAGTAATATAGTTCCCCGAGATAGAGGAATTACATAAGTAAATAGACTATTAAAACCCTCTCGTACAATAATATGTTGCGATATCCAAGTGTGGCAAATGTATATTCTCTTAAGGCCAGGATATTTGTTTTTTCTATGAAAACCAAACTCGGCATATAGCATTAAATTAAGAAATGTAAAGTGGAGATAGTTAACCTGTAAACTAGGACCATTAGGTGTAAGATTCAAATTAAACAAATATTAAACATCGCCCTCGCGGCCGCAATTTTCGATTTTTTTTTACAATGAATCGCTGTATATTCCATTAGAATGGTATTGTCCAAATGTCAATGAAATTCGATCATTAGATTTCTGGTTTACTTGAAACCCGAAATTTTAAAAATCGAACTAACGGCCAACATTTTTGTTTTCTAGCAACGAAATTGGATATGACCTTTGAATAAGAAAAATAATTCTGAGTTCGTTAATCAGCAAGATCGAACATTAAGGGTGAGTGTTAACCCGAAATCTGAACTTCAGTGAGAACATTTTTAACATTCTACCGGGTGTAATTTTTATTTTATTACACTTTATAGTTGGTATATAGGATATATTACAGTATTAAAATAAACATCATCTTCTTCTTTCACGGATTAGGTCTTTGTCTGTTCCGATCTCACATCTGTTCAGCCCAGCGCTTTCTTGGTTTTCCTACCGATCTTCGTTCTCCAGGATTATACATCAATTCCATCTTTGGTGTATCTCTAAGAGATCAAAAGAGAAGTCAAGATATCAGAGATGAATTATAAATATATAATATAAACGAGAGAATACACACAAATAAACGTAATTGGTTTGAACATATACAAAGAATGCCTAATAATCGTTTATCAAAACAGCTGCTTCATTATAGGACTCTAGGCTGAAGAAATGTAGGAAGACCAAAACGTCGTTGGAAAGACGACCTGCACCTGCAGCATATAGTTCACCGGGGAGCGGAACGGGCCAACAGGCCCATACCTTGAAGAAGAAGAAGATGATGATGATGATGCCATCTTTGGTATGCTCTGTCTTTGCCGATGCTCTATCCAATTGTCCCTGTATTCTTCTATTTATTGAAGGATATGTTTCATTAAATTGTTTAAAAATATTCAAAATAATTTGTTTCTCTCCGCTTTTCAAATAGTTTTTTTCTAATGTTTTAATAAATTATACAGAAAACGGCCATTTGAAATAATAGAAATCCCAACATATTCTGCAATGCGCATGCGTAATAATGCATATATAGTGTATTAAAAGTTTAACTATGTATTTTGAGATTCTCCCATATAACTGATATAGATATGTGCTGGAGAATAGCCTATATATATATATATATATATATATATATATATATATTATTTTATATAATTCGAGTGTTAGAGACTGAACTACGTTTTCTTACACGCTTAAAGGTAAACTACATATTATTCGACCAATGAAAATGCAGTCATGGATCTGGTTTGTTTATATTACAATTGAAACTTATTTCGGAAAAAGTATATGGAGTTTCTGAATGACGGAATTTTTCTTTACATAACTGTGTTTTCAGGAAACTCGTATTGAGACCTCAATAAGGTTGAAAATGACATTAATGATGTTATCATATAAGCGTAGGCCTATATAAAGTAATGTATTACAGTGGCATTACACAGAAAGACCGTGAAATACAAATAATCGAGTATTGGAAGATATTCCGAATATTCATTGTAATGGTGGAATACGATATTTCGTTTTGTGGAAACGCTGCCGGCTGCACTGAACGTGCTTCACTATCCTCTAATAAAGCACGTTTCGCTATAAATACTCTTTCCCGTCACTACCTGTCTACATGAGAACATCCAGCCAGATGGACGTTACTTCATAGCCGATCAATTCGTTTCCTTCATTATGTCCGACAGTTGAAGCACAAAGTACGTTAAAAAAAAAGCTTGTTTGTTATTTTGCGCCAGTTGATGACAAATTGATATTTCCTGAAATATCGATAATTTACTAGCAATGCCTCTACAATACCTAATGATTCAAACAACACCAAACAAAGGTATATAAGATGTTAAGTACCATATTTCCACAGTTTACTAACGGAGAGGAAGTTCTGTTAAGCGATGTTTAACATGCCTACTGATCTACATGCTACTAGAACCTCATTATCATTATTATTATTATTATTATTATTATTATTATTATTAAAATCAACATTTGTAAATCAATGGTAAGTTGTTTAATGATATACCGAGCAGAAACGTGGACTATAAATATCAAATTAAAGAAAACAGTTCCAATCTACAGACATTTATTTTTTTAAGATCTTCACGATGCTCTAAATCAGACAGGATCAAAAGCAGTATTATCCGATAAAAATGGACTTCGATGAGAAATGTATGCATTTGTGGCAATTATAATGTTTTGGACAAGTGAAGGGGATGAATGAAGATATATTACCAGTTAGAAGTTTGGAGTGGGTTCCAAATGAGAGAAAAATAAAAGGGGGACTAAAAATACATGGATAGAGGAAAATTAGAATGTGATGAAGCGCATCGCCTTTCAAATATTAGCTGCCAGATTCTGACTGATCCCTTTTATAATGCAAGGGACGAATAGAATGTCTCGACTTCTCTCGAATGGAAATTACAATAAGTTGATTCTTCCAGAAAGCGAATCAGAGACGCATTGGAAGATCTCCAACGGGCCCCACTGACTCATGAGTCGCCAACTCACGAATACCATTCTACCAGATAAAGCGAGACTTAAATTTCGCTATTGTCACCGAATTTAAAAACCCACCCAACAATGCGTAATAATAATAATAATAATAATAATAATAATAATAATAATAATAATAATAGCAATTATTGTAATCATAATATTAAAGCTTTACTGGCAGAGTTAACTCTGTGAGTCCTTTATTTAAATCAATCTTTTCAATTAAATTCATAAATGACTGTATATATTAGTGTAAATATACAATTAAAATTTACTAGATTCTATGCTAGTATCCACCTGAATAAATTGAAATAAAAAAAATGATTACCTGAGGAAATTGTATATGTTGATTTAAAAAAAATTGCCTTAAAATTGAATGCGAAATTGAGCTAATTTTAACATAAAATCTCTATTTTTCGACGGAAAACGTGCATTGTTTAAACAGAATTACCACCTTATCCTTAAGGTTTGCCAGATTATCCTATAAACTAGGAATTAAGTTGGTGTACACTAACTTGCTTTTATTTTTTAACCCTAACTGGCCCATATTTCTCACCTAATGAAATCAAATAAGTATGTGGAACAAGCAATTAGCAGTGAGTGAATAAATATATAATATACTAAAATAATTTAAGTTTCTATTATCATAAAATAAGTAGAATCTGTTGCATCTTACCTCACAAATATTTATGTTTATTTTGACAAGTTTCGATATGTTGTCCATGTCGAAAACATTTAAGTAGAAACACAACTACAGGTGTCCACAAAATTCTGCTAGCAAAATAATGTAGCTTAGCTTGTTAACTGTTTCAGATAGAGACATGCGGTTTTTTGCAACGTATTCTACATCTCTCAACGTTTTGTTTACATTTGTTACAAATTGTGATTCGCACGACAATGGCGACATCACAGGAAAAGCAGCAATGATTATGGTCGCACCTGAGTCTGGTAAATCACCAGTAACTGTTCAGCGAAATTTCCGCCGGCAATATGGAAGAGATCCTCCATCAAAATCATCCATAATTAGATGGGCCGAGAAATTTCTAGCGACTGGCAGTGTAATAGACTTGCCACGGAGTGGACGACCAGGTGTGAGCCAAGAAACTATCGACAATGTGCAACTTGCATTTCAATACAGACCTCAAAAATCGATTCATCCTGCTTCACGGGAACTGCATTTGCCAAAATCAACCATTCACAAAGTTCAAATTACGCAAGCGTTGCTGCCAACTGACTTCCCTCGACGTGCTGAATTTGTTGATTCCATGTTGAACGCAATTGACAATGAGTACCCCCAGACGGTGATGGTCTCTGATGAAGCGACTTTCTTTGTGTCTGGACATGTTAACCGCCATAACTTCGGATATGAAGGTACTGGTGATTTACCAGACTCAGCATACCACCACACACTCCAGGCCTTTTCCTTGTGCTGTCGTCATTGTCATTTAAATCACAATCTGCAACAAATATAAACAAAACTTTGGAAGAGTAAATTGCGTTGCAAAAAAAAAACAAAAAAAACGCATGTCTCTATCTCAAATAATTTACGAGATAAGTTACATTGTTTTGGTAGCAGGACTTTGAGGACACGCTGTATTTATGAGGTGGGATGTGCCTGAATGACCTTATTTATTAAGAAGAATCTCATAATGTTATTTCCTATTGCAATTTATTAATTGCATTTCCATATTAGCTTACAAGACGCTAGCAGTCATTTGTTCTATGTTGGAACTTTCATAGGAGAACTCCTGACATTGAATAGCCAAAATTTACACGTTATGATTAATAAATAATGACTATAATAATATTTACAATTATTTTTCTTCTTCATCATCATCATCCAAGGATTAAGCCATTGACTCGTTCCGGTTTTATGAAAGCTAGAATTGTTAGAATTAATCTGACCATCTTCTGTGAGGGCGTCCAAAATTTCTCCTTGCGTATAGTTTATAATTCAACAATAATTTTGTAGATCTCTCTTCTGGCATTCTATCAACATGTTCTTTCCAGGCGATCCTTATATTTTTATTTCGTTTTTTATCTCGCACAATATATCCTGGTATATTTCTTAAAAAGCTCGTCTCAATTGCTTCCAATCATTTTTCGTTTCTTTTAACGATCGTCCAACATTCTTATCCGTACATCAATACAGGAACAGCCATTACTTTATAAAATTTCATTTTTATTATTTTCTTAATATTTACAATTATTACAGTAATAGATAACCTATCGTTAACATGTAATCATATTCGAGAGGATATGCTACATGTATAACACAAAAAACGCATTGTTATGTAATGAGTCACTAGAGACAATTGCTTCCTTATATTAAAACACTCATTCAGTATTCCTGAAGAAACTGTGAAAGTGTGTCTGTAGAGTTTTGCTCCACCCGGTGTAATCTTAGTTTGGTTACACAAAGCTGTCATTATATATATATATATTGGTATAGGGAAATGTTTGCCTTGCCTACAATAATAATTCGATGACTAAAATTGTAACAGTATGTTTTTAGAAAATTAAGTCTAAAATTAACTAATCCATTCCGTTGAAAGCAAACTTTACAGTGTGCGGTTATTCCTTGAACAAACAAACCATATTACAAAATTGTATGGCAGGATGAGGCTTCATTGTAAATTGTATCGCACATTGGAAATTTGATTAAAAATTTAACGAGCTCAAATCTGGGAACGATATAGGACTAAATACACGCGAGAAAATGTTTTGTTAGGTAAACTATGTTCACTGTTTACATAAAAATGTGAACTTATTACGTATCTATAATAGATGTAATCATGTACATCAGGAAATAGCTTCCTAGCGCGTGACTTAACAATTGCATTGCATATTAGTCCACATGCAATTACTCTGCTAAATGTGTTTCAAATTAACTGCTAGGAGGAATACAAAATGATTTTAATAATGGTAATAATAGTAATAATCTTCTTCTTCTTCACTTCCTGGTTTAGGCAAGAGTTGCCTGTTCCGTCTTCACTAATAGATGTAAGACCATCTCTTCCGAGGACGTCCGACATCTCTTCTTCCTCTTGGAAAATAATGGAAGATTTTATTTGGTAATCTAGTTTCTTCCATTCTTTCTACGTGTTCTTTCCACTGTATCTTGTTGTTAAATATCTTTTCTTTTATGGAGTAGATCTGCAGTTCTTCACGGATATCCTCGTTTCTTATCTGGTCCATTCTAGTGCAGCCTTTTACTCTTCTTAAAAATTTCATCTCGGCTGCTTGGATTTTACTTTCTTGTTTGGTAGTGGTAATCCAAGATTCACTCCCATACAAAAGGACAGGGACAGCCATTGTTTTAAAAAAAATATTTTTTTAATTTTAATTATATAACATATACATATAACATAATAATAATAATAATAATAATAATAATAATAATAATAATAATAATAATAATAAATAAAACTCTTAGGAAAATTGTAACATTGACTCAACTTTGGAAACCATAATGCATTCATAATAGGGACTCTTGTCATACATTTTTTTTTTAAAAAAGTATAAACTAAAAATGTATAAAATTATTATTTTTCTAGTTATATACTACGAACACCGAAAATGATCTCTTTATTTAAGGGAGAAGAAATGATTGAGTATTTAAGAATTTAGGGACATTTTTGGGCCAAAGAGAGTCGAACAGATAGGTGATTGGAGAAGGTTATGTAACAATGAGTTACATGATCTTTATGGAAAAAACCGGATATCGTAAGTCAATTCGTAAACTGTGATGGGTAAGATCTGTGGTACGGATGAGGAATAAAAGAGGGGTAAAGAATCATCTTCTAGGAAAACCGGAGGGGTAAACGCCAAAAATAACGTGAGACAATAAAGGGGAATGAAATACGTGCATGGAAGTTTCTTGTAGGAAAACCAGAAGGAAAACGCCCAGTTGGTAGACCAAGAATGAGGTGGAAGAATAACATTAACTATGATTTGAGGGAAGTAGATTATACAGGGAATGATTGGGAAACATTAGCTCAGGATAGGGATGTATGGAGAGCTTAAGTCCTTGCGGTCATGAACCTACGGGTTCGATAGTGCCAAAGAGTTAGTTAGTTAGTTAGTTAGTTAGTTAATAACATTAATCAGTATTTGAGTGAGGTGATTAGCACAGGATAGGGATATGTGAAGTGCTTATATACACACTGTCATGAACGTCCGGGTTCTAAATAATTTATGTCCCTCAAATAATGATTAATGCTATTCTCACACCTCATTCTTGGGCGCCTACTGGGCGCTTTCCTTCTGGTTTTCCAACAAGAATTTTCTATCCTACTTCTTCATTCTCCATTCGTATTGCATGTCCTGCCTGTCGCAGTCTACGAGACTTCACTGTTTTTATTACATCTGGGTTCCCATAACGATCGTGTAGCTAACTGTTAAGCAGTCTTCTCCATTCGCCTGTGTGTTCGTCTCCCTTTGGTTAAAAAAAATCCTAAGAACCGTATTCTCAAATACTCGTAATCTTTATTCCTCTCTTAAAGTATCCGTATAGTATATCTGGGAAAATAAGTTTCATATATCTTCAGTTTAATGTTTTTTGATAGGAGGTTGGGATAACAAGAATCTATGTAAGATGGTAATATAGTATAATTAGAAGTAAGACTTCTGTCATTTGTCTTGGTTTCACATACAAACAGATGAATAATATAATGAGAAGTTAGACTTCTGATTGTATTTTTTCTTGGTTTCACACAGAAACGTTGAATAATATAATGAGAAGTTAGACTTCTGATTGTATTTTTTCTTGGTTTCACACAAAAACGTTGAATAATATAATGAGAAGTTAGACTTCTGACTGTATTTTGTCTTGGTTTCACACAAAAACAGTTGAATAATGTAATGAGAAGTAAGACTTCTATCATTTGTCTTGGTTTCACATACAAACAGATGAATAATATAATGAGAAGTTAGACTTCTGATTGTATTTTTTCTTGGTTTCACACAGAAACGTTGAATAATATAATGAGAAGTTAGACTTCTGATTGTATTTTTTCTTGGTTTCACACAGAAACGTTGAATAATATAATGAGAAGTTAGACTTCTGACTGTATTTTGTCTTGGTTTCACACAAAAACAGTTGAATAATGTAATGAGAAGTAAGACTTCTATCATTTGTCTTGGTTTCACATACAAACAGATGAATAATATATGAGAAGTAAGACTTCTGATCATTTTTTCTTGGTTTCACACAAACACATGAAATAATATAATGAGAAGTTGACTTCTGATTGTATTTTTTCTTGGTTTAACACAGAAACGTTGGAATAAATAATGAGAAAGTTAGACTTCTGGACTGTATTTGTCTTGGTTTAACACAAAACGTTGAATAATGTAATGAGAAGTTAGACTTCTGACGTACTTTGTCTTGGTTTCACACAAAAACAGTATGAATAATATAATGAGAAGTAAGACTTCTAATCGTATTTGTCTTGGTTTCACACACAAACAGATGAATAATATATGAGAAGTTAGACTTTATGTATTTTATCTTTTCTTGGTTTCACACAGAAACGTTGAATAATATAATGAGAAGTTACAACTTCTGACGTAATTTGTCTTGGTTTCCACATAGAAACAGTTGAATAATGTAATGAGAAAGAATAAGACTTCTATCATTTTTTCTTGGTTTCACATACAAACAGATGAATAATATAATGAGAAGTTAGACTTCTGATTGTATTTTTTCTTGGTTTCACACAGAAACGTTGAATAATATAATGAGAAGTTAGACTTCTGACTGTATTTTGTCTTGGTTTCACACAGAAAACAGTTGAATAATGTAATGAGAAATAAGACTTCTATCATTTGTCTTGGTTTCACATACAAACAGATGAATAATATAATGAGAAGTTAGACTTCTGATTGTATTTTTTCTTGGTTTCACACAGAAACGTTGAATAATATAATGAGAAGTTAGACTTCTGACTGTATTTTGTCTTGGTTTCACACAGAAACAGTTGAATAATGTAATGAGAAGTAAGACTTCTATCATTTGTCTTGGTTTCACATACAAACAGATGAATAATATAATGAGAAGTCAGACTTCTGACTGTATTTTGTCTTGGTTTCACACACAAGCAGTTGAATAATGTAATAAGTTAGACTTTTGACTGTGTTTTATCTTGGTTTCACACAAAAATAATTGAATAATATATACCATCTGTGCTGCAATCTTAACTTTTAATGCATTAAAATCCTTGCCCTAGTAATAGCGTATATTTCCATAATTAAGGCTATGTTTAATTTCCTGTTCATCTCATTCATGTTTATAATTGTAGTTCCCAGGTAGTGGGATTCTGGAATAGTAATTTCAGTGCTAAATACAAAAATCTGTTTAGATACTAGTGGGAAAAACGAACAACATTTCCCTAATGCAAAATTAATATAATTTAACAATTCAGCATCAGAATACCCTTGAGTTTTCAGCTAATTTGTGTCAGTGATGTGAATTTTTTGTAAAATTGCATGAAACTGCACGCATATCTGTAATAATTATATACGGTTCACTTTGTGTTGATTTAGAAATAAAAAAAGTTGTGACAATAAACATGTGATAAAAGCTGTAAAAATATAATGTATACGGCATAACATATGATAGCCGGCAGCTTGGAATTCTGGTTATTGGTAGATCGATCGCATATACATACACCGCTAGGCCCTTTAGGGGATTGGTAGTCACTAGTCACCCAGTCAAACCAAGCGCTAATTCCAATGGTACACAACACCATACACATATATATACACAAATGGTAGACGAGGGGAGAGATCATGATGGCGAATGGATAGACGAAGAGTAGATGTAGAGAACGTGGAGACAGGGTTGAAGCCAAATCCAGTAGCACAAATTAATTGAGGGGGCGGAAAGTTAGTAGCAAAAAAATCCTCTTATACAAGACGCAAAATACACATCAATCAAAATATCTGTCTAAAATTTTGTAGTGGACTGAAGCATTTATTTCACTTGCTATTCCTATCTGAAATCTATGACGTCTATTCTGTACAAATGAATACGTTAATGATGATAATAATAATACTAATAATAATACTAATAATAATAATAATCTAATTTTCCTACAACCCATTATAAATTTTACTCCTCTATGCATCCCTACGTGGAAAACAACGGGAAGCTACCACACCTATAATTCCCTAGTAAAGCTGCAAAGCATAGCATGAAAATGCTATGATTGCAGTGAAAGACCTGTCCTCGGGATGAATTACTATGGATGGATGCATCCTATTGTCTGAAACACTATTTGTTAATTCTTTCGACACCTTGATCCTATGCACTCCTTGAACCCACTGTCCTTTTGGTCTCCCTTTTCTTCTGTTGCCCTACGCATCAAAATTTAATACATTTTAGGTATCTTGTCATCTGACATCGAATTTGCGTGGACAAACTCTTTGTCTTCTTTCTTCAATAGCTTTTTGAACATCCATTAATAAGAATATTTTTTTTTTATTCTGGAAGAATGAAGGCTATAAGACGTCGTCTTAGACAAATATTCGAAACATTCTTCTAGTAAGAACTGAGTAAAATAAGCGAAATCTACACGAAATCAATTTATGGTCCGATGTGGCTCATTTTCGGGAATTGTCTTTCGTTTATTAATTATACGAAACAAATCACTGCATTTTAAATTAATTGAACTTTATTTGAAACAATATAAAACAATAAATACGTGCTTGTTGTCATTTTATGACTGATTTTTATCACGGCCTGCTGTAGTCTCAACTAATGAACATTGCCCACACTCTTGACATTAGTCAGTTGTTCATAATGAACGCAAATATTTCTAATAAATATGTTATTATTTTACTATTATTTAATATTTTTAAAACACGATGGCGCAAAAAATAATGTATAACACACGTTTATGAAGTGTTTTACAGAATCTCGCTATCGCTCAGTTTCAAACATTTCCTCACTTCTGTAAAACCACTTCCCAACCTCGCATCGTAATATACTATAAAATTGCTATCTTGCACTAATGAATAACATTTAGAGAATCTTGATTATATATTTAAGCGGTGCAGCTGCGCCAGTTCTATAGACTGCGCATACATGTATCTGCGTTCTGAATGTAATTAAATTGAGGAAATCAGTTCCGTGAACACAAGGAGCCAACATAATTATGTACCCACCCATCTGTATCTCCCGCGCTCACACACAAAAATGGCAAATGCAATTAGAAGCATGGTAACACGGGAATACAGTGTTTACACTATTCAACAGCTCATCGTTATAGCAGCTGCTGTAACAACACAATGATGGTAACACTAATGGTAGTAACTTCACTCAGGTAACTCGTATCTTCAGGGTAAAACATTAACATGAACAAATCTGTAGCTACGCAGGATGTTTTGAAGAGTGATGACCATAATTTTTATGGATGAGAAGTAAAAATGAAGGCAAACAAAAGTGAGCATGGGTCTGAAATGTAACCGGTTCCGAGATAATGTGGGGGTTGAAGGTTGGTCGGGAATTCTGGAAGATACCGTCATAGAAGAGATGTGGAAGGAGATTAAATATCGAAAATGGAAGGAAATGGATTGGACACACTATCAGAACAGAACTAGTCAGTGTGCCAAAGAGAGCACTGGGATGGAATCCAGAAGGATTGCCTTGAAAAAGAAGAAGACCAAAAAAGTCCGTGTTGCAGTACTGTAACAACAGAAATTGAACAAGGAAAATCTGTAATGACGTCAGGAATTTGGCAAAAAACGGAGTCCGGTGACGTGCTTACACAAAGGCCATATGCTTTCAAGAGGAGTGACAGGAGCTACTAATACTGTTACTGTTGCTACTACTACTACTACTACTACTACTACTACTACTATTACTACTGCTACTACTACGCCGTAGAGAAGGTTGGTTAAAGCAAAAGGTTGGAGGTTCGAGTTCTGGTGAGGTCAAAATTTTTTAACTGGCCTAAAATTCTGGTGTTACTATAGACCTGGAGTCTATTCAATCTCTAATGGGAATAAGTATCATTCTTGTTCTGGGTGTAAATACGGTCGTCAGACAGGGCTGACAACCCAGCCGTAATCTTGTGCCGACAGTTTAAAAAAGGGTGACACTTAACCAGCTACTGGGGACACGCTGTTGCGTAGTTGGTTAAAGCGATATGCTACAAGCTGGAAAATCGGGGTTTCGAGTCCCGGTGGAGTTAGGATTTTCAAACTGGCCTGAAAGTTCTAGCGACACCATGGCCATCGTGTCGACTCACTCTCAAACGGAAATGAGTACCAAACGCTAGTTGTGTGGGTAAAGGGTAGATCATATATGACATATGCCTACTTCTTCTTCCCATCCTTGGAACCAAAATTGCCCCTGCCTAGCCCCAACTATCCTGATGCATCTTGGTCACGTGTCCTCGCCAGCTCATTTTTGTAGCCAGGCGTTTATGACTGCGTCCTTTATTCCTCTCCTCTGGCGTAGCGTAGTTCTCATTTGATCTTTCACTTTGATTCCTAAAATGTTTCTTTCCATTTTCCTCTGTAATATCTGTGCCGCTTGAGTTCGTCTTTTTTTTTTTTGGCAATCCATATTTGACTTCCATAAGGTAGTGCTGGCAACGCACGTTTACAGAGTTTTAAATGTGGTACTGGGGCTGATGTATTTGTTCAGGAATATGAATGTTATATTCCTAAATTTGTACCATGCTGTAGGCCTACGTTAAGAACAATTTTGAAATATTTTGCGGTAGGTGTAAGCCAACTACAGATGTAGAGTGTCCAAGTATAAGAAATGCAACGATAAAATAAACCATACATTTCATACTTAACAAACAAACACGATCCTCGACTGCATAGCGATGGGTTGATATAAAAATTCCCTTATTTTTCTTGGTGGCTACAGGATTTACATAAAAGAACATAAATGGAAAAAATATATTTCTTTATAATTATGACATTGTAGTACGTGATGATGGTAGAAGAGGAAAGTGTTTGCAGATGTAAGCATACCCTGGAGGTACACACACTTGTTCCCTCGTGCAGAATTGAATTTGAGTTCGCCTGCATTATCTTAGGACGTGAAGGTAGCTTTACCATATGTTACAGAGGTTGTTCGTGAATACTTGAAACTTGTCGAGTTTCGCACAACTTGGTCTTTCCAGTATGAACCATCAGCCGGCGAAATTGTTTCAAACAACAGTGACACAAGTCGCTAATACTTTAATCAATGAATTGTACATTTACCTTGTGAATTTCCACATCAGGACTTTGCCCCGATGCATGATGATAACATATAAACATATGCCCAAGCTATAGTAATAGCATAGGTATATTCTAGCGCTCTATCGACTTGCAATTACCCCTGTTTTCGTATTCTTATTGGCTAAATGGAAGCTATTAAACTGTTAACCTTAGAGGAAAATGTTCGCTATATACTAATTTCGAGCTATGTTCCAGTTGTATTGTAAACAAACTTGAATAATGTATTACTCCGCCTATTGGGGGAACCGTGGTACTACTTTTAACCGTCATATGACTGAATGGTGTAGGATAGAAACATTGTTCTTAGGCAACATCGTATTTTACGGGAATAATGAATACGAGGTAAGATGGTATCAATAATTAGGAACTTCCTCCATTTCTTATTTAATAATAATACTTTTACTTTATTTATTCTGGCAGAGCTAAGGCCATAAGGCCCTCTCTTCCACTCAACCAGCACAAATACAAATAAATATTTGACAAATATAGATATACACTATACTAATTATAAACAGTTAAAGATACAATAATGTAGCAATGTAAATGTCGTGTACAAACAACATTTTATAGGGTAATAACAATAATGATACGATAATAATAATAATAATAATAATAATTATAATTATAATAATATAAATATGATACATTATACGAGAAAACACCAATTAATATGTATATATACCTTACACTGGATAATAATGAAGTCGAGTTTAGGGCAAATATAAATTTAGATTTCTTTTAAAAGATGCCAATGTCCGGTAGCCCCTTATTTCTTGTGGTAGGGAATTCCAGTTGCGAGAAGTGAAGATGGTATATGACATGGAGTGATGTGATGTTCTATGTTGCGGTATATTAAGCAAGAGACTATGTTGTGATCTTGTGTTTAAGTTATGGTTTGAGGATAGATACTGGAAACGGGATGATAAATAATTGGGAATCGAGGTATGTAGGATCTTAAATAGGAGAATTAGACAGTGCGATTTTCTTCTCTCTTTTAGATGTAGCCATGACAATTCGTGGAATAATGGGGAAATGTGATCGTATTTTCGAACATTAAATATGAATCTGATACACATATTATGGACACGCTGCAGTTTGTCCGACAATCCGTCACTTATGTCAGTTAGTAGAACGTCACAGTAGTCAAAATGCGGCATCACTAAAGTTTGGATTAAAATTCTTTTAAGAGTTGTAGGAAGAAAATGTTTAAGTCGCTTTAGGGAATGCATTATGGAGAAGATCCTTTTAGATGTTTGTTTTACTTGCACATGCCAGTTTAAATTAGAATCTAAGTAAAATCCCAAGTTTTTAACGACGTCGGTATAAGGAATTTGTTCATTATCTAATATGACAGCCGGCATATTGCCATTGTTTATGAAGTGTAATAACCTTGGATGTCCGATAATTATTGCTTGCGTTTTGTTTACATTTAATTTCAGCCCATATTGTCTGGACCATGAAGATATATGCCTGAGGTCAGTGTTTACTTTGTCAATATATTCATTAATTTCGTCAGGCCTAAAGTGTGTGTAAATCTGTAGGTCGTCGGCGTAAAGATGATGCTTGCAGTTTTGTAGTTTCTTGGTCACGTCATTAATATAAATCGAGAAGAGAAGAGGAGCGAGGACGCCGCCTTGAGGTACCCCTTTCCTCACCAAGCGCCAGGAAGAAATGCGATTATTAACAGAAACTGATTGCTGACGATTAGTGAGGTAAGATCTAAACCAATCAAGGCAGTTTTCCGACAGATGTAGTGTCTTTAGTCTCGCTAGCATTAAGTCTATATCTACTGTGTCAAAGGCTTTGCTGTAGTCGAGTAGGACTATTGCGGTGAGTTTGCTTTTGTCCATTGAGTCTCTTATGTCCTCTACAATGTCAAGTAGTGCAGTACTTGTATGATGTCCTGTTCTAAAACCAGACTGATGCTTATCATAGGTCGTGTGTGATGAGGTAATCTGTTAACTGTGAGTGTATTATTTAATTATGACAAAAATTATGTATGTACCTATCTAATCATACATTTACGCTTTTTTCGTACAACCTTTATATATCGATACAATTTCATTATAGCAGAATGTATGTTCCATGCCGTCTCATCTGTAAATTTTGCTATTATTTTCACCACATTCTCAATTGTTAATGTGGGATATTTTTCACTGAACTGTTTAACAATATTCAAAATAATTTCTTACTTTCCGCTTTTCAAATGCTTTTCTTTCCAATTATTAAGAAATTCTACAGAATCTTTGCCATTCTCAAACAATTGAATTACCAACGTATTCTGCATTGTGCATGTGTAAGAATTAAACAATTATTATTTATTTAATTAAAATAAAAATAAAACTTAAAGTTTTATGTGATTTTCAGATTTATTATTTAATGCATTAAAATTGTAATTAGATATTTTAAGATTCTCCTTTATAACTAATACAGACATGTACTAGATAATATATATTTTTTATTTCCTTTATATCGAATATTAGAGAGCGAACTACATTTTCTTACTAGTTTAAAAATAAAAGCATTATTCGACCGATGCCTCTAGTTGCGAGGGATACGGGTTCAAACCCGGCCGGGATCGATGGATATTTGAGACTAAAAGATCCAAGGAACAAGTCGTCCGGGAGGCACTTTAGACCGTGGATCCAGAGTCTGAAAATTTTCAGGCTTGTTAATGAACCGCAAGCCTGAATAAAGAGGCTTCTGTGTAAAATTCGGATCGTTAACCATCCAAGTAATACTTCGGTTATCCACTAGGTGTCTCTGTTAGGCGATGTGCCCATCCCACATCACTCGCTGACAACTTGAGGCAAACAAGCGTAACTAAATTAGTTCGGTTAAAAACACTCCCACTAGGGAACACCCTAATACCGACACGGGGATGTACGGGGTATATAGATAATACTGTCATTATTATTATTATTATTATTATTATTATCATTATTACTATTATTGAATTGATGGTGTTTTGAGCAGTATGAGAGGAAACAAATTTGATGCTAGAGATTGGAATGACAGAGAGATGTGGAGGAGTATGGCAGTAGTTTAATTGAGCGCAGGAAGATGTGAAACCTGTTAATAAATTTATTATTATTATTATTATTATTATTATTATTATTATTATTATTATTTTATTGGAAAGTAGAAAAAACCAAATTCATTTGTCTAGTGATTGATGTGAACGCCTCTGGTTCCAGGTTCACGATTAAAATCAGGCCAGATATATGGAGTTTTAAAGATTTAAAAATTCAGAATATATTTCTCATCCGGAAGGAAGTAAAGCTGTTTATCCCGTGTCGTAAATGTATGGAACATTAAAGAACCTCAAACCTAAAATAAGAGACTCCTCGATTTGAACTGCGAAATGAATGGCGTGGGATCTTAAACGCGAGCATAATCGTTAAATTGGCAATGTATCCTATGAGACATATTGGTTAAAATTTTAAAATAAGGAAAATCAGTAGAAATTGCTTAAATTTGTGTTAGATTTCACAACATATAATTATAAAATAAAGTTTCATGTGTTTTTTCATTGCAGTCGGACACATTTAAATAAATGGCACCATTTGCGAATTAAAGGACTAAAAAATAACTAAGAATTAAATTGTGTTCGTAACAGAGTATTAAATTAATTTTATTATTTTACATGAGTTGCATATGTAAAAAAAAACAATCGTTTTATAGTTTACATGCTTATTTATAGAAGTTTTCATTAATATAATTTTATTAACTTATTACACGATGTTACGTAGCCTATGCACAATTATAGCCATCGTCCTGATGGGCAGAAGGATATCGTCTCTGCTTGCTCGGGCACATTTCACTTCTTTGGGCTATACCACATTTTTTACTTTACATATATATATATATATATATATGTGTGTGTGTGTGTGTGTGTGTGTGTGTGTATGCGTGTGTGTGTGTGTGTGTGTGTGTGAGAGAGAGAGAGAGAGAGAGAGAGAGAGAGAGAGAGAGAGAGAAATTAACTCTTGAATTTATATTTGAACTCGAGACCTCTTACTCTACGTTAGAGCAATCCTAACTGCACCACGCAGGCATTATATAGATTATGTATTACATGAACAGAAGAATTAACGCCTGAACCGTGATTTGAACCCGAGACATCTAAATTTATACATAAACCATCTTCGCTACTCTGGCTCCCAGTTCAAACATAAATTTTCCTTTCCTTAAATCCGATTGAGGGTCTTTCCACTTTTCAGCGGTTGCCCTTTTACCAGCCGGCTGCTGGCCCTTCACATCCACATGTGTCAATCACAAGAGGTAGATGATCAACAGCCAGTGTAGGGGTGACATGTAGTTAGCATGTCGAGTCCCCCAGCCGTTATAGCTGGTTCCTCAACCTGGAGCCGCTACTTATTGTAGCTACCCAATTGCCTCACGATGCTGGGTGGGCACCGGTCCCATACTGGCCGAAATACCATGAGAAAATGTCTTCCCCCATGGAGACTCGAACCAGCGCAAGTCCCGTAGCTCTGCGCCAAGGCTTCCTACCTTAACCGCTCGGCTACGGCGCGGGACCTTTCCTTAAATACAGTTCTCTATCGTAGTAGGCAAAGGGACACCGCTCGCCGCAGCATTTGACGGCGTCTGTGACAAGAAAGCATTTTAATGAGAATATATTACTCTATAGCAGTAACGATATTTATTTCGATGTCATAATTAGATTTTGACATTTAGAAATGAAGGCCAAATATTACATAAATATAAAAATTAACACGTGAACCGGGTGAATAATTAACTTATACTGCAAGTACTAAAATAACATGAGATTGAAATTAAATTCGGTTTAAAGTGGTTATGTCAATTTAAATAAATGTAAAATAAAACATATGGTATATATTACGATGAATGTAACTTCTAGTTTGATTACATAGTTCATTGTTTGTGAATATATAATTGTTATAATATTAATGTAAACAGTAATTATATGTTAATGACATTAGAGATGCATCTGGTATAATATTTCATAGATTTTAATTAATATTCCATTCCCCGAGGTTTCATACTCCCCACATGTTGTATATTTGCTCGTCAAAATTATTTATATTACATATCGTCTCTAACCATTTATTTTAATTGCGAAGATTAGGTGTACATTAAATTAAATAGCTTGAAAGCTATTTTTTTAGCTTTAAACTAAAATAATTAGTGTTAAATAATACGAATATTTAAAAGAACAACAGGTCCTTCACTGCAATCATAGCATTTTCTTGCTATGCTTGCAGCTTTACTAGGGAATTGTAGGTGTGGTAGCTTCCCGTTGCTTTCCACACCGGTGAAGGATGATGATGATAATAATGATAAGGATGATGATGATGGCCATATGATTTCGGGGACCGTTTGGGCCTTAAAGTTTTCCTGACATTTGTCTTACAGGTGAGGAAAAACCCCGATAAAAACCTCACCCAGAAAAACTGCCCCGACCGGGGATCGAACCTGGGCCCGCTGCGTGACAAGGCAGCACGCTACCTCGAGACCATAGCGGTGGACATATATATATATATGTGTGTGTGTGTGTATATGTATGACATTAAAATAAATATAAAGCCTGAGCCGGGATTTGAACCCAGGACATCTAACTTGATACTTTAGTGCGCTACCAGTTAAGCTATCTAAGCATCCTAGTTACAAACATTTATATATATATATATATATATATATATATATATATATATATTGTCTATCATGAGAAGTAGCGGGAACTCGGTCTCACTGCCCTTTCCTAGCTATATATATATATATATATATATTATATCCATGGCTAGGATATAGGGGGGTAATGTCGTTGCCTCCGATCTAGGGGCGTCCGATCCAAAGTCAGGACAAATTTTTCTGTATGCGATTTCTCTGCATCTGTCTAGCGTGAGGTTCATGTTGCATTGCTCCCTGGCTACAAAAGTAAACATAAATATCGATAGAGAATATGATTACACCGACCGAGTTTGAACTCTTGAACCTCGGAAGCAGAGGTGAAGAAGGTAAAACCATTTTTTGATAATGACAACTTCTATAAATATACGCGAAGGCCTTAGTTCTGTATCTTGGTTGTGTGTAAAAACTCAATCATTTTAGATATCAACGTTAAAATTATAATAACTTATCTGAGAAACTCAGTTGCCATCATCCAAAAATTGACCATCTTCTATTTGTGTTTTACTATAGGGCCTATCTATTTTATTGTTAGATGCCGGTTTAAGTTATCTTCCATTTTGTTCAATATTCATTTTTTGATTTACGTTTATTCAATTAGTGCCTTAAGTCATCTTATTTATTTTAATTTATAACCTGCCTCTGCTCATTTCAGCAAATTGTATGTGTAGGCGATTCTTTTTACTTACTCGTAACTTCCAAGTTTCACTTTCGTACATGACTTCAGGGCTGAACAATTTTTGTAAAATTTAGAAGAAATTTTGGTCATAGTGATTTTCAATGTCTACACGACAGATCGGTGAAGATATGTAAACCATTTTTTAAAAAATCGTTTTTAAAAACTGACGTACAGAAAAAAGTAAACAGATCTTAGAAACATATCAGGCGAATAGCCTACCTTAAACCCATTCGCTTCAGGTTTAACTGCTCAATGCATTTCCCCAAAAACAGAATTTAAGTCACCGTAAGTTATATTTTCTATTTTCAGACATTCAAAACAAAATAAAAGATAACGGTACTTGAAATCATAATAAGGGTGAAGGCAAAAGCACATTCCTCTACTATTCATAAATGTTAACAAAATATTACCCCGCCAAGGGATGCACAAAATATTGCAAAATATATAACATAAGAATTAAGCGAGTGCACCTCGTCTTCTGAGTTGAAGGCCATACAACAGCCGGCGAGTCTACTTCGTCTTTTGAAGCAAATGGGTTAAGAAAATTCCTAAATGAAACTAGAAGAGATAAACTTAGAATTGAGGAAATCAGGAGACAGCTGGACATTCAAACAATAAATTAATGAGTGAACAAGTGTACGTATGGATGGAATATGCACATATCTCGAATGGAAGAAACAGGATGGCTCGTTTATCAAGAGGAGATAATGTATCGATGGATGAAAGGAGATAATGTTGGAGGGATTCTTTGTTTTCTGGACTGAACATACCGTAAGCCAAACATATAAGTATGCAGAGAATAATAACAACAAGAAGAAGACGCTTGAATCATTTTTGCAGTGAGGAACGTCAAAGTCTTCATTGAAGAACATCCGTATTCCATAATCAGTCTCGTATAGACAGACGTGTATGTGTGTGCGTTAGAGAAGTCTAGTTTCTGCTGGAGAGAGATGGCGTTAAGTTTGCTGGTTTTGTAATTAATTTTCATAGTTTGCTTACTTTACGAGATGCAGCGTACTAAATTTCACCTGAGCTCATTGCGTTTCAGGTTGCACTAAATTATACGTTGCAGACTGTTACTCTACTTCTGAGCTTCGCATAATAATGTTGTAATTCAAATTAATTTTATCTTACGGATTTTCATTTCCAGAATATCATGTAGACTACTAGTATCCATGTAAATATTATGCTTTCAAGGTGTCTTATGTAAATATCTTAATTTCATTAATGAAATTATGTGTTTATATACACGGGATGTAGATGATGCATCATAGGTGATGGAAAATTAATCGAGGTATATGAAAGATAATAATAATAATAATATTAATAATAATGTTTTGTTTATTCTAGTAGAGTTAAGGGTCATAAGGTCGTCCCTTCCACTCAACCAGCACTTATATTCAAATGCATATTTACAGTATAGATTTTATATACATTATACTAATTATAATAAATTTAAAAGAAAAAAATTGCATATTTTGTTGAAGATACCTGTGTAAATAACAGAAACAATCCTGAATAAAAAAGTGAGTAAAATTTTATATATACATAGGCCTACATTTTATACGAGACAACAACAACAATAATAATAATAATAATAATAATAATAATCTATCTCACTGACGCCCGGAGGTTCATGACCGCATGGACATAAACTCTCTATACATCCTATCCTGAGCTAATTTTTCTATATAATTCACCTATCTCAAATTATGGTTAATGTATTTTTCCCACGCCATTATTGATCTGATAATAAATAATGATAATAATAATAATAATAATAATAATAATAATAATAATAATAATAATAATAATAATAAAAATAATGGAAATAATCACTGGAAACCCTTAAAGAATTCACATAGTAAAATATTTAAGAAATACTTGGCAGATACTGTCGTCCTCAACTAGGATAAAATAAACACAACGATTTAATTTTAAATGAGAACACACCTAACTCCCCTCTATACGAAATTACGAAACAACAGTCAGTAGCTACTGACAACGCTGATGATGGAAGCAGGTTTTCGAAATGCCTACTTTTTTTTTTTTTTTTTCATTTTAACCTAGTTGAAGACATGACACCTGCCAGGTATTTATTTCAATATTTTACTTTGTGAATATTTATCACAACGGAATTTTTATCATGAATTTTGTCATTAAAGAATTCAGCATTGAAAGTACGAGTTCCATATATTTTAAAGTTAATAATAATAATAATAATAATAATAATAATAATAATAATAATAATAATAATAATATTTTATTTATATACAGATATTCAATGTTTACACATATTTCAGTACCTAAACTTTTATTTTTCTTCTCCGCTCGTCTCTACGCATCCACTCCATGTTCTCCAGTCCTCTTGATCTCATTCCAGATATTATTTATTGTATCCACAAGTTTCGAGGTCCTTCTTTCCTTCGTCTTCCAGGTGGACACCATTCCGATGTTTTTTCTAGGTAATCTTTCTTCTAGCATAATAATAATAATAATAATAATAATAATAATAATAATAATAATAATAATAATAATAATAATAATAATAATACAGCCGTTCTGCATTGCTTGATGTAACTTGCAAATAATTACAATAGTTTTCTCACAATTCTAATTAAGAAACTTTATTACATATTTAATAAATTAATGATGATCTTGGTGATCAAATCGTAAAACATGTCAATATACTCAATTCACCAATTAAAAAATGAAAAGAGTTAACATACTTCAACAGCAACGCTGTCATTTTCAAGACTAAAAATTGACATAAATATAATTTTTTTTACTACATATGCTCATTTGTTTTGTTGCAGGGAAAGGCCGCTTGTACCCTGCCTACAGCCTTAGCGGCTCGGAGGGTGAGGCTGATAGTCCAACGCACCATTACCGCTCATTGAGACGACAACATCCACAACAACAGCAGCAGCACCCGCTAGTAGCTGGCAACAATCCATACCAGCAACATACGTATCAACAACCATACCAGCATCAGTACCAACAGCCACAACAACAACAGTTGCAGCAACAGCATCCCGCTGGACTCAGCGACACCCCAACTTCTGAGAATGCGTCAGATGCTACGCTGACCGACTCTGAATTGGCCCTCGCCCGGGATTCTACTCTCCTCGTCCACAACGGTAAGAGATTTCTGTTTGTCTTTCTTCTTCTCTCCCCGTCTGTCACCATGGAGATCGTCTTGGGGTGGATAAAGTTGATTAACAAGCGCCAGGGGGAATCTGCAGGACATTTTGAGATTGGGATAAAAACAGGTGCTTGATTTCTCTTGAAACCATTACGGTCGAGAATAGTTAGGAAATACCATATAACTTACTAGTGGAATTAAAAGAAAACCTACGATTTACAAACATAGATACATTACAAATCGTATTTATATCTATACACGGTGTGTCCTGATAAAGTTACAATTTCTATTAACCTAATAATTTAATTATAGTTAGTTCATAATTGTTAATATAATTGAAGTGGAGATAGTATATGATCCGGAACACATTTTTTTTTGTGCTATCAGGTTGCCTTACAACATTTCTAGCATTCTCTCTTGGTGTTGGCGGCTACTTCTGATGTCGGGGTGGGTGGAAGACGGTGTTAAGTTACCCCGGTTATATCCATCCATCCACAGTAATTCTGCCCGAGGGCAGGTCTTTCACTGCAGTCATAGCATTTTCATGCTATGCTTGCAGCTTTACTAGGGAATTGTAGGTGTGATAGCTTCCCGTTGCTTTCCACACCGGTGAAGAATGATGAAGATGATGATAATGATAAGGAGGAGGATGATGATGATGGCCATATGATTTCGGGGACCGTTTGGGCCTTAAAGTTTTCCTGACATTTGTCTTACAGGCGAGGGAAAACCCTGATAAAAATCTCACCCAGAAAACTGCCCCGACCGGGGATTGAATCCGGGCCCGTTGCGCTACCTCGAGACCACAGCGGTGGACCCCGGTTATTATGATGGTTGATAAATGAACATAGGATCAGGAGAGCCCTTAAACTTAACTCCTAAATTCTAGACTGATCCAGCATAGGAATAATTCCCTCTGTAAGGGGGAAACAAAATGTCTGAACGGGAATCGAACTTGGGACTTCATGCACTATGACCAGAAACTCTGACTACAAAACTACGATGCTAGTATTTATCATTATTATTATTATTATTATTATTATTATTATTATTATTATTATTATTATTATTATTATTATTATTATTATATTATTTACGTTTTCATCTATTTAAGTAGCCTATATTCTCTCTCTCCCTTTCTCTCTCTAAAACTGTATCTGAATAAGGGCATTTATAACTTTCCTTGACCAGTCTCGTGGGCTAGTGGTAAGAGCTTCTGACTACAGTTCATGGGATCCACGGATACGATTCCCGGTCATACCACAGGCATTTTTAGCCTTGTTAGGACCAAGTTTAAGTTTAAGGACTCACCTGGTATTTCATTATCATTCATCACCTATCATATCATCGGAGGCTCCAGGCTCCCCAAATTAATATTCAATGATGATGATGATTATTATTATTATCATTATTATTATTATTATTATTATTATTATTATTATTATTATTATAAGGTGTTACTGCATGTTAAAAATGTTAACAATGGTTTTGTACCTATTTTCAACTTTTTTAGATTATATTTTTAATTGTATTATTTACTTCAATCTTTATTTTACGACTAGATTATAACAGAAACTTCCTCGTATTCCAACTAAGTGTGTAGATTGTGGTTCTTTTAAATATTATGAAGTAAAAACTGTATGAATATGCGTTGTGGAATTCACTATATTTACCTTAAAAATACATTTGTTTGGTTGACTATTTTTTAAGTTCCATTTTAATACGGTGGATATATATAATTTTGAAATTTCAAATACTGTTGTATGATTTTATAGCTGGCTATTTTCTAGCCATGACCATATCATCAGGTTTTAACCTTATTTTTGTCATGAGTTATTTAGTGTTGGAAATAAACCATAGACGAAGTAATTAAAAAGCTCTGACTTTTTTTCATAAGACAAAATTTATCAGCTAGAAAACTGCATGAAATAATTAATAGAAATCAAAAATATGTACGTATGACCTTTTAGTTTTTATGAATATGGTATTATAATTACATGATTTTAAAAACAAGTTTAAATTTGCTGTTTTCTGCGGAACATTCCAAACAGTTTTAATTTAATGGAGGTACTGTACAATTTTGTGAAGTGCCTCTGTTCAAAACACACTCGTTGGTTCGCTACTCAATCCCAATCAACTGAGATTTCAATCCACACAATCCTGTCCAAGTCAATTATCTGACTCGCTGAACCTTGAATAAAGGGAGTATAGGATTTTCCTAGAACTCAAAACCTTCACGAAATCCTGCACTCTCGATAGCATTGAGCATAGAGCTTAGCAGGCCAAGCTTCTGGTTTCCAACAATGTATAGGTCGGCCTATAGTTTAGATTCGCATAACTATTTATTCATCACATATTCTTCTTCTTCTTCACTTCATGGGCTAGGCAAAAAGCCTGTTTCGCCTCACAGTTCTTCTGTCTATCTTTTCACTGATGTTCCTACATTCCTTGAACCTCTTGGCTTGTAGTTAAATGCTGCTTTTGGCAATCTTGTTACTTCATTCTTTCTACATGTCTAAACCGTTTTTCCCTATATTCTTTGATTTTATCATTCAATGGATATATATTTAACTCTGTTCTTATATCTTCATTCTTTATCCGATCCATTCTTGTGCGGCCTTTTGTTCTTCTAAGGAAGTTCATTTCTATGCTTTGTATTCTACTTTGCAATTTTTTGGTCATTACTCAAGTTTCACTCCCATAAAGTAACGCAGGAACTGCCAATGCCATCACATATTTATATGCATATTATACAGAGTGGATCCCGTTTTAAAATTTTGCAAGTATGGGATGTAAATTTCTATTGTTGTGGAGTCGTGTCATGTATAAATTTGCAGACATTAATTTTCAATTAATTGTGAAATGATGATTAATGATAAAATGATCAGTGACAATGAAACTGCAATCAAACATTTGCCATTATTTTGACGATAATGAGAATAAAACGAATCAGATTTATTTGGTATTTGATTGTGAGACCACCAAAATATGAGATTCATACATCAATCAACTGTCACTTGATAACTAACTCTAACTCACTGGCTCTATCGAACCCGTCGGTTCATAGCAGCGCAGACATAAGCTCTCCATACATTCCTGAGCTAATATTTTGTAATCATCCCTTATATAACATACTTCCCTCAAATCATACTTTATTTTCCGATCTCATTCTTGGTCTATCAACTGGGCATTTTCCCTCTGGTTTTCCTACAAGAAGCTTCTATGAACCTCTTTCATCTCCCTTTCGTGCCACATGTCCTGTCCATCGCAGTCTACGAGACTTAACTGTTCTTATTATATCTGGCAACTGCCACTTGATATTTTACTTATTTCTGTATTGATGTACCCGTTTGCAATGGTTATTTTTATACAATTGGTCATCATGATTTACTAATCTATATGCTATATAATTTTATTAGAGGAAACGTCTACTTAATAACTGGTGAAATATTATCCATTTATAAATTTCTTAATATAAGTGCAAAAAAAACTATCTACCTTACTATTAAAATCGCAAATTACTTGTCATAAGTACAATAAAGTGCTCCTAGCATGTGTTAGGGAAAGTCACTCGAGGACAATAGTATATTACGATGCGAGGTTGGGAAGTGGTTTTTACAGAACCGAGGAAAATGTTTAAAAACCGAGCGATAGTGAGGTTTTTAATTTCCAAAATTCTGTAAAACACTTCACAAACGTGCGTTGTACATTATTTTTACGGCGATGATGTTTTCAAAATAACAAATAATAGTAAAATAATATCTTTGTTGGAAATATTTAGGTTTATTATAAACAATTGACTAATCTTAACAGTGTGGGAAATGTTTATTAGTTGAAACAACAGGAGGCCGTGAGATCATGTAGTGATAAAATGACGGCAAGTACGTATTTGTTGTTTTATATTGTTTCAAATAAATTTCAGTGTATTTAAAATGTAGTGATGTATTTCGTATAATGTATGTTAATATTACCTTTTGGATTTTTTTGTATAGGCCTATACATTGTAGGTAGTATACATGGAGGGCAGTGGTTTTACTTCCTACACGCGGTTTGTAATATACAATATTACAGTATAGTTATTTTATTACATTGTAGTTATTTAGGTTGGCAACCCCGAAATGTAGGAAGTTGAACTTTCAATCATGGTCGCCATTGCTGTAAGTACGACAAAATCGCATTATCGCGCAAAAATAAATATTTATTGGAATGGAATGTGTATATTCTTATTTAGGCTGTAGTATTTTTAAATATCACAGAAAATTATCTGATAGCTGCTTGAGATTAGATTTGAACAGAACAATTCACATCATCAAAGTAAATGAGTGTGGAATAACTGTAGCAATTTATCATTATGGGAAAAGTGTTTCAAGTGAAGGCTTACAGGAAAGAAACCGGGTAAGTCACTTTTTCCTTGTAGCCTAGAAATCGTACTTTTAGTTGTACAAAATTCATACTTCCTTAATTGTTTGCTCAATTTTAGAGATAAATAAGCCCATGATTAAACTGTATCTTTTACTGTTTCACACTTCTGTATGACAATGCTTTCCATGGATAATGAGATACCTTAAACTTCATTTCGGAAAAAAAAAACTAGTGAGATACTGGTTAAGTATGTTTGGGCCCACAACATAGCATTCTTTATAATTTTCTTTTGGTAACTCGTGCGTACCAATTAACTTATTAAATGAAAATCCTTGGCAATACAGAGCACAGTCGAAATATTTAATATCAATTAATATTTCTGGTCCGCGATTATTGTTAAAACATACGGCATTTTGGTAATTTTTACGCTTGTTTGATAAATTCTTTCATGGACAAGTTTAGAAAAAAATCACATACTTGTGGAATCAATGTTCAATACTCTTATCCTCTTCCTCCAAATCTCTCTATCTTCCGAGTCCCGGTATTGTAAACTTTTTTTCGTCCATCGCTTTCTTTATGTCCTGCAACCAAATGTTTTCGGTCTATTTCTACCTCTTCTTCCCACTGGAATCCAAATCAAACCTGGAGCCAGCAGTCGGCTGGCAGGCAAGATATCAAATAATAAGCGCATTTGTTAAAGAAAATATTTCTCCCCTTTTTTAATTTTTAGTCTCAACTAAAGATAATAAATTAGGCCTATATTAATAACAAAAGTGTTTTGTAGGTACATTTATCAACGATCCCTCGAAATGTCATTCCAACTCCTAAAAAAAAAAAAACTTTAAACTGAAAATATATAGGCCTAAAACTTACTTTAAGGGAGGATAAAAGGTTACCACTAGGTCCTATTTAAGAATAAAGTTCTTAGGAAAATGTTTGTACCAAAGTGAGATGAACAGACAGGCGACAATGAGCAACATGGTCTTTATAATAATAATAATAATAATAATAATAATAATGTTTTATTTATTCTAGCAGAGTTAATGCCATAAGGCCTTCTCTTCCACTCATTAAGCACAAATACAAATAAATATTTGACAAATATAGATATACACTATACTAATTATAAAGGGTTGAAGATATTTTAAATGTAGCAATGTAAATTGCATATGCAAACAACATTTTATACGTTAATAACAATAATAATACTTACGATGATAGTAATAATAACAATAATATTATTAATAATAATAATAATAGTATGCATATGATAATTATACGAGAACACCAATTAATATATGTACCTTACACTGGGTAATGGCGAAGTCGAGGTTAGAGCAAATATAAGTTTAGTTTTATTTTAAAAGATGCCCCTTATTTCTTGTGGTAGGGAATTCCAGTTGCGAGAAGTGAAGATGGTATATGACATGGAGTGACGTAATGTCTTATGTTGCGGTATATTAAGCAAGATACTATGTTGTGAGCGTATAATAAGAACCGCTAAGTGTCATATATTGTGATGCAGGACATGTGGCATTAATGGAGAACGAAAGAGTGCCTCGGAAAATCCTTGTAGGAAATCCAGAGGGAAAGCACTCAATAAGTATCCCAACAATGAGGTGGGAGAATAACATTAACCATGATTTGTGGGAAGTTGATTACACAGGGGATGATTGGAAAAAAATATCTCCGGATAGCGAAATATGGAGAGTTCATATCCGCGTGGCCATGAACCTACGGATTCCATGGTGCTAGTGAGTTCAGTTAGTTATTAATAATAAAAGTAATTCATCAATGTTTCTGGTAAGTAATTATTGTTTGAAAAAATCGGCACTTGTTACTTTAGACTATCAATCTACATAAATTTAATTCTAATTTGATTAAAATGATTCTCTTATAAAACGTTTAATTTTGTGGGACTACTTGTTCTTGCGGAATGAGCCTAAGATACCAGGGACGTACTTAATATGCAGACTGCTTTATGCAAGTTGGTACACAATTAAGCGTGATAGAGGGTCCAAGTAGTTCAATCCCTTAAAGGATAATTTAGTATAGCAAGCTAGGAAATCTTCTTATCTCATCATCCCCCACTCAGGGGAGTGATAATCTTTGCACTACACCACCGACGTCGTCAGGTGTTAATGCTTGTTTGCTGAAATGTTTTGCAGCACAAATTTCGCTAGATATTACAAAACATCGAGTTACATAATAATAACAAAAATAATCTCTCGTTAATGAAAGACTTGTATATCAACAAACTGTTTTAAAAAATAATTTTTCCTAATGACATTTACATACTTTATTTTTTAAATTGTATACTGAATGAATATTCATTGCTATTTAATACTCTTTTAAGAGTGTGTTATTTAATAAATAATGAATTATTAGGTTTCAATGTATTTATTTCCATATGAGGTGAATTCATAGATATATTTAATATTTTATTTACTTAGGGCTGTTGATATAAGTCAATGAAGATATACAACATCCAGCATACACTTTTCATTACATAACACAAAGAAACGGAAAGGAGTTAAATATTTATAAAACTAAATTATAGCTATGTGATCCCATTATGAAATGGGAATAGACACTTCCACACCAAATTAGGGACATTTTAAGAAGCGGCGTCATTCAAATCCCTCCATGGTATCTTTACCTTGTCGTGGTGGAGTGGCTTGTGTGCTAAAATGATCCCGAGAGCTATGCCGGCGGTAGCATTGCTGCCGATAGGGTTACCAATGCCGGACTGGTCAAAGGTGATCGAAAGAGTGACGATCTTTCACCGTAAAAATACAACCCTCAAGAAATACGGACATGGGTTCCACTGGGGTAAAATTTTCCGGAGGTCAAATAGTCCCTCATTCGGTTCTCCGGGCGGGGACTACTTCAGGGAACTCATGCCAAAGTGAGAATATAATTAACTATGATTTGAGGGAATTAGATTATACGGGGAATGATTGGAAAACATTAGCTCAGTATAGCTTATGTCCGCGTGCCATGAAGCTACAGATTCGATAGTGCCAGTTACTTAGGCGTCATTCAATTACCTAGAAATTATGATTATTAAGAAGAATGAAGCGCAGAAATTAATGACAGTTTTTTTCCTCCATCTCTGAAAATCACTTTTCATTACTTTATTATATCTTACCTTTTCTGGGTGGACAGTCTCTTATTTGTTGCACATATTTTGATCTTCTAAATTGTGCTTGGATTAAAACCTCAAACCTGAAAATACAGTGCTACAATGTATTCAAGTGCTTATAGGACTATAAAGACCTAAAACAACTGTAAATAACATCAATAATAGTTTTAAGGATATATTAACATAAATAAAAAATAACAATAAAATTATACCCTGAATAATTTAGTACCCTAATTTAATATTCTCTCTATAATGTGAATTTTTAAATTCCCTCTAGATTAAATTAGAAGAGGCATATGTGTTTATAATTATATTTATTAGTAAAGTAGTTTGATTTCTCTGAATAATAATTCATACATGCTGAATATTTTTAAGAAGAGATTATTAAATGCTCAGATATACATGGTTTGATAAACTTTGTATTTTTATTACTATATGAAACTTTCCTCATTAGAGGATTGCCACAAGGACAAAGTGATGCAGACAATTAATTTTCGAAATTGAAGAAATACATTTTGTAAATTCCGATTGAGGGTCTTTCCACTTTTCAGCGGTTGCCCTTTTACCAGCCGGCTGCTGGCCCTTCACATCCACATGTGTCAATCACAGAGGTAGATGATCAACAGCCAGTGTAGGGGTGACATGTGGTTAGCATGTCGAGTCCCCCAACCGTTATAGCTGGTTCCTCAACCTGGAGCCGCTACTTATTGTAGCTACCCAATTACCTCACGATGCTGGGTGGGCACCGGTCCCATACTGGCCGAAATACCATGAGAAAATTTCTTCCCCCATGGAGACTCGAACCAGCGCAAGTCCCGTAGCTCTGCGCCAAGGCTTCATACCTTAACCGCTCGGCTACGGCGCAGGACCATTTTGTAAATGCATTACTATTTTCAAATTGTAATTAAAGTATATTCCATAAAGTAGGCATTTTGTAAAGATGGTTTCTTAAAATTTAAATTGATCTCTAATTGCAGCGATGGCAATTTCAGAAAAGTACACTTCCAAAATTTAGCTACGAATTCTGGTACAGTACCTCTTGCTCCGATCATCTATCCTGTGACAGTTATACTATCTAATTGGTATTATCTATATAATAGTCAACTGTTGGCTCATATATGGCTTTCTTTTCAGAGTCAACTTCCTCAGGTTAGCTACTATGAGACTCAAAACGAATTGTGGAATCTAATGTGACACCAATTTTAGAAGATGGTCTAAATGCTTATCTATTCATCTATTACTCCCATTAGTGGCCACTTCATGAAAGTCCTCATAAACTGTTTATTAATAATCTCGCAAGGCTTCTGCCATCGTGTTTCAACAGATAATATGAATACATTTTAAATGTTTTATTGTGATATATATTGTAGCCTATGTTTGAAATACAGTAATTCTGAACTGTTTACTGCATTATTAAGACAAAATTTAAAACAATCCTCGCGTCGTATTTTCCAGACTATTCATGTGTCATTGATGTATATCCCTTCACTTAAATGTTATACTACATAAACGGTTTCTGTAACATGAAAGAGGTTGTTCTTTAGTTTCTCTTTGACATGAAATCAACCCTGTCCGGAATAACGACACGTGTTTCCAGCAAAGCTATACGCAACTGATCCGTGCTATAAACTGAGCTAGCTCCTTCTAATCCTGCAAGATGTCGAGAAGTGCGCGTGACCTCAAATTTTGTGGTTTAAACCTTCGCTACATGTATGTAATCTAACAACATCTCACTGACACTATCAAATCCGGAGATTCGTGGACATAACTTCTCCATATATCCTGAGCTAATGTTTTCCAATCATCTCTTATATAATTAACCTCCATCAAATAATGGTTAATATCATACTCTCACCTCACTGTCGGCCAATCCATTGACCCCTTCCCCTCCAGTTTTCCTGCAAGGAGTTTCCATGCCCCTCTAACATTCCCCATTAATGCCATATGTCTTGCCCATCCCATTCTGCGTGACTGTACTTTTCCTATTCCATCTATTCACTCCATTCATCTGCCTATTTGTCTCTGATTGGTTCATACATTTTCATAAGAGTTTTATTCTCAAGTACTCGTAATCTCCTCCATTAAAGCAAAAGTATAAACCTTAAAATACTGTAAAAGCTCCGTATTCACGGGGGATAATACAGCGAATATAGAAACCGCGGATATGGAATGGTAATTTGTATGGGTATATAGGGGATACGTTCCAAGGTTACAAAATAAAATAGAAATTATCAAAATAAAATCAGTTAATGAGAGATTTTGAACAATTTTTATTCATTATTACTGTCAGGTTTAGGCAAGGACTTAGAGAACTTAGCATTTTTTCTTGATTTGCCGCTTTTGAAAGGTCTTTCAATTAAGATTGATATTCAGCTGTGAATTCTGTGATAGAATTCCTTATTTTGTCTTCGGATTTCTTGATTCGTTCAGCATGATATAGACGCAAACGACTCGCCAACGTGTATAAACGGTCAAGTATTTATATTTTTACTTTAAGCGACAACACTAATTTTTCTTTCGTTTTACCCGACATAATAAACTAGGAACAAAGCACAAGATACACGTGTTTTTTGAATCAAAATTATTGCAACGAATGACATATTGAAACAATAATATACCGATCGTGGCGATGGAGGCATTTATCAAAGTACATATCGGCACGTGAAATACAACAGATTTTAACAATGAACTTTAGGGTTACTAACAATAAGGTTTGTTTTGTTTTTATATTTATTTGTCCATTTGAATCACTGTTAAAGCCGCCTTGGCAGTAAAAAAAACTGCTGATGGTTAATAAAGGACACAAATTCTTCTAATATACCGACTGGATCCGCGAATAAAGAAATTTTTAACCGCGAATGCAGAAACTGTGTCGTAATTTTTTAACCCGCGAATAAGAAGCTTTTATTGTTATGCTATAAAAATTGGTACTTTTTCCCGTTTATTATTGACATGGGTTAAAATGTTTCATTATTGTATTGAACCTAATTTGATGCCAATTTTAATTAGAAACCAAGTACTTATCCATTTCTTGATCATAGGTGACACTGTTCAATTTAACAAGCTTATCTCTGTTTCCGACATTTGTGGGTTCTAAACCCATTTCCTGCCGGTGGATTCCTCAGGTGAGCTAATGGCAGTGAGTAATTGTTCATAATTTTAATGTTCATTTCTGTTGGCGATTGATGTACCCGGGATTTAAATCTCATCTGCCAGTATAATCCACACCTATCTGCCTCTAGCTCGCCTCGTCCATTGTTTCTCCTCCCGCTGCGTGAATGTTTCAGCCCATCTAGTTCCGTGCCTGCCCACGTATCTCTTGCCGATTCTGAAGTCCCACACGTTTATTCTGTACGTCCACCTAGTTGCATATATTCTAGCCACGTGACCACCATGCTTCTTTTCCAGGCGTTCTGCTAATGTGGTCGCATGTCTCATGCCTTTCTTCCTTCTGAGGTCCTCGTTGAGTATCCTATCCTCATTGTCACTTGTAATACCTTATACTCCTATTCTGTACGTCCACCTAGTTGCATATATTCTAGCCACGTGACCACCATGCTTCTTTTTCAGGCGTTCTGCTAATGTGGTCGCATGTCTCATGCCTTTCTTCCTTCTGAGGTCCTCGTTGAGAATCCTATCCTCATTGTCACTTGTAATACCTTATGCTCCATCTTCCTCTGGAAGATTTATATCATATGTTTTGTTTTCTCCATTAGTGACTAGAATGTGGCTGCGGACAATTACATTAACATAAGCAGACACAAAGTTATAGAACTGTTAAATAAATCAGAATAAGATACTGCAAGAAGAACTAAAAATTTGGCAGCGAACAAAATACAAACTGTTCATGCGTTTAAATTCTATGACGTAATGCTCCTTTTCCAGTGAACTTTTGCTGGGATCACGTGATTTACTTGTAAATTTTTGAGGAGTTCAATTACATCGTTTTTATTGTTACAGTTGGCGTTGTATCTGTTCCCAATTTCCATTTCCATCTAACTAACCATTCCTATTCTTTCAATCCTCCTCCTTTCATTGATTCCTGGTTATCATTATTCAAACTGTGTTCAGGCCGTCCCAATCTCCTTCTGCCTTATTGTATATATTCTAATAATGCAACTGTCAACCATTGTATGCCAAAACCTACTTCGAAATTTATCCCAGAGAATGTATCAAGACCGTGTCCTAAAATATTTGCCGTTTTTAACTGCAAGGCCAGAATCCAAACAATGGTAATACACTGTGCGAAACAGATGGACTCCCTGCATTAGAAGAGCGGAGCTGAATGTGGCGGGATGCTGTGCTGAAGAAATTTCAAGTTAGGTTTCAGCATGTACAGATCCCTTGTATGATCAATTTTAACAATTTATGTTGTCTGAGGCTTGATACTGGATCTTCCAGGATTATAGTGTTTTTATATAGGATGAAGAACTGGCCGATCGCTGTAACCTCGAATCTGTAGGAGCAGGCTAGTTTGTTCCCCGGCTATTCCCCTATCCGCCACCTGGGGAGGTGTTATAAAGTTATAAACTGAATAAATTAAAAACAAGTATTTATATTACGAAATGTATTGTTACGTTATTACAGTAGTGAGCGTAAGAAATATTATTCCTAAATCTACTACAACGCTAAAAGCTTTATCAGGTAAAGTTCGGTTTGTTTACATATAAAATGGGCGTTGAGGGAGAGATTTAAGACGAAACTCAATTATACTTACTCGATTCTATGTAAAGTTATGTAGATTAGCTTAGAGGACTAAGCTAAATTGAAGCATTTTGTTGAGTAGCCCTAACATGCGACATCCACCTGCACTCGTGCTGCTGGAATTCTTGCAGTTTCAGGATGCTGAAACCTCCGAGTCCCCATCTCTCTAAGGGAAAATGTAAACATAAGAGGATTACAATAAGCTTCCAGAGGGACGATCCACTCAACTAGTACCACTCCCAGTTCTCTATATCGAAATATCACATTTGCTCTTTTTTTATAGTGGGGAAGCTTAAACGTGGACTGTTTGACCTCAGTGATCTTGATATCATCTACCAAACAACCATTATTATTAAAGCATCTCTTTATATAAGTCTTCTCTTTCTGTATGTATTCTTAGATTCCCCATTCATAGACTGAATGTTATTAACAAAATTTTCTGGATTAAAATAGTATATTGCGATACAAGTGAAGTAAGCACTTGTTACTGATCGAGAAAAAGTTTGAAATAAATATGAAATTATTGTATTGTCACGGGTCCTCTACAAGTATACAAAGTTTCAAGTAGATCCAATGTTTCTAAGTGGGTGAAAATTGCGTTGAAAGATTCCGTTACATTGATACAAAAACACTTTTTTTCATTTTGTGATGATTATGGCCAGGATTTTAGAAAATAAATATGAAATTATTGTATTGTCACGGGTCCTCTACAAGTATACAAAGTTTCCAGTCGATTCAATGATTTTAAGTGGGTGAAAATCGGGTTGAAGGATTCCGTTACATAGATAGATAGATAAATAGATAGATACAGGTCAAGCTAATATAAAGCGTGTAAAACGAGGCGCTAGCGCCGAGGTTTTTTTTTTTTTTTTTTTTTTTTTTTTTTCAATTTTCGAGATTTTTTATGTGCTTACCTCATGTGTATTGTATACTATTTTTTGGTCAATGTGACTAATTTTTATTAAATATAGTAATAAATTAATTAAAATATTGGTTGAATGTAAATGACTTCTATGAGAAAGAAACATTTGGTGATCATTGCTATGTAGCTTTTCATTTGTTTTATTATAAGCAAGGATTGTTGGCTCTGGAGACATTTTTATATGTAGTACCGTGATTAGAATCTGTGGAAACGAGAAACAACTATGACAACATTGAACTTGAAGAAAATGGACAGTGTTCGTCCAATAGCATTCAATAATTGTAATGATTGTAATATTACATTCAATATATCAAAATAGATATTGCTACTATCATTTTACTTACCTAATGTGTGCTTTTTGAGTCCATATCAGCATTGCGATTTCTTTTGTTTGCATAGTAACCAGGTTAGATGTGGGAACGTTGACTTACTTCCAGTAACAATAATATTAGTAAGTATAAGAAATTAGTCACATCTACCAAAGAAATAGTTGGCCTACTATTAGGACCATTAAGAGTGGGGGATTAACCAGAAGCCAAAGTTTAAAAACTGCTCTATCGGCGTAAAATCGAAAATGCAGCACTACAGTCAGTTCTGATAACTGTAGCCGTCTTTGTACGTGGCAGGAGGGAAGATTGCCGAGTGGGGGAGGGAACTAATAGCCATGCAAAAAAATTTTCATATTAATAATAATGATAAAATAAATTATTATAAAAACAATGTTATTCTATAATGAACACTCTAAACTTATTAGACAACAAAAATGTTCAATAACACAGAAATAGAAAATAAGAAAACTCAACATGTAGTAACTAATATGTTTTCTAAATTGAAGGTAGTTACTGGCAGTACCTGCAACTCGTCCTCCTCTCTTATCGCACTATATACCATATACTCCTCAAAAGCGGCTAAAGAAGCCACAACTGCACAGTAGAGCGAAACTGCGATTAGAAATTACTGACAAGAGCACTATCAATCAAAACATTTCGAAACTTACCTTGAAATTTCTTCCAGAAAAGCATTGTGATATATCAAGGCCGTGTTCAAAAAAAGTATCTGCATGGGTTATAGCGCAGTGGAGTGAGGCGGGTGCGACGCGGACGGCAGGTGGCGAGGGTTATCCAATCCACCAAGTTTAAGTTGTATTAATTCGCTGTAGTTTAAATGAAAGATTTGGCGCTGCATTATACGAACCCTTAACTTCACAATATATCTTTTAAGATACATTGATTTAATTTATGTATTTACTTTGTTTACAAAACAATAAACACAAATGATTATAAAGTACTTAAGTTTGTGTCAAATTACGTAATAAGGTAGCCTACAATAATAACTTAAGAGTTTACCATTATTTTGTTTTCTTTGCGGTCCGAAACATTTGAATAACTGGCACGAGAAATTATTGTTTCGCCAATTTAAGGGTTAAAGGCGGCAGATTATTTATTGGACGCGACCTTGGTATACCATAGAGATTCTCTTGGATAAATTTCAAGGTGGTTTGAACATGCAATGTTTAACAGTTCCCTTGTGAGCAAAAAACAAAATAAATTTCAATAAATACCCATCAACAAAACAAGGTAATTGAAATGGATAAATATAGTTTTAAAAGTAAGGATCAATTTACATATTTTAGGAACAAGTTTGACAAATAATAGTTAAATTTATAGTGAAGTAGAAACTATAATTGGTGCAGCAAGTAGAGGACGTTTGCATTCCTATCCTTATTGAGTTGCCAGGTGGTACATAAGAATACTGAATTAAGAATATATAAATATTTTATATGACCCATTGTAACCTATGGAGCAGGCACATGGACCCAGCATGCAGATGTTAGTAAACAGTTGACCGTTTCTGCACGGATAATTCTGAGGAAGATACTGGGACCATTTAGAGTTAATAATGAATGGAGAATAAGGTTATATACGGATCTCGATATAGTCTCATTTATAACAATTATGAGGCTATAGTGGATAGAGCATGTGAATAGAATGGAGGGAAAGAGAGTCCCTTATCAAGTTTTTGCTAATCGACTACAGGAAAAAAGACAAAGAGGGAGACGTAAAACCAGGTGTGGTGGGATGATGTGTACAATTGTCTTAGGAAATGTGAAATCACAAGGTGGAATGTAAGATCTCAGAACAGAGACGACTGAAAGTGGTCAGTGGAGGAGGCGAAGGTCCGAATTGGACTGTAGTGCCACTTGAAGAAGAAGAAGAAGAAGAAGAAGAAGAAGAAGAAGAAGAAGAAGAAGAAGAAGAAGAAGAAGAAGAAGAAGAAGATGATGATGATGATGATGAAAAAGAAGTAGTGACTGAAAAGGCAGTGTCTCCTTTTATGTATTCTGTCTACTTCCGTCAACAGAATCCAGGCCTGCGTGTCCAGCCCAACCCCTATCGGCTGCTCAGCCAACCACAGATCTGAACCCAGATGGCTCCTAGGCCGGGATTTCATCGGGTGGTTCCTATCCTATGCCTCCCCTCTCCCGGTGGCATAGGGGACGTACCCGAAGCCCATAGTTTAAGATTTATGCAGGTTCTGCATTCGAAGTTGTCGGCCCTTTCAGAGTTAATAACTTAGGAAGAAACACCGGACACGTGCATCGATTTTGTTTTTCTGGTACAGGAAAATCACTTTATTCGCGGGGGATATGTTTCGCGAATACAGCAACCGTGAATATGGAATGGTAATTTGTATGGGTACATAGGGGATACGTTCCAAGTTTCCAAAATAAAATAAGATTTATCAAAATAATATCAATTAATGAGATATTTTGAAGAATTTTCATTTTACTCGACATTATAAATTGACAACAAATCAGAAGATAAGCGTGTTATTCAATCAAAATTATTGCAATGAATGACAAGTTGAAACAATAAAACACCGATCGTGGCGAGGGCGGCATTTATCAACGGACATAGCATAACGAGAAATACAAATACAGCGGCGGTGGCTTTTAACAACGAACTTTAGGCTTAGTGACAATAAGGTTTGTTTTAATTTCATATTAATTTGTCCATTTGATTTGAATCACTCTTTCTAAGAGCCGCCTTGGCACGTGCCTGCAGGAAAAATGTTGCCGATGTGTTAATAAAGGATAGTGATCCTTCTAATATACCGACTGGATCCGCGAATAAGGAAATTTTTAGCCGCGAATGCAAAAACTGTGTCGCAATTTTTTAACTCGCGAATAACGAAAACGCGAATAATGAGCTTTTGCTGTATTTGTGGGCTAAACTTTGTATGCAGTGAATATTTGCTTTTTTTAGTTTTGTGTTTTGTTTTTTTTTTTGTTTCCTAGTTGTATCATTGAATGAGGTAATATTGATGGGGAAGGAGGTGGGTGATGATGTAGGCGACGTAATCAGTGGAAGAAGTATAAGTAGAAGATGAGCGATTTATGAATATTGACTTCAGGTTACTCTTCACTCCTAAAGGTCCTAATTGTACAAATTTACATGTAAAAATGCGGGAAATCTGGTCAATAACACGCGGTCTACCAGGAATCTAGTAATCATTATGAGTGAGAATTTACCTGGGAATTGAAATTTAAAAACCGTTCTAGCGGTCGGTATGTTTGATTTCCCATTACGGAACTGTATGCAGTACGAATTAATTAACTAACGATATGTCGTAAACCAAAAAAATGCATTTAATATATTCGACTTTCTGAGAAAATGGCTTAGTTTACACATTTCCTGCGTAACGGACTTTATGTATTTTTTCTTAAATTAAGATTAAATCAACACATTCAATTAAGAGGAACACATTGTACACTTTACTATAATTTGAGATTCTTAAAATATTAGACTTCTATAAATGTGTCTTAAAGTTAGATTTTATTTTACTTTATCTTTGTCCTATTCTTTTAACATACATAAATACAGAGACGAGATTGCTATTTAAAATCCCCCTACCTCGCTGGGAACTGAACTCGGGCCACTGGAAAGTAAGGCAGAGACTATATGGATAAAAAATTAATCATCGTTCTTCTTTCGACAAATAAAATTTGTAGATTCCTTCCATCATCGCCATCATCAATCTTCACGGATTAAGTCTTTGCCTGTTCCGATCTCACATCTGTTCAGCCCAGCGCTTTCTTGGTCTTCCTACCGATCTTCATCCTTCAGGATTATACACCAGTGTCATCTTTTGTATCCTATTCTCTTTCATTCTTTGCAGATGTTCTATAGAATTGTTCCTGTGTTCTTCTATTTGTTGAAGAAGTGGTTGTACTTTCAGTTCCTCTCTAATATTCTCATTCCTTATATGTTCTTCTCTTGTACAACCTTTCACAGCCCGTAAGATTCTCATTTCCGCTGCCTGAATTTTACTTTTTTTTTTCTTTTTTCCTTCAGGACCCAGACCTCACTTCCATACATCGCCACTGGTTGTGCCATCATTGAATAAAATCTTAGTTGCGTATCGTTTCATAATCTATTCCTCAGTGTTCGTCTGATTGTTCTATAAGTATGTTGAAATGTATACATTTTCTTATTTATACCTTGTTTTTCTAGATTCCTTCCAAATGTTTTAATTAATTGATTTACTTGATACTATAACAGTGAACGGAATTTAACCTCTCCGCCTTACAGCAGACCCGGGCGTCCATATACAACAGTGTGAACGCGCCTCTCTTCGTGTATAGTTTTCGATTCCTTAGTTGCATACATACGGCATGCAGTTTGACCAGTGAGGTCCCTAAAATATTTCTTAATTCAAGCACTGGCCTCATCAATTCTTTTATTTGCAGTGATCTCAAAATCAATTCTTTTTACCCCAATTACATTTATACTGCAGAATACGCATTTTTAAAGACAAGGCACTGAACTGGTTTGTATTTTCTCTTATTTGTAGTTAGTGCGGCAATATTTGTGTGAACACACAGGCGCTCTGAAAGTACGTAACCCCACCCCTGCCTTATAGGCACTTTTACGTGCCAGTTGCAACCTGGTTCTTACAATGATACGACCTATCAGGAGGGAGATTTTGATCATTGCTCATACACATACTTTTTTGACCATACAAGAACATGTAGGATCTCCCCGAATTAGGTATCAGCTCAATGCCAGGGCCTCCTCTGAGACAACACAAAAATTAAGACTAACACACCATTCACACCCACATTAATACTAAACATGGCGAATAAGATGATGATTATGATGGCCAGACGATGTTCGGGGATCGTTTGGGCCTTAAAGTTCCTTGTTCATTTGTCTTACAGATGAGAAAAAACCCTGAAAAAACTATTACCCAGAAAATTTGTCCCCACGGATCGACACGGGCCCCCTGTGTACGAGGCAGCGACGCTACCCCGAGACCACAGCGATGGACAAATTTACTTGACTATTTAACTCATAGACCGATAATCGTGCCTCTTCCTGTTGATAATCGTGCCTCTTCCTGTTGATAATCGTGCCTCTTCCTGTTGATAATCGTGCCTCTTCCTGTTGATAATCGTGCCTCTTCCTGTTGATAATCGTGCCTCTTCCTGTTGATAATCGTGCCTCTTCCTGTTGATAATCGTGCCTCTTCCTGTTGATAATCGTGCCTCTTCCTGTTGATAATCGTGCCTCTTCCTGTTGATAATCGTGCCTCTTCCTGTTGATAATCGTGCCTCTTCCTGTTGATAATCGTGCCTCTTCCTGTTGATAATCGTGCCTCTTCCTGTTGATAATCGTGCCTCTTCCTGTTGATAATCGTGCCTCTTCTGTTGATAATCGTGCCTCTTCCTGTTGATAATCGTGCCTCTTCCTGTTGATAATCGTGCCTCTTCCTGTTGATAATCGTGCCTCTTCCTGTTGATAATCGTGCCTCTTCCTGTTGATAATCGTGCCTCTTCCTGTTGATAATCGTGCCTCTTCCTGTTGATAATCGTGCCTCTTCCTGTTGATAATCGTGCCTCTTCCTGTTGATAATCGTGCCTCTTCCTGTTGATAATCGTGCCTCTTCCTGTTGATAATCGTGCCTCTTCCTGTTGATAATCGTGCCTCTTCCTGTTGATAATCGTGCCTCTTCCTGTTGATAATCGTGCCTCTTCCTGTTGATAATCGTGCCTCTTCCTGTTGATAATCGTGCCTCTTCCTGTTGATAATCGTGCCTCTTCCTGTTGATAATCGTGCCTCTTCCTGTTGATAATCGTGCCTCTTCCTGTTGATAATCGTGCCTCTTCCTGTTGATAATCGTGCCTCTTCCTGTTGATAATCGTGCCTCTTCCTGTTGATAATCGTGCCTCTTCCTGTTGATAATCGTGCCTCTTCCTGTTGATAATCGTGCCTCTTCCTGTTGATAATCGTGCCTCTTCCTGTTGATAATCGTGCCTCTTCCTGTTGATAATCGTGCCTCTTCCTGTTGATAATCGTGCCTCTTCCTGTTGATAATCGTGCCTCTTCCTGTTGATAATCGTGCCTCTTCCTGTTGATAATCGTGCCTCTTCCTGTTGATAATCGTGCCTCTTCCTGTTGATAATCGTGCCTCTTCCTGTTGATAATCGTGCCTCTTCCTGTTGATAATCGTGCCTCTTCCTGTTGATAATCGTGCCTCTTCCTGTTGATAATCGTGCCTCTTCCTGTTGATAATCGTGCCTCTTCCTGTTGATAATCGTGCCTCTTCCTGTTGATAATCGTGCCTCTTCCTGTTGATAATCGTGCCTCTTCCTGTTGATAATCGTGCCTCTTCCTGTTGATAATCGTGCCTCTTCCTGTTGATAATCGTGCCTCTTCCTGTTGATAATCGTGCCTCTTCCTGTTGATAATCGTGCCTCTTCCTGTTGATAATCGTGCCTCTTCCTGTTGATAATCGTGCCTCTTCCTGTTGATAATCGTGCCTCTTCCTGTTGATAATCGTGCCTCTTCCTGTTGATAATCGTGCCTCTTCCTGTTGATAATCGTGCCTCTTCCTGTTGATAATCGTGCCTCTTCCTGTTGATAATCGTGCCTCTTCCTGTTGATAATCGTGCCTCTTCCTGTTGATAATCGTGCCTCTTCCTGTTGATAATCGTGCCTCTTCCTGTTGATAATCGTGCCTCTTCCTGTTGATAATCGTGCCTCTTCCTGTTGATAATCGTGCCTCTTCCTGTTGATAATCGTGCCTCTTCCTGTTGATAATCGTGCCTCTTCCTGTTGATAATCGTGCCTCTTCCTGTTGATAATCGTGCCTCTTCCTGTTGATAATCGTGCCTCTTCCTGTTGATAATCGTGCCTCTTCCTGTTGATAATCGTGCCTCTTCCTGTTGATAATCGTGCCTCTTCCTGTTGATAATCGTGCCTCTTCCTGTTGATAATCGTGCCTCTTCCTGTTGATAATCGTGCCTCTTCCTGTTGATAATCGTGCCTCTTCCTGTTGATAATCGTGCCTCTTCCTGTTGATAATCGTGCCTCTTCCTGTTGATAATCGTGCCTCTTCCTGTTGATAATCGTGCCTCTTCCTGTTGATAATCGTGCCTCTTCCTGTTGATAATCGTGCCTCTTCCTGTTGATAATCGTGCCTCTTCCTGTTGATAATCGTGCCTCTTCCTGTTGATAATCGTGCCTCTTCCTGTTGATAATCGTGCCTCTTCCTGTTGATAATCGTGCCTCTTCCTGTTGATAATCGTGCCTCTTCCTGTTGATAATCGTGCCTCTTCCTGTTGATAATCGTGCCTCTTCCTGTTGATAATCGTGCCTCTTCCTGTTGATAATCGTGCCTCTTCCTGTTGATAATCGTGCCTCTTCCTGTTCCTAATAAGAGATATCTCCACAAATTAACTTCTTTGACAAGGATGTCGATTGAACAATGCACGATCGATATGGTACAGCAAGAAATGACAAAAGAAAACAACTTGAAAAACTACCAAAATGAAAAAAAAAAGTTAGTACTGTTGCTCCAAAAAAGTATTAAATGTTGTATAATGAATTTGCATTATTGTTAATAGTTATTTCTCATACAATCATGTGCTATTGATTTACCCAAGCCCAAAGAGATTTAACAGTAAAGATATGATATTTATAACAATACAGCCGACATACGAATCGCCAGGATCTAAAGTCGGAATACATAATCTCACATTCGGTAAATACTAAACATTGTAATTATTTTTAGCTTCTTAGTGTTGTATATTCGCTAAATAGTCACTCCAGTTCTAACGCGAGGTTGAGTTTGTCATCAGACAAAAATCACTCGCGACAGAAAAACACATCATGTTAGATTTCTGTTGAATACTTATCATAATCGTACATGGGGCTATAGCCCAATTTTAACCATGTTGTGTTTTGTGATGCTATAGTCCAATTTTGGCCATGTTGTGTTTTGTATACACAAACACACACACACACACACACACACACACACACACACACACACACACACACACAAGCACACAAAGTCTTCTTTCTGACACATGTCTGTGAGAGTATTTTAACTGACATGTCGTCTGCAATTTTCGTGATATACCTGCTCTCCCTTTTAGTGGGACATATTTTGTCCCGTAAGCATAAATAAGTTTACATGCATAGTTTTTGTTCTTTTACGAGCTACAGCTACATGGATGTCACGTATTATGTGTATATCGGGTGCTCGTTTTGAAATTTTGATTACAAGAAGTACATTCAATTTTTTCAGAAATATTAGAGATCCTATTAGAAATTTTAAAAAAGTATTTCACAGGCCGTATAAGGAAGTGAATCCTTTTTTTACTCAGAGAGACCAGTGTTGACCTATGGTAGTGAAGCATGGACACTAAAAAGACAACATGAAAGCAGAATAACGTCTTGTAAATGAGATTCATGCTCAGAACAGCGGGTTACACCAGATGGGATCGGAAAAGGAACTCCGATATCTTAAAAGAATTGCAGACTGCGCCAATTTTGGAATATGTTAAACAGTACCAACCAAATTGGAAACACCATCTTGAAAGAATGAGTTCAAATAGGATCCCCAAAGCTGTTTATAATTAGCTTAAATACCAAGAGGACGAAGATCTCTGGGCCGTCCTATGAAACGCTGGAGGGAAAATTTTCCATAGGATCGTAACATGCCTTGGCCTAATACTTGGAAGGAAGGAAGGAAGAAGAAGAACTATAGCATCTTGCCTAATCAGTTCTTAAAGCTGTTTACAATATAGTCAATCAGCAAATACTGAGTGAAAATATTGATAACAGATCAGATCGTTAATTAAGAAACAGTTTTCCCCTTAATCGGACTGGAGTGACATCTTCTTTAACTTCAAGTATCTCCCTCGAAAAAAAAAATATTTTAACCGTCAATGTCTACAAATCTGATAACAGACGATAACCAAGTAAGATAAATCTCGAAGACTGAGATGGGTGCACATGTGGTACAAATGTGGATCAAAAAGGGATATGAAAACTTATAGGAAAACCAGATGGAAAACGCCCAGTAGGTAGGCCAAGAATGAGGTGGGATAATAATGTTAGTCATGATAAAAGGGGAGTAGATTATATAAGCAATGATTGGAAGACAGTTCAGGATACGAATGATTGGGGAACTTGTGTCCGCCGGCCATGAACACACGAGTTCAAATGTGCCAGTGATTTAGTTAATGAGAAAGCAATAAAGTGAATTTTGAAATTGTATGTAGCATCTGTGAAGCTAATTTCAACGAATACAACAGTTTTCCATCAAACGGTCATCAGTGACAACACATAATTTGTCGAATATTTATTTGTATTTGTGCTGGTTGAGTGGAAGAGAGGGCCTTATGGCCTTAACTCTGCCAGAATAAATAAAGTATTATTATTATTATTATTATTATTATTATTATTATTATTATTATAAGTAGTCGAGATATACAATAAATTTAGAGGATCATAAATATGCATGATAGAGACAAAATATGTATAAAGCTAAATAAAGAGGGAATCTATAGGGAATAAGACAAGCCAAGAATTAAGAAATGAGTCAGAATTTAACACCTCACCTCATAATTGTAGATTTTTCGAAAACGTGTTTGAATTCCTCTTTGTATCATTTTCAGCTCCATCTAACTGTTGAATAGGTCGTTAGCGTTCATGCAGGTTACTGTATCGGTCTGCCACCAGAGGGAGTAGGAAACAACATGCAAGATCGCCTACTATCAATTCAACAGCTAGATGGAGCTGAAGATGATACATGGATGTATTGAAACATGTCTTCGACAAATCTACAATTATGAGGTGAGGTAATATATTCTAACTCAATTATTAATTAAAATAAACCTCATAGTGACATTTCCTTTAAGTACAACTTATTATTAATAAAAACTGTAAATGACAAAACTTATGTAACACATTTTCTGCACAACTTGTGCACATGTATTATATTATTATAAAAAAGTGTAAATTCTTTAAATTACATAGGTTATTGACTATTCTTTTGAAGGTCACACTCTCCTGCAACTCTAATTTCAGGAGAGGGGAGAAATTTCAGGTTGATGAGGACGACACTGTAGATACAAAATATTGAAATGTTCTATATAGGAAATGTTATAAGTTACTCTGTGGTCTGGTACGGTTTTGAGGACAAGAAGTTAAAGCGATAGAAAAGTTAATTTGGTGCTAGAATTTAGTATAATATAAAAATAACAAGTAAGTGTAAGATTTGATAGCCATAACTTAATACAAAGTTAGAAAAAGTATTTACTTTTGGAAGGTAATAAAAACCATAATCACAGAGAAGATTTACTCTTCACTTTCAAACCGAACCAGTTATTTAGCTCTAAGAAAGTGTGTAATGTATGTCTTCATAGGACTATTACTACGTAATAATGTATGGATATAGCCGGCAAGAGGATTTATGCGCTATTGAAGAAACCATAAAATGAATGTTGAAATAACTTGGAGTAAGTCCCGTGTATTACTAGTGAAACAACTACGGCTAAGGATGTTTTATGGGTTTGCTACGGCTTGATACGTAGAAAAAAGATAATCTTCTTAGCCCTTAAATTCCCTTCTCTGTGGATGCGTGGTTAGTACTCGCGGCTGACCCAACTGATATCTCAAGTTCGAATCCTGGCGGTTCCAGAATGGTTATTGCTAGTGGTCATACCGGGATTTTTCCCCCGAGGTTCTTCGTTTCCCGAATTTCATCCCACCAACACGTGTCACTCATCTTCCCTCCTCCATCATATTTTATTTACATTCATTCATGTCTTGTCATATTTCACCTAATCGCATTTTAAGTAAAAAATAGCCTGGTTTAGTAAAACACAGGTGTTTAAGATACGTAGTTCAAGTGATCTAGGTAGTGGAGACATACTCGTGTATTTCCTCGGGATTCCGAGCCTCTTTGTAAACTTAGGGCAGAATAGGGGGGCCAAAGATAGGGGTTACTGCCTCTCCTCAGAGCCCCAATGAGTCGTGTATATGATTGCTTGATGTGTACTGAACCAGGAATACCATAACACACTACATGTCACCGTAGAGTAGATATATGAAATAGATTTGTCAAAATAACTTTCGAGAATAAAATTACTATGACTATTAACTCTTGTCCCAAATCGGAGTCAATGACTCATCACGATTCAATACATTTTTAAAGAAAGCTCCTCCTTTTTAATATTCTGAACAGGTCAGAGCATTATTTTGCAGTGACTGACTTTTTAACAAATAATACGTTGAATATAGCAAATAATGAAAATATTCCTTCGAACTACACAGTTAATAATTGGTGTTCAATAATTGTGTTTTTTAAATAAAGATTTTACTGAGTTGTTTCCTAAAAAATAATTAATAACCTATAATGTTGGTTATAATATACAGTTTGGTGTGTTTAATTTTTTTTCTAGTAGGGTGTATTTTTACAATATTGCAATCCTATTTGACAATAAATAATATGAACAAGTTGCAGTGATGAACAAATGAAATATAACCAAACATTTCTCATTTGTTTTTTAACATAGCCGTTTACATTAAATACATAAATATTTTAAAATAACTATATTTTAATAATGATTTGTGAGTAAACAGATTTTTTTTTTCATTAAATAGTACTAACAAATGCCATCTAGATAAATTGGAAATCACTCGTTGCATTACTTATGAAACTGATGCTGTTAATAGTAATTAGAAAGAGTCGTAGGGCAAATTTTCTACCATCATAGCGTTTTAAGGTTAGTGTTATTCTCATGCCTCATTCTTGCGCTACCTGCTGGACGCTTTTCCTCTAATTTTCCTATAATGAGTTTCCATTATTTTATCTCATTCGTTCTACATGCTCCCCTATCGCAATCTACGAGACATAACTGTTCTTGTTATAGAAAGCCATGAATGAAAAGTATTTCATGGGAGCGGATTTCGAAAAATAAATGTATCTAAATAAAATGCGTGATCAGTCGTTTCTCTCCATCACTCGTTACAAACAAATATTGTTAGAATACTGTGGCATTGATGACGATCCAATTTAATTAATTATACAATTGATGAATAGGTCGAAATTATTTATGGAAGGTTCTGCACCAAACATAACCTTTAAAGCTGGAGCCTATAATTCATTTTAAATCAATTAAAAAGAGTTGAAGAGTGCATTATTCAGATTATTCGCTCGTAATTTAGATGTGTGTTATTATTTTATTTGTAGTGCGTTCCTTAAGTCAGTAAGTCAGTGACGTGCCAAATTAAAAATTAAAATTTGCATTTTTACACAAGATAAAAAGTATCTTCCATTTAAAAATCCAAACCATGAATTTTTCTGTAACATAAAATCATATTTAGTGATCTTAAATATGAAATTATGCCACAATAAGACAAATATAAAATACCAGCTAATATCCAGCGTGTCCTGGTGCGCCCATCATATGATGCGTTTTCCTTTTATTTGATTAAGGAAAAAGTAATTATAAATTTGTATCATTTTTAATTTAGGATAACCCGTACTGGTTATCCGGCTATGCCCAAGAGTCTACTTTTTCCCATCTTCTTGGTGTAAGTTAGCTGAAAGGCGAAATTGTGTTTTTTGTTGAATAATGAATAGGAAAATAATTAAAGTATTTAATGGGAACGGATTTCAAAAAATAAATGTTTCTAAATAAAATTTGTGATCAGTCGTTTCTGTCCATCAGTCGTTACAAACAAATATTGTTAGAATACTGTGGCATTGATGACGATCCAGTTTAATTAATTATATAATTGATGAATCGGTCGAAATTATTTATGGAATTTAACTCACTGTAATAAATGTATTTATAATGCATACCAATCGGTATATCGGAAATAGTATGCTATTAATAATAATCCTCTTAACAGATAAAGCGATTGACACTTGAAATCCTACATCCCCGCATAATCCAATTAATGTATCATAACTGCACCTCTTTACTGCTCTATCAATCTCAAAGGCATTTAGTCTTCATATAAAAGAAATAATAACTATTTACATTACAAGTATTGAAAATGAGGTTTTACGGAATTTCCAAACAAATTCCTAAAAAAATTCAATTATTGAAATGTACGTAATTTTATTTTCTATTGTGTCGCATTTCATTGTTTTCATACGGAGGATAGCAATGGTAAAATAATTACGGAAGTTCTTTCTGTGGAGTGTGGCATTGTATGGTGTAGGGACTTGGACATTACGACGGAATGAGGAAAATCGACTGGAAGCTTTTGAGATGTGGATATGGAGAAGGATGAAGCGTATAAAATGGACAGATAAAATAAAAAATAAAGATGTGCTGGACAGAGTGCGTGAAGGAAAAACAATGCTGGAACTCATAAAGAAGAGGAAAAGAAATTGTATTGGCCACCGGCTAAGAAGAAACTGCCTGCTGACGGATGCCCTAGAAGGAATGGTCAACGGAAATAAAGTTAGAGGCAGAAAAAGACATCAAATGATAGACGATATTAAAATAAATGGTTTGTTATGTATGTGGATACAAGAAGGAAAGCTTAGTTAAGGAAAGAGTGGAGAATGCAGAGTTTGCAGTGAAAGGCCTGCTCTTGGGCAGAACACAATGTACGTATGTAGTACGTAATAACAAGGAGGTCGGTTATTCTGAGGAAGTACGTAAAGTGCCACTTCACCTTATTTTTACCCTAATTATTTTTTAACTGTATCACAAATGTTAGTTTTAGTATAAATATATTTCAGTATTATTGTAGGAGACGGGACTCTTCGTTGTAACACAGAGCGACCGCGCCGAATGGTGTCATTCTGGCCTACGGCCAGTGCTCAAGTGAAGGATTCTTGCTTCCCAGTTGCTCTACCTCCGGGTGTAGAGCTTACCTCGCTCGTCGCAATGACAAACGTCGAGGTCTAAGTAAAAAGTAAAGTAAAAGTAAAGTGGTCCCACAACAGACCCGGAGGCCCTTGGGGTAGTAGGAGGTTAGGGCTCCCACATTTTGTAGACAATCGGCACTCTATGTCAGCCCTGCGTGACAGCCGCCTTTACCCCCAGAACAAGCATCTGGTACTCATTTCCGTTAGAGGCTGAGTCGACCCCAGGGCCATAGTGCCGCCAGAGGGTTTGGGTCAGTTTAAAATTCCTGACCACAACGGGACTTGAACCCTCGACCCTCCGGCTTGTAGCTCAGTGCTTTAACCACTACGCTACGGCGTGCCCCCTACCGTTACAAAATCTTTCAAGTGAAGTAGTGGGAAGGAATTGGCAATCTGCTTCGTGGCTTTGTGTATGAATTTACGAGTTTTTCGTATCGTGCTGTTCAGCTATTGTTGTGGTGGTTTAAATATAAAACCTGTTTATGATATAGTGTGTGTATAATTGGAAATAACTTTTTCACGTAGGAAAGATGACGATAAAAGAGAGTTTTAAATCGCCGCCCCTAATTTAAATACTTTTCTTACTAGCTATTTAACTGACTTCAAACTCATGAGCCGCCACTGCTCTATATACATATTGAGTATCTGATACAAAGCGTCGCCCCAAAATTGTAATCGAAATTAATTTGCGTATTTGCAATGTTCAGTTAATAGTGTAGGACTTGTTTTAAGATCTAGTACCGGTACGAATGGAATAAATATACAGTGGAGGAAATTGGTATAAAGCCAATTGTTAAAAGGGTTAACACAAGTTTACTTACTCTTTCTTTGGCATTTTTCTATATTAACTTAGGAGGTGTTTGAGTATAAAACACACACAAATAATTTCAAAATTAATTATCCATTTCCGTCCAAAAAAGTACATGAAAACTGAAACCACTCTCACATATGGGTGGAAATTAGTATAAAGGCACTTTGTGTATTTCACAGATTAAACCAAAAAGACTGAGCGCAAAGTTTATAACAAAGTTCTAAAATTTAGTTGAACCTCCATTGTTGTTAATTACTTGAAAGATTCTCTTTGGCATTGACTTGATGAGGGTGTTTATTTCTTCCACTGAGATTGAAGCCCACTCTTCCTGAATAATATTTTTCTGCTCAGTCACTGTCCCAAACTGCCGTCCATTGCGACACACACGCCTTGAAAGGATCCCCCATAAGTTCTCAATCGGGTTTAAATCAGGACTTCTGACTGGCCACGTCAAAAGTAGTATTTCTTTCTTCTTGAACCACTCCTTTGATTTGGCAGACACGTGAATGGAAGCATTATCTGGCTGAAAAATTAGATCTTCTCCAAATTCCTCATACATTCGTTCCAATTATGACTCCAGAAGCTCCTCAGTGTAGGACTTAGAATTCATCTTGGTGCGTATCCATGCTATTTTTGATCTTCCTTTAAAGCAGAATGCTGCCCAAATCATAACGCCTCCACCACCGAAGTTTCTGCTCATTCTAACTTGCTCTTCAGTACGGAGGTCGTTCCAGTAATACTGAAGGCCATCAGGCCCGTCCAGATTAAACTTCTTCTCATCACTGTACATTACTTTATTCCATTCTTTGTCCTTCAGCAAAAGTCATTCTAGCTTTCTTATGTGCATTGTTCAGAGATAGTTTACTACACTTTTTTTTTGAATTTTGGGTTCTTGTCTTCTGACAGAATTTGTCTTACTCGTCTGGCTGTTACTGGCAACTTCATATCAGCCTGGCTTTGAGAAGAAAACATACTCTTACCTTTTGCTTTGCGTAAAATGAGCCGTTTAGTACGCTCAGACAATTTTCTTGTCCGTCCATATTTCCCGTTTTTTTTTCATATTGTGAGTACAGTTTGACAAAATTATCAATGACACATCTTGAAGCCCCAATTTCGTAGGTATTTGTCTATTGGAAAGGTCCATCTCCTTGAAGGCACTAACTCTTGATTTCTCTTCATTTGATAGAGGCTTTTCACGCGGCATTGTACGTCCTACTGACTTGTAACTGATGAACGATGCTCACAGACACGTCGTCTCCATGTAACTGAAGTGTTTTGTTTACATTTGTCTCTGTAAGAACCAGAAGTTGACCTGGCTTTATACCGATTTGCACCCCTAGGACAACGTTTTCTTAGATTTTACGTATTATTTACATATATATTAAATACAAAATGAGGAGACCTGTATGAAATTATATCCAAGATAATTATATGTAATCTATGACACACATACAGTATTTGCATAAATATTTCAGGTTGTTTTACTACTAAAAGTTAGTGGCTTTATACCAATTTCCTCCACTATATGTAAAATATTAATCATTGCATAAAATTGCACTTATGAATGTGTAGTCAATCTTTAGATTATTACTTGTAACAACGAAAGAAATAAAATTCGTTTGAATCAGTGCTGCCAATTTACAAAAATTAAATTCACTTTGTCTCAACTATTAAAACTCCATGACAGGTCTAGAAGGTCATTGGCCTACCAGCTGGCTACTGGCCTCACATTCATATGTGTTATTCGCAGAGGTAGATCATCATCTAGCCTATGTAGGGATGGCATGTGGTCAGCATGTAGGGTCCCTCAGTCGTTAAAGCTGGTTTTCTATATCTGGAGCCGCTACTTATTGTTGCTTCCCAAATTCCTCACGATACTGGAGACTCGAACCAGTCTGTATAAATTAATAAAGTAAATAAACTTAAAAATAGACTAAGAGCTAGGGTGGACTCTGGGGTTCACTTTACCTGAATATGGAGGTTACAGTGGACCTTTCTTATAAAGTAAAAAAGTTTATAAATTATGAAGATGTTTCCATATTTGAATTAAATAACAATGCTATATCATAGTTATAACACTAATGATAATCACTGTGATTAAACAAAATTCAAATCCCTTAATTAAAAGAAGAAAAACAACAAATTCAAAATAGAGGTCCACATTACCCGAAGTTCCTCATATGTTGGCCTGTGGTCGGCCACGGTCTGGAATTTAAGTTTAGGTTTAGATACACTTCTGGTGCTTCTATTAATGTATCATCCTTCCCGACATCGGGGTAACGTCACTCCATCTTTCAGGCCCCCCAATCTCAGAAGTAGGTTGCAATTCCGTCAATAACAAAATACAAATCCAGAATAGTTGCGATAATCCAGTTAGTAGGATAAATAACAATATTGTTCTACGAATCGTTCGTGATTTTATACTCAAACTACATCGGACATAAAAAAAAACTTAGATGATACTGTAATGTTCCATTTTGTGGCTTTTTCTTGAATTGTGAAGTTCTGAAATGAAACATGATATGAAATATTTTTTAGAAGCCTTTGGTTTCCTTCAATTTGAATATTTTATACAGAGAATAATTTACAGAAAGATATATATTTATTCTAAACAAAATAACAATAGAATATGGGCTAACTATTCCCATAAATAAAACTAAAACGACGAGATCCAATAAGAAGTAAAATTGTTATTAAGAATAAAATAATAGAATAAGTGAATACATTGAACTATTTAGGAAAATTTCCATCATATAAAGGAGAAATAAGACAGTGAATCATGGATTACACCGAGCAACAAAAAATAAACTTGTTTTTGTCTCAGAAAGAAAAATATGTGATTCTGATAGTACTTTTTTCTCCTGAATTTAAATATGATATCGATTTTTTCTCCATCAGGAAAGGTTTCCGAGAGACAGGAATTTATAATTTCAAACTCTTCAATATTTTCTACATTCGTAACTACACAATATTCGAACATTCGGACTCACCTAGAAAGTAAGAAATTACGATTTTCTGTTTTATTTCGCCTAGGGAGCATCGCTCTTGATGGTCCAACAATAATCGGCCAGCATATTAGGATTCCATTTGCTTTATATCTCTTTTCCATAGCTAAAATCTCCTGAGTTAGCTCATTTGGTTTTATTTTATAATGGACAAATGGACAAACAAAGTTTATTAAAAAAATAATTATTTAAATCCATTAATTGAAATAAAAATAAAAAAAAATTGTGAGTGATGGAGCAATTCCGAATACACATTTGAAAACACGATAAAAAAACTGCATTAAGTACAACTATTGGTACTCATGAGAAAAAAATCATGTTGACCAGCGTTATCAAAGCAGCTGACACCTGAAGAATAAGAGCAGCAGAGATAAGGTATTTACGAAAACAGTAGGAAACAAATGATCAGACCGTAAAACCAATACATAAGGAACAAACGAACTAAAATTACTTCGGTGTTACAAAAAATATAAAATTACAAATCTGAGTAATTATAACATGGTCGATAGAACGCCAAAAGACTGACTACCAAAAAAATCCTGAAAGTCTTACAAACCAGTTGTGAAAAGACGAAGAGAACGTCCAATAAAGAGACTTCATGGACTAAACGTAAATGGCACCGGAACAGGCCAACAAGTGACCCAACTCCGTGGAACGGAAATGATTATGGATATTTTAAATGGTAATGGAGTTTTCCAAATTTGAATAATGTTATGTCATGAATAAAGTATGATATATTTTCTTCCTCTAAATTTAACAGCAATAATGTTACTTGTAAATGGGTGCAATTCTACTGTTAGAATGGAATAATTTGTGCGAAGCTCCCTGCTAAGTAAGATATTTTCTCCTCTATCAAATTTAGTCATTATCGACGAAGAAGGGTCACAAAATGTTGAAAAGGGGATGTCAAGATTTCCCTCCCTATATGCTCACTTATGCTTATGAAATTTATGGCTTCAACTTAACCGTAGATCTTTTCGCTCTGCTGCCTGATACATCGATCGATCATTTAGTGTTGGCTGGAAGGTTCTTATCATCCTTCTTTTGAAATGGTGCTTATCCCAATGCATAAGTTCTTGTAGAAATCTCTTTAAAAAAATCTTCTTTTGTAAACAAATGTTTGATTTCACATCCTAAGTCAGTTATATTTTTCTTTTAAAATGAAGGAAAGCCTGGTTATATAATTATATATACTTTTTCTCTCTGTCTAAAAATGAAGTGTTGCTTTACTTAACTCTGTTCTTTAATATACGAAGTAATTATCGTCGGAATTGAAATCTGGGCGTGAAAAGGCCGACGAATTTTCTTCAGAGACCTGTTTTTTTTTTTTCATATTGATTATTTTTACGTGCCATAAAATCCTGTGTATGGGTTCCTTCGGAAGAGAAGTAGGTTTTGTTCCGTATATTTACGGTCAGTATTGGATCAGTACTCCCCCATGGGAACTCGAAGCGCCGCAATCCCGTAGCTCTGCATCGAGCCATGGTCGAATGGCTACGTCACGGAAATTCCATATCCGAAATGGAATCCAAAAGGGCAAAATTATAAGCCAGCGTTCTAAACAAGAATGAAGCAGATTCCCTTCTCTTTTTTTTTAGAGAGAGGCGCAGATACGAACGGTATGAAGAAAATGTATTTTAAAATATATTTTTGGGATTCTTGGCCGTGTCTTGCAGTGCTTTATTCTCGACGTTTCATCCCATACCATGGTGACATCTTCGGGAGATATTGGTTGTTTTAATTCTCATGGTAAACTGCTAATTAGCTGGTAACTTGTGTGATTTTACCGTAACTATGTATCTGAGTAAATCATTATTTCTAACTGATTTAAGTTAAACGTAGAGCAGCTAGTCCATTTGTTGTTGTCATGGTATACGTCATGACTTACTATATTTGTCGTAAGGTTTTATCTGACCACTTATCTAGGGCAGGATACCATGTATTATTGATTCTCAAACCTTCCTCTTTTCTGTTAAAATTCTGTTTATGTTTATATATATCTATAGCTTCTCTATCAAATCGAGTATAATAATGTATGGTATTACATAAAACGTGAGTGACATTAAATAAAATCATGTGATTAGTCATCATCATGATCATCATCTGCATTCATGGATTAGGTCTGTTGATCCGTTCCGACTTCACATCTCTTTCTAGGTCTGCCCACATCTCGGGTGCCTTTAGGTTTGTATTTTGTTATTTGTTTTGGATATCTGGCTTCATTCATTCTGTCTATATGTTGCTTCCATTTTTGTCTATATGTATCTATTTTATCAGTTATTGCAAATATTTCAAGTTCCTGTCTTATTTCTGTGTTCTTGATTCTGTCTTCCTTAGTGCACCCTTTATCAGATCTCAAAAAATTCATTTCTGCCGCCGTTATCCTACTTAGATCTTGTTTTTTATGTATCCAGGCTTCTGAACCATAGAACAGTACCGGTACTGCCAACATTTTGTAAAATTTCAATTGGGTCTCTCTTGTTGTTTTGTTATTTAGTGATCGTTTTATCGTACCACATATTCCCTGGAATTTTGCTATTTTATTAATTATATCATTATCACAATTCAATGAAATGTCACATCCTAGATAATTGAGATGGTTCACATGTTCTATGATTTTGTTTCCTATTACTATTATGGATCTGATTTGATTTTTCCCTTGGAATGCCATTACCATGGTTTTTTTTCTATGGATATTTTTGAGATTATATTGTTCACATATATTATGTAGTTTAAAAATATTTCTTTGAAGTTCGTCTTCCGTATTTGCTATTATTACCTGGTCATCAGCGTATAATAATGTTTTCAAGTAGTGTGTTTTATCTAATTTTATTTCTTTAGTATCATTATAAAAATGTTCAGCTACAGCAGATTTCTCTGATTGACCATGTTGACAGTGTTTTATGTGTATTTTAATCCTAGTATTAACTGATAGTTTAGATAGTATGAAGAAAAGTTGACATAATAAAATGAGAACAGTTAAAGATACTTAGATGTGTTTCGTATTTTAATAAAAGTTCAAAGCAAATTATATGTTTTATTGTAATTTTTAATGAACATGTAAGTCTAATCATAAATCACGCAAATGACAATTTTAACAAAGTAATTATTTGCAAAAAGAGGAAGACATGTGATGACATGCATTATAATTACTTGAATGGTTTGTTTTGTCGTGTTCCGGGATGTCATGTCGCACGTCAGATTTGGTTTTGTGGTAGACATGAAACGGAATAATAATCAAGATTGTTCTGCGGACGTTTATCAAATTAATGTTTCTTTTAATTTATCAGTGTTTAACATTATACTAGATTTGCTCTTTTGTTGTCTGTTATATTGTAATGTTGTTTAGGTTATATATTATGAAATTGTTTGGCAATTGTAGTTTGTATGGAAAGGGGGTATATAACTTGTCATGTGGATTTATCCATGCAGGACGACCGTTTGAATAGTTGATTCTTATCTAATTAACAGGCGTTGTGACCCTACATTATGAAAGCACAAAACCTATACAGCCAGTCCCTCTCTCTCTCTCTCTCTCTCATATTGATCAGCTATCCCCTATTCATGTTTTCTCTCTCTCTCTCCCTGGGTTTAAGGCTTTCTGTTACACACACGTAGCTGCTATCATATCCACTCGCTAAATTATCAGCAATTGAAAAGTCTCCATCATTCTATTGTGTGTGCTTTCACGAATTTTCAGGAATTGCGAAGAAATGTAGCGATTACGCTTGTTCTCATGGAACATTTTTTAAATTTTGTTACAAATCTTATTCGATCCTACTCCTATGTTCTATTTAAAATGGGAGGGCAAACTGCCCCAGCACTGCGACCTGTACGATCTATTCTGCTTTTCCCATCTATGAAATGAATGAAATATGCTCTTTGATATCATACAGGCTGTTATGGTGTTCTTTATTTGGACACACATCAAGCATTCATACGTGACTAATGTCGGTAATTTATTTGGGCTGGGTCCAGGGCCTCGAGGAGGGGCTATAATCCTCAATTTGGCTCAATTGTGCTCTGAGTTGACAGACTCAGGCTCGGAGTCCTGAGGAAGTATATGAGATCGTTACAACTTCATATCATAAACGCCTGTGATTTGCTATACACTGAGGTGAAATAAATTAATACAGTCAGTGAAAGTAAAATGAGATGATGGGGGAGAGAAGAGGAGTGGAGAGCGTTGGTTGAACGAAATTAAGAAACGGGGGAACCCTGAGAAAATTCCGAAAATCCCCGATATGGCCTACCACCAGAACTCCTCCGGAAAATCAGAATTAGAACGTGAGATCCCATTTGAAACAGCCGCCCGCTAGCCATGCGTCCGCCGAGACGTATTCGCTCCTACTTATGAGTCACTAAAACTTAAGCGGCCACATTTTTTTTTTTTTTGGAAAGCCAAACCTGGCATGTAGCTATCAACTAAAAGCTTAAAATCGAGTTTGTTAACCAGAAAAATGACACCATTAAGAGTAAGTGTTCACCGGAAGCCAAAGTATATTAATCACTCTTGCAACCGCGATTTTGGACTTTTTCACAACGGAACTCGGTATGTAGACATTTCATTGAAATAAGAAAAGAAAGGTATTCTAAGAAATCAGCATATCCGATCAATAGGGTTGAAGATTTATATAAAATCTTAATTTAAAAATCTTAATGTAAAAATCTCTCTAGCAGCCCCATTTTATTGCAACGTAACCGAATGCTTATCATTCAGTTAAGAAAAAAATATTTAGGCCTCTTCCGTAAACCAGCAAAATTGGACCATAAGTGGAATTGCTGAGGATTAGCTCAATTTAAGCAGTTCCCGAGTCACGGATTTTATTGAAAGCATATTTTTAATGGTTGCATTGTTTTGTGCCAATAGGTTTATTTTTCTACTCCAGGGGTTTCCAAACTGTTCTGCAAAGCCCTCTTCTTGGAGAGGGGCCGAATGTTTTCAAGGGAGACGCGTTTAGGTTGAAGAATGTTCGTAAATATGATAGTAGATCGCAGTTCCTATATTACATTAAAAATTAACATATTAATAACGGACTTATACATACTAAATATATGATATTTCATTTGCGTGAAAGGTATTTTTAGCCATCCTGTAATCAAGTCAACGAATTCCATATTGAATTATTCATTATCGATAATATAAATTTCTTCATTTATACCCAGTTTTGCCGTTTCCCGATTTTCCTACTACACCGATGAATTTACACGTTTTTACTCCGATTTCGACACTTCCCCATTAGTTGTTTCTACGTTAAACACAATTTAGCGATTAATTTCATAATAAAGTGAAAATGTAACTTCCATTTACTTTATACGATACATCCATAGTAATTCCATAGTAATTCTGCCCGAGGGCAGGTTCTTCACTGCAATCTTAGCATTTTCATGCTATGCTTGCAGCTTTACTAGGGAATTGTAGGTGTGGTAGCTTCCCGTTGCTTTCCACACCGGTGAAGAATGATGATGGTGATGATGATGATAATGATAAGGATGATGATGATGGCCATATGATTTCGGGGACCGTTTGGGCCTTAAAGTTTTCCTGACATTTGTCTTACAGGTGAGGAAAAACCCCGATAAAAACCTCACCCAGAAAAACTGCCCCGACCGGGGATCGAACCCGGGCCCGCTGCGTGACACAGCGGTGGACTACACGATACAATCTTTATTAAAAACACAAAAACATTCTCTTATTTTTATAATTTAGATCTCTAAAATTATATGGATTATATTTTTTATTGTTTCAGATAAAATTTGTTTTCAAAATTAATTGCGTATGTGCTGCGTGTCGAAAGGCAGATTTGTCTTCTATTAAAATATATTAGCTATATTTGTAACACTTTCCGCTAATGGTTTTGACAGCATTATTGTATTCTGAATTATTACCAAATAGCTAACATCCCTTTGCACCCTGGGGCTGTGTCGTCACGCGAAATTACCTACGTGTATCGCCATGTAAAATCCCTAATATGTGTTTGATGCATGGAGTTTGCCTTGTTGATGTTAGTTTTTAATTCTGCATCACTGCACACACTTTGTGTACTCATCATCTGTTGATAGACATTGTAATTAATTAATGACTTGTTTGTGTTATAGCATACATAATTGCATTAATAGATGTCGCTAATTATGCTCTAGGATGCGTTTAAGTTTATTACAATTTTCAGTAAATAAAGTGAATTATAGTATATTTAAAATTATCAGTGTGTACAAAGTATTTGAATCTAACAATTTAAAAAAATCTGCACTATTCGATTATTGTGACATTGTATATAATGATCTAAACTATGACTTGTCGCAGAGACTGCAGCGTGTTCATAATGCTTGCGTTCGATTCATTTTGAATATCCGCCGTTTTGACCATTTTTCCGAACACTTTAATAACCTCTCTTGGCTCCGTCTTACTGACAGACGTAATTTGCACTCTCTTTCACTACTTTTCAAGCTTTTGAATTCCTACATTCCTACTTACCTGGCGTCCAGATTTGAGAAGTTATCCTCTTACCACAATATTGACACTAGGTCACAAGATAGCAGTCTGCTAACAATTCCTCTTCATAGCACTTCCTCCTATTCTACTTCCTTCCTAGTAGCCTCTGCCCGCTCCTGGAATCTCCTTCCTCAAGATATCAGGGGTTGCCGCACACTTGGCACCTTTAAGTCACGCTTATACATTTACCTCTTGTCTAATAATTATTTTGTCTCTATTTAATTTTATACTATGTCATTTTATACTATGTCATTAATCTTTTCGCTTTTTATATATCTTGTACATATTATATATTTAATTCGTTAAATTTAGAGTAAATCAAATTACATTATAAATATTAATTGTATTGTATTCATAACTTGTAATCGTTTATATATATATTGTAATTTAGATTTAAGACTTTTTTTGTTTGTATTTTTTTTAAACCTGATTGAGTGGTAGACAAGCCTTAAGGCTTTAACTCTGCTAGGTAAAATAAAGCTATTATTATTATTATTATTATTATTATTATTATTATTATTATTATTATTATTAACTCTTTTATTACCAGTTAATATAATATTTAGAACTGTGATGTAGGGTATTACGTGCTATAATATTTGATCTTGTAGATATTGTAGCTTAAAAATAAGTAGATTAAATGGGCTGGACACGTACAAAACATTCTTATAAGACAAGTCATTAATTGTATGAATGCACCTAATTACAAAGTATCTAAACTGATTGCTAAACAACTTAAAAAAATAACATTAAAAAAACAAATACACAATCAAAAATGCATATGATCTCGCAGACATAATTCAAAACATAAACATTATTAACACAAAAATGGTATCATTCGACATTAAAAATCTTTGTACAAACATCCCTATTAACGAAACAATAATAATACAGAAGAAAAATTAAAAGAAGAAAAAACGGAAGAAATTTACATAAAATAACTAAGCAAAATGGTCAATACGCTACTAAAACAAAATTATTTCTAATTTATTAAGAGTTTTCACGCAATAAAACGGTGTACCAATGGGTAGCCCTAAATCCAGTATCATATCGGAAATCTTCCTACAAAACGTGGAAGAAAAACACTATGAAAAATTAAAAGAAGAATTCAATATAAAGCTATTAGCAAGATGTGTCGACGATCTTCTAATAATTTACAACGAGAATTCATTAGAAAAAGTTATATTGACAGAACTGAACAAGATGAATGAAAAAATATAATTCACTTAAAAAGGCTGAAAATAATAATGCAATAAATTATCTAGATCTGACAATAACAAAAAACCTAATTAGCAATAGTTGCATTTATAAAAAAACCTACAGTAATACAATTATCATTCATAAAACAATCCAGACACCCGCAACAAAACATCAGTACATTTATCAGCCTCATAAAAAGAATGATGAAATTATTGCTAAACCAAAGAAACTATAACAAATAATTTAAACACATAGATCTTCCAGCTTCTAAAAACGGATACAACGGAAAAAAAATATTAACTTATTAAAAAGCATAAAAGAAAGACGAATTAACGGACATAATAACATTAAATAGGGAAACCTATGAAAATAAAATTAAGCGGTTAACTTAAACTCAAGTATAACGCAAAGCTGACAAAAACTATTAAAAATGACAAAAATATAAGAATTTCACATAGAACAAACAATAAAATAAATTACATAAGAAATAATACGTAAAACATAAGAAACAGACATTTATAAAAACGAAACTAAAATTCAATAGCTGTGAAAATGTTTTATTGGCAGAACAACAAGAAATGTAATATACGATTTAATGAATACTTTAAGGACTGCAGATATAATGAGGGTAAATTCAATTTTCCAAAACACATTATAGAAACAGGTCATCAATTTAATTCTATTAACAACGTGTTACCGATTTTTCATAAAGAAATAAAACTTGAAAATCAATATCCTCGAAGAAATCGAGATATTAAAAGAAACCCAAGAACACACACTTACTTAACGAGAACACACCCAATGACCTGAACCCTCTATACGAAATTCTAACAAACATTTAGTACCAATATACAAGCAGAAGATGGAATATATGTTCCGAAAAGCCTTCTTGATATTTTATATTATAAAGTTGAGGACGACTGAGATCTCAGGTATGTACTTTATATTTTTAATCTTACTTACGAAGAATGGATATAAACGAAGTACCCAGGAGGGTGAGCCAGATGGCAAGAGGTCAGCTGGAACATCAGTGCTTAGATGGTTGGATGGAGTTGTTGAGGATGGGAAGAAGCCTGACATTTGCAACTGGTGGAAGGTCGCCAATGATAGAGATGGAGTTCCTTCCTACGAACAGGCTAACTTGGGCTGTTGTCCTGATAATGATAACACTTCTTCTTCTCCTCTTCTTTATATTGTGCATATAGCCTGTCCCTTCCATCTCCTTTTCGGTCTTCCAGGAGATCTCTTCCCGTCTGCGAGTCCCTTGCAACGTACAATTCTGACAGATGCCATGCGATATACACATTTGTTCCATTGGGTTCTTCCATCCACCCAATCACCAATTGCTTGGTTATTAAATTGCATTCTAATTTCTTCAGTTCTTGTCCTTATCTCTTCTAGTTTTATCCACGATTTTTCTTAAAATATTAATTTAATTTGTCTCTTGAATCTGTTCATTTCTATAAGTAAGCGTTCTTGTCTGGGTCGATATTGGGTGTATGGCTGCTTTATAGATTATTGTCAAATTATCGTTTAAATATTTATTTTCCATATAATATAATTCATGTATCTCGCTATTATGGCCGCTTGATTAGCTTGGTATGCAACTCCATTCCACAGTGATCTCCAGCTACTTATATCAAAACCCAGCTATTTTATTGTAATTACTTCTTCTGTTTGTCTCTAGTTTTAAATCATTTTTTGAGGGGAATTTACTTACAATCATTAATTTAGTTTTTTATGAGACTTTATTTAATAATCATTAAATGAATTAGTTTTATACCTCACCTTGTATTTTGTCTTCTTTCCAGGTCTAATTTCAAGACATTTTTCCTCGTCATCGTCATCTATCATCTAACTGTTCCCTCTTTCGGTAGTTTGATGAACCTCCAAATTAATATTTTTTCTTGGTAATTTCAAAATTCATCATTGTGTTTTTGTATTTTTAGATGTGGATATTTTCCCAAACTATGAGTTTTTTTTAGATATCCCTAATTATTCCATTACTTAAATCCTGTGTTTTTTCTGACTAAAAGGAAAAATCAATTAACACTTTAAATTTCATTACGAAACGCCATTCAGGTCACTATATGTAAAAGTAAAAAATATTTAATTAGTACTTGAGATCCTGGTTACTAATTTATTTTTTAAGTTTAATGAACAATTAGATGAAGCTAAAGAAATCACAGTGTAGGTAAAATAAATCCTTATCCAAAAATACATTTATTGTTAATTTATATGGAGTCATTGGAGTTTTCCCTATGACCAAGTATATAAAAAATGGAATTAGAAAACTGAAAATTTAACATAAAAATTTTAATACATAGGCTATAATAAAAACATGTAATCCCTTAGGTGAAATTTTACATAGTTGTTTATATTGTCTATGTAGATGATTTCGTAAAATGGCGATTGAATATTTTATTATAATACTGATATTTTCTATTTCTACCGATCTTTCTATTTTATATGTTCATCGCAAGTTAATAAAAATAATATAATTGTATTACTTTCCAAACCAAAAATATCGTTCACAGAAATTTCACAAAATAACGAATTTTGAAATTCCCGGGGAAAATTTAATTTCGAGATTCATCGGTCCACCAATAGAGGGAGGTAGAATAAGTAAATATTAACTGTGAAATCAGCAGTCAGATGCCAGTTCACAATTAAGATAAATTCCTTGAAACTATTTATGTAAAGGATACAAAATATGAGATGAGGAATAGCATCTGATTCATTTAATGACTGTTGTTATTGCTGAGCAACAATCTTCTAGTATCGAGTGTTAGTGCAACAAGTTGCATACATCTACTTCAGATGTTCTTGAACAACATGATGTAAAGAAGTTGATCGTTTATCGTAAGTAATGCCACGAAGTGAGGAATGAATTTATCTAGAGAATTTGGAAATCAAGAGTGGCATTTGTTAGGACTATTTAACGAATAGTACTAAGCTCTTTACTAAAAAATAATTATTTGAATATAGTTATCGGTGTTTTAAAATATTTATATAGTCAATGTAAACGGCGATGTTTGAAAACAAATTAGAAATGTGAGGTTATGTATATTCACTGCAACTCGGATCATATTATTTATTACCAAATAGGATCGCAATATTGTAAGAATGCACTCTAGTGGAGAAATAATGAAACACATCAAACTATTATAATCAACATTATAGGTTAATCATTTATCATCATCATCATAGTACATTCACGAATTTAGGCCATTTGTTGACCTGTTTCGGCCTCAAGAGAAACACCATCCAGAAGTCTTTTGAGTGGACGTCCTGGTCTTCTTCTTCCTGCAGGTTGATATCTTAACATTAGTTTGGGTATTCTGTGATCTTCCATTCGATGAACATGTTGTATCCATCTTGACTTATAATCAGAAATTTTGTTTTCTAAAGATTCCATGTGTAATTCTTCTAAGATGTCTTCATTTTTTTTTGTGATCTAGTAGTGTGTATCCTGCAGTCCTCCGAAGATATCTCATTTCAGCAGATCTAAGTCTCTGTATATCCTTCTGTTTCAACGTCCATACTTCGCTACCATACAAAAGAGTTGGAAGAGCCAGTGTTAATCATTTATATTTTGAATAAACTCAGTAAGATCACTGAATATATTCATTATTTGCTATATTCAATGCATTTGTTGGAAAAAAATTATGGTCTAACCTGTTCAGAATATTAAAAAAGGAAAAGCTTTCTTTATCACAAAAGCAGGAGCTGATAAAGAGAAATCGATAAAGAGCGAGGTGAAACACGACTGTCATTGGTGTAAAACAGAATTAATTGAAACGTGATTGGTCATTGACTATCATTTGCGACATGAGTTAAATAGTCAATTTTTTTTTCTCGGAACATTGTGTTATTATAAGAAATATTCATAACAGTTTTACCCCACAAGAATTCATGATTTGGGCCTCAAATCCAGGAAAGGAAGAAGGAAACGAAATGAGCAATGATGCCCATCACTGTGATTTCGGGGAAAAAAATCATTGTCTCATAGTACCAGGCCAGGGTTCGATCCCTGGTCGGGACAATTTTCCTGCGCGACTTTTTTTTTTCGGGGATTGTCCTCCTATGTAAGACAAATATCCGGAACCATAAGGCCCAAATGGTTCCCGAACATCACATGCCCATTAAAATCACCTGTATTATATTCGCCTTGTTTAGTATGAATGACGAATAAATGGTGTGTGTTGTTTTAAATGTAGACTGAAAATAAAATCCGGGTTAAGTGCCAAAATCTAACTTCTGAGAAAAACAGGGAGGGGAACTGTCATTTTTTTTACAGTTTATGATAAGCCAGGCGCATTCTTGTGGCTAACGTTTCAACTACTTGCAGACTGAATACCGAATATCCCGATTTCTACAGCACTGGCACAGGTACATGTCCCATATTTCATCAATAAAATGGAAATCGATTATTGTGGCACTTAGCCGGGTTTTTATTTTGAGTCTAAAAATGTTCATGTTGTTTCGGAAATGGTACTGGTATTGAACTGATCACTCATCCAGGGAGGTCCTTCATGTCCTTAGGGTGGTCGAAATGTGGGAGTGAGAGAGAGAGAGAGGGGGGGAGGGATCCAGAGATATCCACAGTTCAAAATCCTCCCCCTACAGAATGTGTCCCTGTAAGGCCCGGGTACTTGGAGTATGTTAATATAACCTACCTCGGAGAAGTTAAACTAAGGTAATGAAAGAAAAAGAACGCGTAGTGAATTGTGCTTAATTTGTAGTTTGACATTGTTTACGGTTTACCTTCCATTGCCTTTATAATTGATAACACACAAATTAGTATTAAAACTACAGCGCTCTATCTACATAGATCAAAAAAACGAAACTTCCCTCCGTTGGATTATACATTCGATGGCAAGTAGAGTAATTAATTTATTCGGAGGGAAAATTTTATGAGTTCACAGAATTAGATGCCATTTGAATAATGGTATTAACGAATCTGTATTGCTGGCATATTTAGCAGAAATGCTGACGACAAACGACTGTGATTGGAAATATTCAAGTGTTACTCGTATTAGGATAGGAATCGAATGTTGTGCATTTGCAATTTTTTTTAATTTAATGAGATTCTGGTGGTAGCAGGAACATAGATTACTACTTTTCACAGCTTTCAAAAACGTTAAAATAAGTGGCGTGTTTAATATTCCATGGCTTTCAACCTTCGAAACGTTGTATTTACAATGTCCATTCCTGCAGTGTCTGCTAAATTTCAAATAAAGGCAATTTTAACCGATGTATATTTAACGAAATGTGTTTAAATGTTTCCTGTAGGTCATGTTAAACTAGCTGCAAAGTTTGATTTTCGAGATAGATTTGTACGAAATTAATTATAGAGCGGACCTTACATTAGCTCGTTAATTAGTTTTATTTAATGTTATTTTACTGAAATATACTTTTAATTTACATCTTCAGATCATAGTCATTGAGATCGTTATCAAAACAAGAATGACAATTTTAATTAAAAGAGCTATATTTTTGTTATTTATTTTATTTTTGCTTTGAATTTTTAATTTCGACATGCATATTGGTTTAAAATATATACCTAAATTTGCATTTATGTTCACTACGACTGTTTATAAAATATAGACAAGCTTAGCCCTATCTATATTAAACTAAACTCAAAAATCAATTAATAATTAAAAGATTAAAGAAAAGTTTTAAATTGAATTCTTTTCCCATAAAACCAGATATCCTATCTGCCGTCTAACATATCATCACTAGCAAGCAATTACTAATATTTTTGAAACAATAAATTAATTAATATGGGCAGGGCTTGTGACACCAACGGGGAATGAAAGAAGATCTTGGGAACCTCCAGTAGGAAAACCAGAGGGTGAGCGCCCAGTAGGTAATCAAAAATGAGGTAGGAGAATAATATTTACCATGATGTATGTTAAGTAGAATATACAGGGGATGACTGAAAAAAAATAGCTCAGGATAGGGATGTATGGAGAGTATATGTCTGCGCGGCCATAGACCCACGGATTTGATAGTGCCGTTGAGTTAGTTAATTCTATACTCTATGAATGTTTAGTCCTTCTAGGATATTTGTATGGACTTTTTATGCGTGCTTGTTTAAAACTTTTAAATTTCAATCATACATTTGCAATGACATCCAGTCATGATCAATTGTTTAACAAATTAGTTCGGGTTATTCCACTCGGAATATCAATTGTAATTCAATAGTCTTCGTTTTGCCAACATTTAAGGGGTTAAGACTTGAAAGTTTGGGTCTCATATATTTTAATTGAATATTTGGATTCGTCTCTTCTGCCTAACATTTATTCTTCCTTCTGGCTTGTAATCTAGAACTTACTATTTTTTTGTATTCGGTCTTGTGTCGTTCTCCCCGGATGCTTCCTCCGATTGTTCTTATGTTGGTCTATTTTGTCCATAGACTTAACAGTAATTAATTCATTCCTCATATTTTCATGTTCCATTTATCCAAATGCAATATATATATATATATATATATATATATATATATATTTGTTAAAACTGTAAAACCAATTTGATTTGCGATTTATTTCCGATTATGGAGAAAGTTTTAGACGATGAGTGCAGTGATGATGAAATAGAAGAGGTGTGGAAACGTCGAAATACTAAAAATGCGGCATCCCTAAAGTTTGGACTAAAATTATTTTGAGAGTGGTCGGTAGAAAGTTCTTAATACGCTTTAAGGAATGCATTAAAGAAATGTGGTTATGTTCCTCCTTGCCTCTGTTTCCGAGGGTCGTAGGTTCAAACATCGCCGTGGTTGATACATTTTTTAGGATGAAAAATCCAAGGAGCACATCCTCTAGGACGGACTTTAACCGTTGGTCCCGAGTCTGAAGATTTTCATACTCGTAAAAGAAACTTAAGCCTGATTAAAGAGGCCGCTAAGCAAAATTTAGCGACCTTCTCCAACCTAGTAATACCTAGTAAGCATTTCATTGGCTCGATATATTGACTGCATACCATTTTTGGCATCTGTAGGTTAAAAGCAGATATTTATTCGTATCGTAATAATAATAATAATAATAATAATAATAATAATAATAATAATAATAATAATAATAATAATAATAATAATAATAATAATAATAATAATAATAATAATAATAAGGGATTATTTAATTTTATTATCATTATTTTATATTTAATTTAAATACCGTATCAGAAAATCTGATTTTAAAGTGGATATGAAGTAAATGGACAGAATTCATATTTTTATATTATGGATAATACAAAATAAGTTATTGTTGTTAATAAATTGTTAAATTTTGTAACAGTCTAAGAAGTCGTTAAATATTTGAAATATTTAAATAATTACTAGATATTTTGATTTTGATAATAATAGGAGGAAGGGCGCACAAATGTGCATTAGATTTGGTCTCTGCTGTATACCAGCAACGATTTTGTTCTCTTTAAACAAACACTGAAATGGTATCTTGCACACGGTCTCTTGTTTTAAAGCGTTTGGATTACACTGAGCAACACAAAATAAACTTTTTTTTTTGGTCTCAGAAAGAAACTTATGTGATTCTGATAGTACTGTTCTCCTGAATTTAAATATGATATTGGGGTTTGTCCATCAAGCAAGGTTTCCGAGAGACAGGAATTTATAATTTCAAACACTTTAATATTTTTTTACATTCGTAACTACACAATATTCGAACATTCGGACTCACCTAGAAAGTAACAAATGACGATTTTCTGCTATATTTCGCCTGTGGAGCATCCCTCTTGATGGTCCAACAATAATCGGCCAGCATATTAGGATTTCATTTGCCTTGATATCTCTTTTCCATAGCTGAAATCTCCTGAGTTAGCTCATTTGGTTTTATTTTACAATCGACAAATGGACGAAAAAACGTTTATTAAAAAATATTATTTAAATACATTAATTGAAATTGAAATAAAAAATTGTGGGTGATGGAGAAATTCCGAATACATATTTGAAAACACGATAAAAAAACTGCATTAAGTACAACTATGGTACTCATGAGACAAAAATCATGTTGACCAGTGTAATCAGAAAATGAATTAACCATTAATACTCATGGCCTGATTGATGAACTAATCAAATTTGAAAGACTATTAATAAACTAATAATGCAAGGAGAACATCTCTAAGATGGCTAGAGTAGCGCACAACAGAAGCTCGTGGTTACTGGTCGAGGTAACAATGGTCAGTCACTTAAGAAATATTTCGTATATGAAGTTGTGGATTATAAGTTGTGCTTATGAAAATAATAGAGACAATGCATCTACTCCACGAATATTAATACAAATATAAATGGTATTGAGAAAGACTCTATTTGTGTGTTGCCTTCAATTGTTAAAGTCTCTTAACTGGAAGGAAGTCTCTTAACAGGAACTACTATTGTGGTGCTCCTATATGAAAGTTGAGCAAAATTTAACCGCCATTTAACAATTGCATGATAATTGTCAAATATAAACAGTATTGTGTAAAGAATAATTACAAATTCCATCTGATATAATATGTGAATTTAACTATATACGTCCAAAATAAACAGTGATGGTAACTTTTCAAACTTATATAGGGTTTTTATTTAAAATTTCAATCACATTTGTGTTTCGCTACATTCCCTTGAGAAGACAGTGTAGTAGCCGAGGCACCGCATCCCATCATTCTTCTCTAAGGTCTTCTTCTTAATCATAATTTGTAGGATTTTCTACCTGTTTATTTACAGAATCACTCCTCGGAGGAAGACGTATTGGATGTGCATTCACTGTCTATCCAACTCTTGGCTGATTTTCCTCTTGTTTTTCTCCCATCCATTGGTCTATCTTCTTTAGCTCTTTTTGTAAGTCGGTTGTCTTCCATTCTATAACCTTTCCAATATTTTCCTCTATCTTTAATGAATGTGGTTTTGTCTTGAATATAACATTCGTCCCTAATTTCAGTGTTGTGTATCTTATCAAATAATGTTTTTCCTTGGATAGTTCTTAAGATTTTCATTTCACATGTACTTATTATTTGTTTAGTTTTTGTTGTATCAGCCCTAGTTTCTGCTCCATATATGATAAATGGTCGAACTATCGTTTTGTATATGCAGGTTTTGCCTTCTATTGACATACGTATATTTGTTGCGCCAAATTAAATATTTCATATATCCTGATATTTGTGCTGCTTTATCAGCTTGTAAGCTAATTGGTCTAGTAACTCCTAACAAAAAAGAAGCTAAGGTCCAACATTGGGCTGTTACGACATTGTAGAGATTTACACAAGAACAACCTCAATAGCTCTATTCCTTGTGAATTCGCTAAAATTGAATCAGTGGCACTTTGTCAACTTTGTGCAGCCCTTAATATTATCAAGAACTCGGAAACTCCTTTCATTTGAAACTTCTTAAGTATTTTTCTTCATAACTAACTCACTGGCACTATCGAACGCATAGGTTGATGGCCGCGCGGATATAAGCTGTCCATACATCCCTATCCCGAGCTAATGTTTTCAAATCATTCCCTGTATAATCTACTTGTCTTAAATCATAGTTATTGTGATTCTCTCACCTCATTCTTGGTCTACCAACTGGGCATTTTCCCTCTGGTTTTCCTACAAGATGCTTCCATGCACGTCTTTCATTACCAATTCGTGCCACATGTCCTGCCCATCGAAGTCTATGAGACTTAACTGTTCTCATTATATCTGGCTTTCCATAAATACCATGTAATTCACTGTTATGCTGTCTTCTCCATTCACCTGTTCATCTCTCTTTGGTCCAAAAAATTCCTAAGAACGTTATTCTCAAATACTGGTAATCTCCTCTCGTTCCTTAAATATTAAGAGCCCATGTTTAGCATCCTTATAATATAACTGGTAGAATAATAGTTTTAGGCCTAGGCCCTATATATTTTTAGTTCAACTTTTTTTTTAAGGAGTTGGGACGTCAAGAGTCTCTGTAATGGATAATAGCACGCATTTCCGGAATTGAGATTTGGTTTAATTTCTTTGTGCATCTCATTCCTATTTGTGATTATTGTTCCTATGTATTTGAATTCAGCCACTTCCTCTGCATTCCTTCTGAATTCGCTAAAATGGAATCAGTGGCACTCTGTGCAGCCCTTAATATTATCAAGAATTCGGAAACTCCTTTCTTTTGAAACTTCTTTATTCTTTTTCTTCATAATCCTTCCTCAAATGGTAATATTCCCTATTTTATCTTTAAGGAGAAAAATAATGACGAAATAGCTTCTTGTCTTTATCTCTCTGCTCATCAATCCTTATTCATTTCTGATGCACGACATGACATGAAGAAGATAGTTAAGGTTTTTTTTATATAAATATCTCTGTAACTTTGAAATGCAGGGTTCAAACTTATTGGAGGGTTAGGAAGAGAGAAAGTATATGTTTACCCCCTAGTGTCAGTAGGTCTTTGAAAATTTTTATAGGATAAAGTAGAAAAGTGAAGGGGAAGGTGCCATACGCAGTCGGTTCATTCATGTCTGTTACATGGTTTGTGTGCCCCCTGTGTAAGTAGAGCCGACGTACGTAATGAGTTTGACATTCAGCCGTACTGCTTTGCATGCTCACAAAGAACAGACGAGTTTTAAAAAGAGACCTGTGTAATAGAACACGGTAGTTTCCCTAATAATTTACATCTTTTTTTAAGTGTAAAATGTCTGGAAGCTCAAAGTTGTCGCTACTTTTGTTTCCGTGTAGAACACTTCCTTCTGACAAAACTTTTTCGTGAAATTGTGGATATGCTTTAAGGTTGAAATATATTATTTTATGCAGTAATCTTAAATGTGTAGTTAATTTTATTTCACAGAAATACACAATTCTTTCTTGATATTCAAGTTTCTATCGGCTTTAAAAATACTAAATACAGAGTGTCCCATTCAAACCTCCCACATTTTAATTAATCATAACTAACAAAGTATGCGGAATTATGAAATGATGCCGGTATTAAACGAAACAGAAACTCAAAGAATGTTCATTGCCACACACTGAAACACCATTAGTTGCACGAACAATATCAAGCCTGTATTCAATTTCGTGCCACGTTCTGTCCAACATGCCCATTGGTACGGGTTCGTAAATAATGAAGATCTTGTACTGGAGTCGCAAACACACGGTCTTTTACGTACATACCCCCAGAGGAAGAAGTCCAGTGGAGTGATGTCTGGCGAACGTGGTTTTATGTCATTATTGTCCAATATGCGAGAGATGAATTAACTGCAACAATGAAAACAAAAATTCTTTGAGTTTCTCTTTCTTTTAACACCAACCTCGTTTCATAATTCCGTATACCTTGAGAGTTATGATTAATTAAAATGAGGGAGGTTTGAATGGAATACGGTGTACTATAGGCGAATATTCAAATTTGAATAAATAAGTAGCTTACTTTAATAAAACAGTTGAAGTGATTAGTGGTAGTATGAAAATTTAAATCAACATACACCTGTAATAAGTATTGTTTTTTGCACTAGGTAACTAATATTGTATACTTACTGTTATTGTTGATGTGCATCGTAATGTGACATTCCCGCATACAATCTTGGTTGCTATGAAAACAAAATGATATCAATACTTTAAAAATTACCAAAAGCACTAGTGCAAAGTAAGTAAAAATATTTATTTTGAAATATTGATAGTAATACTGCAGTTTGTATTAATTTCGGTATTAATTCATCACACCCAGGTTTCCACACCTCTTATATTTCATCATCACTGCACTCATCGTCTAAAACTTTCTCCATAATCGGAAATAAATCTCAAACCAAATTGGTTTTACAGTTTTAACAAATGTAAGTTGGCGACATGACCAACAACATTTATTATTTCTCCATATCAACACATATAGCTGATTCACCTTCTGAATTCTAACATTTATCTTCAATTATATTTATTAATATTTTAGGTAATATCTTAATTACTAAAATAAATATTATATAGTACAAAAATAGTATGCAATACTCATGTGTAACCACATAACGGAATCTCGGAAATTAAAAAAAAAAAACTCGGCGCATGCGCCTCGTTTTTTTTAAAACTTTTCCTCGATCCGTATCAAGTGTTTACCACACTCGTATCCCAATCCCTTATTCTAGCGAAAATAGACATAGGAGTAGTTTTATGAAACTTGACAATTGTCAAAGATCAATAGTTTAAACACTATAAAATATACATAGACGTAAGTCTAGGCTTATATACCTTCATATGTTCTTCATTTTTAAGAAATATTAGAAAACAGTTAATTTTGTATGCTCAGATAATATACATATTTATATAATAATGTATGTATGTATATATCCCATACATCCCGGATTGGGACATGGGCGCTCCCTAGCGGACGTTTCTTAACAAGGCTAATTTAGTTACGCTTATTTACCTATATGCGTCAACGAGTGACATATGATTAGTACGTTCCCTCAATGAGACATCTAGTAGGCAATTAAAATATTCATTTTATGGATGAATGTCGGTTAAATTTTGCAGAGGGGCCTTTCTATTCAGGCTTGCGGTTCTTTTATGAGTCTAAATATCTTCAGATTCGGGACCTACGGTTTATAGTCCCTCCCCGAGGATTGTCCCTTGGATTTTTCCATCCAAAATCCATCGACCCCGACCGGACTTGAACCTGGGACACTCGAAACTAGAAGCAAGAAGTATATATATATATATATATATATGTAACCACTAAACCTCCGCGGCTGACCTGTAGTAATAACAATAATAATAATAATAATTATTGTTATTATCATTATAAAAAATTAATTGTAATTTCTGATTCTTTATTATCAACACAATTATAATCATATTTATATAATTTTATCCAATATTGAACCAAACCTGAATCTAACCTGACCTAACGTGAACCTATCCTGACCTAACCTGAATCTAACCTTAACTTAACCTGAACCTAAACTTAACCTAACCTGAACATAATTTAAACCTAACAGGAACCTAATCTGAACCTAACCTGAAACTGACCTAAGCTGAACCTGACCTAACCTGACCTAACCTGAACCTAAACTGAACCTAGCCCGAACCTGACCTTAACCTAACTTGAACCAACCTTAACCTAACCTCAACCTAAATTGAAACCTAACCTACACTAAACCGAACCTAGACAGACCCTAAACCGAACCTAAACTGAACCAACACTGAACGTACACTGAACCTACACCGATCCTAATTTGAACCTATACTCAAGCTAACATGAACATAACTCCAACCCAACCGAGCTTAACCCAACCGAGCCTAACCTTACCGAGTCTAACTTAACATAACCTGAACCTAGCCTGAACCTAACCTTAATCCAAACCCAAACTCAAAGCCAGAACAAATAAAAAAATCCGAAACCAAAACTGAAAGAAAAAACTGATCTCAAAACTGAAACCCAAACTGAATTCAAACTGAACCCAAACCCGAACTCAAACTGAACGCGAATCGGAAACAGAACCCAAATCCGCACCCAAAGCCGGACCTAACCCTGACATAACCTAACTAAACCTAACCTAACCAATCCTATCCTATCCAAACCTAACCTAATCGAATCTAACCGAAACTAACCAAACCTAACCTAGCCTAACCTGACCTGATCTAACCTCACCGATATCTGACCTAACCGATACCAAACCTAATCCAGAAACATAGTCTAAAATGTCCAACAGATCTGACTAAACTACCTCTTAACCGATGAAATTACCTCTATAACGACCAAATTACCAGCAGCTAATTAATTACCACAATAAAGACCAAAACTACCAGTAAACCGATTAAACTACCTCTAAAACGAGAAGCTACCTGTAAAGCGATGAAGCTACCTCTAGAACGATAAAATTATCCATGAATCTACCTCTAAAGCGATCGAATTATCCGTGAACCGGCCAATTTACTTCTAACCCGAACAAAAAAACCGCTAAACTGGTAATTACGATATAAATTAAAATTATTTTTCTTTCAACTCATTTAACTAAACATCAAAACACATTTAATTAATTTAGATGTGGCTGCGCAGGCCGGGTATTGGATGGTGTACAATAATAACTTAGAGTATTACATGATGTTGTTTTTTTTGCGGTCCGGAACATGTACAATACTAACCTACAGTTTTACATGATGTTGTTTTCTTTGCGGTCCGGAACATTTAAATAATAGGCAGGATAAATTATTGTTTCTCCAATTTAGGGTAAAGGGATTCATTATCATCAGACACACACTCAATTGAATAAGACTGCGATAGTGTTGTTAGAATTGTCACTTACTATCAGCGAGTGCCAAACAGTAAAATTGGCATTACTTCATAACCGATTAATTTAGGGTCTCATGTTTAGTAGGACTAAATTAACATAATAATATCCAGGAAGAAATAAATAAAAGAGTACACATGCTACTTTTCAATAAATAAAGTATTTAAATTCAAAATATTTGAAATGAAACACTAATTACACCAGTGTTAACTTATAGGAGTGAAACCTGTGTTCTGAATGAACATGGAAGTTACTCAGAAGGATACATGGGCCTATTAAGGAAAATGCGTTATATAATTATGCTTGTTTTTTTAAAAACTCACACCCCAAGATTAAAATAGGCATAGGCATGCTGACTAGTATGAGATGCTTCGGACTATAATTAGGGATTCGATTTAACTCGACGATTAACAAGAAATAACCAATTATATTTACAAAATTTAGCCTTTACAAAATGTTTCAGCAATTATCGAGCTATACTTTCAAAATATGTGCATAAATTTTAAAAATACGGCTGGCTAAATTTCAGTTTGGTTTTCTGCCATCTCTAAATGAGGTCTAAAGCTAGCTCATTCCATTCTATACATTTCATTAATTTATTGCTGGATTATGGGTATTACATCTAAAACGACTCCAACAACCAATAGATTAATTTCAGCATGTTTCGTTTACTAGGTTCCCTATCTAAAACTCCTAAGTTGAAACACATCCATGACCATATAAATGTCTCCGTCTTAGATCGTGTGTACGTGTGTTTGTCACTCTACTCCTCCTAAACGACTTGACCGATTTTTATAATTTTTTTGTTTATGTCTGATTGGGTCCCTCGTTGGTCCAGATTCATAATTCGACCCTCTAAAACCATTAAGTGTAGGAGTTCACCAGAATTGAAAATTTAAAAATCGCTCTAGCTGTCACATTTTTCGATGTTTCACAACTAAACTCAATATATCGTATTAAAATAAACCGAGGTAGCTCTTATCCAAAAATGAACGAAATCCCAGAATTAGAAGTAGAGATTTACCTGGAATCCGAAATTGCCTAAACGACTGGACCGATTTTGATTAAATTTTTTGTGTGTGAGTGGGTCCATGGATGGTTTAGATTCACAACTAAACCCTCTAAAACTATCAGGTGTAGGAGTTCATCTGTAGTGAAAATTTAAAAATCGATGTTTTCGATGTTTCACAACGAAACTTATTATATATTATTAAAATAAACGGAGGTAAGTATTATCCGACAATAAGCGAAATCCAACAATTAGAAGTGGAGGTTTACCTGAAATCCAAAATTAAAAAACTAACAACCGTCATGTTTGGTTTCGTTTCAGCGTATACCATATAATTTAATTAACTTTTAATATTTAATTTATTTAGGCGTAGGAACGCATGCCGGGTATTGGCTAGTATACATATATTAACATGCACAGCTAATAAATGAATATTTCGTTAATTTTCGTTAATTTCGTTAATTTTATTAAATACTTTTTTTTTTATTTTTACTTGTTATGAAGTTTATTATTATTATTATTATTATTATTATTATTATTATTATTATTATTATTATTATTTTTTATTATTATTATTATTATTATTATTATTATTATTATTATTATTATTATTATTATTATTATTATTATTATTATTATTATTGGAAGAGGCTAGTGAAGTGCCTTGTGTGGAGTGTAGCATTGTGTGGTGCAGAGACTAGGACATTACGGCGGAATGAGGAAAAGCGACTTGAAGCTTTTGAGATGTGGATATGGAGAAGGATGGAAAGTATAAAATGGACAGACAAAATTAAAAATAAAGATGTGCTAGACAGAGTGGGTGAAGTAAGAACAATGCTGGAACTCGTAAAGAAGAGGAAAATAAATTGGATTGCCACTGGCTAAGAATAAACTGCCTGCTGACGGATGCCCTAGAAGGAGTGGCCAATGGAACGAAAGTTAGAGGCAGAAAAAGACATCAGATGATAGACAATATTAAAATAAATGGTTTGTATGCAGATTCAAAAAGGAAGACTGAGTAAGGAAAGAGTGGAGAATGTTGAGTTCGCAGTGAAAAATCTGCTCTTGGGCACAACACTATGAATGAAATTATTAATCAGTCTGTTATTTTTATTGTTGTTATTGTATCGATAAAGAAGAATGTATCAGAACTTATTTTATAAATTAAACTCGTGACATAATGATGAATAAGTAAAAGAGTTGAGTATTTCTTAAAGTACAAGTACGTGTAGAATTACAACAATTAATGTTACTTACATTAATCTACATATTTCAAGGGTAGTTTATATACATTTTATTTTATGTAGATATAATACTTCATTGAGACTTATAAGAATAACGCTGGTCAACATGATTTTTGTATCATGAGTACCAATAGTTGTACTTAATGTAGTTTTTATCGTGTTTTCAAATATGTATTCGGAATTTCTCCATCACCCACAGTTTTTTTTAATTCAAATTTCAAAGAATGAATTTAAATAATTATTGTTTTAATAAACGTTTTTTTGTCCATTTGTCCATTGTAAATGAAACCAAATGAGCTAATTCAGGAGAGTTCAGCTATGGAAAAGATATCAAGGCAAATGGAATCCTAATATGCTGGCCGATTGTTGTTGGACCATCAAGAGGGATGCTCCACAGGCTAAATATAGCAGAAAATCGTCATTTCTTACCTTCTAGGTGAATCTGAATGTTCGAATATTGTGTAGTTACGTATGTAGAAAATATTAAAGTGTTTGAAATTGTAAATTCCTGTCTCTCGGAAATTTGCGTGAAGGAGAAAAACCGATATCATATTTGAATTCAGAAGAAAAAATACTATCAGAATCACATATTTTTCTTTCTGAGAAAAGAAAAGGTTTCTTTTTTGTTGCTCAGTGTAATTATTTATAACGTAAGTTCGCAATATAGAATAGAAAAATGGCTTTCGAGAAAAAAGCTTCGCTCCAAAATAATCAGACTACAATTACATCAGAACACGGAATTTCAATACGGTCTCATAATCTTGCTTTCATTATGCCTTACATAAAATCGAATAAAAACCAAAATTCAATATTTTTTACAATCAAAACTAAAATTATTTTTGTAGGCTATCGAAACGAATTATTGATGCTGTAAGTTCCTTTTCTTTATTATACGGGTGGCAGTCATATTATTAAAGTTCAGAACCTACTGAAGTGAAGAGTAGTGAAGACGTCGGAACCTACCTTCGCAAAAACAAAAATACTTACTTTTATACATAACCGCATCTGCTGGCACATATTTAATCAATATTCAAGAAAATAACGAACTCTAAATGGACGGTGTTGTGCAGAAACAGACCAACTCTCAAAATAAAAAAAATGAGGTTATAGGTTATTTGGTATCTCTGGAGATCATCTGCACAATACAAAAATATATTTAACTCTCATAAGATAGCTATTACTATGATGGAAGAAAGAAAACATTGAACAAGTTATTAGCTTTACAAAATATAGCAGAATGTTTCTTTTTTCAAAATACTTTCAATGAGGGTTGGTCTTTTTCTGCATAACACCGTCCAAATTACATTAATTATTAATACTTTCCACTGCCTAAAACTTTTAATTATACACTGAGATCTAATTAGGTCTAACTAGAAAAATCTAGCATATAAAATTTCTCCAAAGTAAATAATATAATTGATAGAAAAAAGTATCACGAAATACCAGACACCAGGTTTTCCCAGAGACTATCTACTTAGAAATCTTTTTGAAGACCTAAAGCAAGAAAAACAAAATCTCCTGGAGTTATCTTCACAGCCCGAAGAGGTTCAGACAAATCCCAAAACATTATTGTCAACATTTGTCTTTAAACTTGTAACGTAAACTGCTTTCAAATTTAGAATAAAGTAGAAAAATCAGAAGGCATAAAAAGCATCGAAAATTTATTACGTGCTATTTTTGTTCCCTTATAAACTTTAGGAATGGAAAAAAGACGCTCGTCTCCAACAAAATCGCGTAATGTAATTTTTAATCCCCTCTATAGTTGGTTGAATGATTATCCTATTTACAACAAATCAGTCAAAATAGATTAAAATGCATGAAATCAAGGCCTTTTAGGGGACTGTGGAAAGGAGAGACTACGGACGAAAGAAGAAATGTTTCCTATTTGAGCACACAAAGAACAAATGCATTGTGAACACACTACTCCCCTGCAAGACATAGGAGCAGATGGCTAATTTTCGAGAGAGTATGAGAAACTAGGAAGACTTAGGAGGCGTGATCACCTTGTACATGTAGGATGGGGTTAAGGGTGGCTAGATGCAGGAAGAGTTAGTGAAAGGGGTCGGATATACCAGAATCTCTAGGCTGCAGGAGAAAATACACAGAGGAAAAGAATTACGGGGATGGCATAAGAGGAGACAGGAGCTTTTTGAGAAGAGGGAGAGGGTTTGGTAAGAGAAAGAGGGAATCAATACGCACTCCCCTTTCTCCAGAAACATACCCCTCTTGCCACCCCCCTCCCTTCGCCCATTCCGCGCTCAATTTGCAGCCCATCATACGACCGCGGAAGAAGCAATTTCGAACTTAAATGAAACTCTGGGTGCTGTTGCAGACAGACCTACTCCCGTACCCGTTAGCTTGCTGTCAGCAAGACATTTTTTTTTACCTCCCACTTGTGTGTACGTGTGTAACAGACAGAAAGCAGCGTCTTCTTCGTGAGTCGAGTGTAAAAGAACGGGGCTCTGTAAATCCTACAGCTAAGATTCACTGTAATTCTCTGATAATTTGTTGTTTGGATACGAAACTTCTGAAAACATACGTCTTGTTTGTTATTTCAGAAAAGTCTTCACTTAAAGTCTATATTTTAAGAGAACGGGTGGAAGCGTTATGATAAATGGAATGTGGGAAAATGTGAGTTGAGCTCATGAATTTTCCATTCCAGGAATGGTTAAGTTTTTACGATGCTGAGAAACTTCTATAATTATTTCCTAGACCGTATTATAATTACATGAAAATAAAACTCTGTTAATCATCAGTAGGTTATATATATATATATATATATATATATATATATATATATATAGCAAAATTTGTATAGAATCAAAAATATTGGAAAGAGGAAATTGATTTACCTACCTGGGATACACATTAACATATTTGGATGAAGTAGACATAGCAAATTAAAATTATTAATTATAATAAAATATGGGAATAATAAATTCAGTAATGAAACCTTCGCAAGTCCAGAGACATACCTGAGTACGGTTATACAAAACCTCAGCAAGGCCTGCACTATGCTACGGCAGTGAAGCATGGACTTTGAGGAAAGGAGAAGAGAGCAGGATAATTTGTAGTGAAATGAGATTCATGAGATATACAGCAGGATATACCAAATGGGATCACAAACGCAATGACGATATTTTGAAGAACTAAGTTCATTGAGTACATACATAGATACCAGAACAACTGGATGAATCATTTGCGACGATTGAGTTCAGATAGAGTTCCCAAGGCCATCCTTCGTTTTTGTCCAACAGGGAAAAAATCTCTGGGCCGTCCAAAGAAACGCTGGGTACTAAATTCATCAGTGAGATCGTAACAGGCATATAGGCCTAAGACTTTGTGGGATGATGAAGAAGAAGCTTATATATATTCTTCATTTAAAATTATTATTATCATTATTATTATTATTATTATTCTAACACTTGCTATAATCTAATAAAAGTAACAAAACCTTAATTTATACCAACAGAGTTAAGGATATAAAGTCTTCTCTTCCCTTTTGATATGCGAGTATGTAAAATGTGTGGGAACTCTGATTATGAAATACATATCCTAGGAAATTGTTACTTTTAGGAATATTAGATACGCCAACTGTTGCTAGAATTGTTTCTAAATTCAAATCGTGGTAGATTGGCATGCTGCGAGTTAATGGTAAATGCAGAAAATTGGTTAAACGTGGGCAGATTTCACGACAAGAAATACTCTAGGAATTCTATACCCTTTCGTGAATGTATAATTAAATAAATAGAGAACGTGTAATTATTAATATTAATCAGTTTTAGTTTAAATGTTTACCTAATGCAAACCAATAGCAATGTTGTCTATTCTTTGGAATTGTTTTATGTTGCCACTAGACATTTATATTATATAACGGAAATGTATTGGCTTTTTTTTTTTCTTTTCTTTTTTTTCCAAAGGAAGGAAATACATTTTCATTTACACTGTGAACGGACCTGTTTGGCCGTACGTGCATATTCTGTTCCATGAATAAAGAAAAAAATATTCCGTATTATATAAGGCTACACGCATTTATAATCTAGAAATACTGAATGGAAAATTCGGGGAAGATGTGGAAGGGGAACGAACTTTCATAAACGATAATGGAGGAACTGTCATAGACATCAAAGCATTGATACCAACTGTCAGTATCGCCTAAGGCTTGCTGCCTAGGGGATCCATTTGTAAAAATGTTAAAATTTCTACTAGATATTTGCTTTAATAAAGAACTATTAAAAGTATAGTTAAAGTAATACCTCCACTGGCCTTAGGAGATAATTAGGGTACGAGGTTAAGGTTCCAACTTTTTTAGACAATCGACACTTGATGTCAGCCAGATTGTAACCACGCGTGACGGCAGCCTTTATCACCAGAACAAGCCCCTGGTACTCATTTAGTTAGAGGTTAATCGACCCCAGTGTCAGGATATCGCCAGAAGGTTTTGTTTAGTTTAAAAACCATTTTACGTTAAGATTCGAATTTGAAGGGAAAAGTTTCTATAAAGACCATGAAGTTCACTGTTATGTGGTCTTCTCCATTCACCTGTCTGTCCATCTCTCTTTGGTCCAAAATTTTCTTAAGAACTTTATTCTCAAATACTCGAAATCTCTTTTCTTCCCTTAAAGTAAGAGTCTAATGTTTCGCATCGATATAATGTAACTGGTAGAATAAAAGTTTTATATATTTTCAGTTTAATGTTCTTTGAAAGGAATTGGGACGTCATGAGTCCCTGTATGAATCAATCAGAAATGTTTATTAATATTGAGGAAAAACTATATATATATTAATATATTTGTAAGGTAATTGAAACGATTTTTAAGACTATTATTTCATACAAACACTTTGTATTTGTTTAGCACGTGCTTGAAATTCTCCTCTGTAGAGCTATAGAAACTGGCAGGTTCCTGTGTTACATTACTGTTTAGACTATCCGCAGCATTTGAATGTAATAGATGTTGCCGCACAAGAAAGGCGAATCGCCCTTCAGCAACGTATTTACCAGATAATTATTCTGTATTCAAACTTTTCCCTCTGTGGGTTTTGCCTCCCTTAGTTGTATTGTATGTCAACAGTCATATGGCAGATGGTAAATGTTTACTTAACTCCACACTTACATATATCTATTGATGCTATTTTTTAACGCTAACAGTATGTCGTATTTTAGAATACCGATAGTTAACTATTTGTTTTACCAATTTAAAATTTCATACTAATAAAGCTATGTTAATATGGACCCTTTCCTCATAACAAATTCAATAAATAATAGTGCATTATATAGCTGAATATATATCGGGGAACAGATAGTTACGTAGTAGTAATTTATTACAATACATAATTCACATACTTCATCAATGTACATTTAGAAGAAACAGGTCTACAACAGATCAGATTTTTAGTATAAGACAGATTTTAGAAAAGAAATGGGAATATAATGGTACTGTACATCAACTATATGTAGACTTCAAAAAAGCATATGATTCAATTAAGAGGGAGAAGTTATATAGTATCCTGCTGGAGTTCGGAATTCCTAAAAAGTTAGACTTATACGAATGTGTCTAAATGGCTCAAAGAGTAGGGTGCGTGTAGGCAAACAGTTTTCAGACACTTTTGAAATCCAGAATGGGTTGAAGCAAGGAGATGCACTATCTCCTCTACTATTTAATTTTGTACTAGAGCATGCCATTAAATCTTTAGAGAATGAGGAAGGCTTACAACTCAATGGTGTTAATAAGCTGTTAGTTTATGCTTATGATGTAGTACTACTGGCCGATAGCGAGGAGATACTAAAGGCCAACACGCACACACTATTGAGTAACACTAAGAAATTGAGACTGGAAGTAAATATCAGTAAAACTAAATATATGGTCACACGTAGAAATTCAGTATATAATGGAAATGGACAGCTAAGGACAAATGAGGGAAATTTTGAGGAAGTGGCTGAATTCAAATACCTAGGAACAATAATCACAAATAGGAATGAGATGCACAAAGAAATTAAAAATAGGCTCAATTCTGGAAATGCATGCTATTATGCATTGCAGAGACTTTTGATGTCCCAACTCCTTTCAAAAAACGTTAAGCTGAAAAATATATGAAACTATTATTCTACCAGTTATATTATATGGGTGCGAAACATGGACTCTTACTTTAAGGGAGGAAAGGAGATTACGAATATTTGAGAATAAAGTTCTTAGGAAAATTTTTGGACCAAAGAGAGATGAACAGACAGGTGAATGGAGAAGACTACATAACAATGAACTACATAGTCTTTATAGGAAGCCACATATAATAAGAACAGTTAAGTCTCGTAGACTGCGATGGGCAGGACATGTTGCGCGTATGGGGAATGAAAGACGTGAATGGAAACTTCTTGTAGGAAAGCCAGAAGGAAAACGCCCAGTTGGTAGATCAAGAATGAGGTGGGAGAACAACATTAACTATGATTTGAGGGAAGTAGATTATACAGTGAATGATTGGAAAGCATTGGCTCAGGATAGGGACGTATGGAGAGCTTATGTCCGCGCGGCCATGAACCTACGGGTTCGATAGTGCCAGTGTGTATGTATGTATGTGTAATTCACATACTTTCAGTTCTATATTGCCTTTCATTATAAATGAACCAAATTTTACAGAATTTATCTTCAATCTTTCATTATAACGTCAAAAACTTCCATTGTTTTCTTACAGGACACTGTGTTGTACTTTAGTTTTAAAATGGCGGCTACTCGTGAAACACAAAATTTTTTTCGTAGTTTTTGGACCATGAGCAGACAGGCGAATGGAAAAGACTATGTAAGAGTGAGATATATGATATTTATGGATAACCAGAAGGCAAATCAGATATAAGAAGAACAGTTAAGAATCGTAGACTGCGATGAGCAAATTCTATTGAGTGACACTAAGAAATTGGGACTGGAAATATAAAACTAAATATATATATATTCACACACACACACACACACACACACACAATATATATATATATATATATATATATATACATATATATATTTATAATGGAAATGGACATTTAATGACACATGAGGGAAATATTGAAGAAGTGGCTGAATTCAAATAGATATTAATAATAATTACAAATAGAAATGAGATGCACCAAGAAATTAAACATAGCTCAATTATGGAAATACGTGCTATATACATTACAGGGATTCTTGTACTGTAGTACAAGCTTCTCTCGAAAAATGTTAAACTCAAATATATATAAAAATTCTTATACCAACACTATTATATGGATGCGAAACATGGACTCATATTTTAAGGGAGGAGAAAATATTACTAGCATTTGAGAATAATGTTCTTAGGAACATTTTTGGACCAAAGTGAGATGAACAGTGAGACGAATGGAGAAGACTACATAACAATGAGCTACATAATCTTTATAAGAAACCAGATATAATAAGATCAGTTAAGTCTCGTAGACTACGATGGGCAGGATATGTGGCACGAATGGGGAATGAAAGACATGCATGGAAGCTTCTTATAGGTAAACCAGAAGGAAAACGCCCAGTTGGTAGGCCGATAACGAGATGGGAGAATAATATTAACCATGATTTGAGGGAAGTACATTGATGATTGGAAAACATTAGCTCTGGATAGGGATGTGTGGAAAGCTTATATCCGCGTGGCCATGAATAGTGTTCGGTTCTGCCAGTGAGTTATACTGTGATGAGCAGGACGTGTGGCACGAATGGGAAACGAAAGATTGGCATGGAAACTCCTAATAGAAAAACCAGAGGAAAAGCGTTCAGAGTGAGGCGGGAGAATAACATTAATCGTGATTTGAGGAGATGATTGGAAAAAAAAAAATCAAGCTAGGGATGTATGGATACAATGAACCTACCATGCCAGTTAGTTGGTATGTGATTTTGTATATAATTACTCATCTGTTTAATGCGAGAATGAAGAGATGATAACTGGCGACAGTTGTTGGGATGAGGACGCGTGCTTATTTTGTAAGTGGAGGTGTGAGATTTGCTTGAAGGCTGCTTGGAGTTGCTTCGCTCCCATACGCAATGAGGAGGTTGTCAAGTAGCGCAGCCTGTCACTTGCCTTCCTCCATCTTCCTTCCCTGGAGATTCCGGACCAATGCCATCAGTCCGTCCTCTTCCCATTGTTCAGTGTCTCCTTTAATGGTCTCTGTCCCGCGCACCAATCCCATCATTCACAACTATGTGAAATCATGTTTCAACATACCTCTATCATCTTCTCAACCGAAAGATGTTATATTTTTTCCTCTGCTTTTACAGTGAATGAAAATGTGATCGTACATTTAAACATGTTTTATAAAGTAACTAGCTAATGCCCGGCGCGCCCTGCTACGCCTAAATAAACTAAATATTGAGGGCCAATTAATTATATGGTATACACTGCGACAAACCAAACATGGCAGTTGCTAGAGTAAATTTTTAATTTCAAATTTCAGGCAAACCCTCACTTCTAACAGTCGGATTGCACTGATTTTTGGATAATACATACCTCGGTTTATTTTAATAGGATATTCCGAGTTTTGTTGTGAAACATAAAACATTGCGATCGCTAGAGCAATTTTTAAATTTTTGTTTCAGGTGAACTGCTACACCTAATGATTTTAGAACATAATAGATAACGACTAAACACTCGCTGCATCTGAAAACATGTACATACAAATTTTCATGAAGATCGATTGAACGGTTTAGAAGTCTATAAAGGACAAACAGATAGACATACATTCGTTATATAATTATATATATTCTAAACATTTCCAATCGATACAAGTGTTAATTAAATTAACGCTTTGGCATACTGGAACCCGCAGGGTTCATAGCCGGGCGGACATAACCTCTCCATACAACCCTATCCAGAGCTAATGTTTTTAAAAACATCCCCTGTATAATTTAGCTCCCTCAAATGTGGTTAGTATTATTTTCCTACCTCATTGTTTTCCTACTAACTACTGGCCGCTTTCTTTATATTTTTCCTAAAATGAATTTCAATGCTCCTCTTACGTTCCCCATTAGTGCCACATGTCCTCCCCATCGCAGTCTACAAAATTGTAACTCTTCTTATTATTTCTGGTATCCCTTCTTCTTATTCTTTTTCCATTCCAGGATTAGGTCAATGCGACCTGTTCCGGTCTCAAGTCCATCGTTTCCTTGGCCGTCCCAAAGATCTTTTTCCATGTGGTTTGTAGACGTTGATATTTCTAGTATCCCATGAAGATAAATGTAGCTTACTGTTATATAGTCTTCTCCATTTACTGTATGTTCGTCTCCCTTTAGCACAACATTTTTCGTAAGAACTTTATTCACTAATACTCGTAATATTTTCTGTTCTCTTAAAATAAGATTTCGTATTTAGCATTTTTTCATACGTTTCGCGATATGTTTAACAATATATATATATATATATATATCCTTCCATCCATACTACTTTGATCCTAGAGCAGGTCTTTTACTGCAATTATAGCATTTTGATGCTGTGCTTTGCAGCTTTACTAAGGAATTATAGCTGTGATAGCTTCTCGTTGCTTTTCCACACCGGTGAAGAATGATGCTGATAATGATAAAGAAGTTGGTGATGGTCGGATGATTTTCGGGGACCGTTGGGCCCTACGTTTCCTGACATTTGTCTTACAGGTAAGGAAAAACTCCAAACGAACTCACCCAGGAGCCTGTCCCGACCGGGAATCGAACCCGGGTCCGCTGCGTGACAAGGCAACACGCTACCTCGAGATCACAGCGGTGGACTTATATACGTACATACACACACACAGGGCCACATGGAGATATTTGGTTATGCAATGCGCCACAACCCGGAAGATCGGGGTTGGAGTCCCGTTGAAGTCTATTATTATTATTATTATTATTATTATTATTATTATGTCCATGGCTGTGACCTTAGGGTAGCAAGGCCACAGCGGTGGACATTTTAATAATAATAATCATCATCATCACCCGGTACCATGGCGATGCCGCCGTCTTTCGGAAATCAAACGCTAATTCCTCTCTGTCCATCCACTGATCTTCCTCCATTCCTCCGATATTCATAGCTGCTTGTATCCCACCTATCCAAGTTTTCTTCGGTCTTCCTCTCTTCCTCCTTTCCATTGGAATACATTCCATAACAATTTTAGGCAATCTTTGCTCTGGCATTCTTTTGACATGGCAATGCCACTGTAATCTTTTCTTTTGTATAATGTCTATGATGTCCGGCTCCTCTTCTACACCCATAATTTCCCTTATTTCTTTATTTCGTATAATAATGTATTAGTAACAAATTAGCTTAATTTTACCTGGCACACTTAACGCCTTAACAAATAGTCTACCACTCAATTAGGTTAGATACAATGTGTTGGGAAATACGTGGGTAAAAGACTGTTAGGGATATCGAGGTCTATGTTGGAAAATAAAATTCAGATGGATGGGAACCGGATTTTGAGGAAATCAACTTGATTCAATTGGCTCAGTATAGAAGTCATTGTAAGGCGTTGTGAATGCGTCACTGCACTTAAGGGTTCAACAAATTCTTGAATTAGTTACATAGTAATCCACCTAATTTTGTAATATTTTTAGGTTTGATTTTTAGAATAATTCTAAACTGTAGAGATATGATCGTTTGATTCTCGCAGATCATTGTTTTTCAGGTTGTTTAAAATCAAGTAAAACTGGGTAGGTGAGTTATTTATTTAATGAGGTTGCTGAAAAATCCAACTTTATTCTTTCATTATGCCCGATATTTTGTGTACTTTATAAATGGGAGTAGTTGTAACAGTTTTCTATGCTAACAAACAACTTGTGTTAATTTTACGCCAGACTGTCTGCGTGTAATCGTAGTTTGAAAATTCTTGTTTATGGCTATATTATTTCACGATGAGAACTTACTTTCACCACTTCTTTGTTTCTGTCTCGCTCTTACTTAACTCTAGGAATCTGAAACTGTGAACACAATTTTAAAGTTTGAACTTATTCTCTTCCCCACGTAGAAGGATGGTTACTCGCTTTCTCTCTTTCTTTCTCCCTCTTCGTTTTCTCCCGAACTACAGGCACTTGGACTTTGAGGTGGTAAATTTTTCCTTCTTGTTCACTTCTATACGCTCTTTTTTTAGGAGTTACATCCTAGACATCGTCTCAAATTCGAACAAAATTGGCACACTGCCAAATTAGAGCAAAAAAATTAGTTTTAAAACTAGTTCTTAGATGGTTGACTAATTTCAAGTAATGTAATTAACTTTTTTTGCCTAGTTACAATATTTTGTCATGTCCATATCGATTATCATTATAATAGTTTTATGACCTTATTATTATACTTCGCGTTATGCATAATATTTCTATTTTCTGTGAATCGTCATCATTAATATTCTATTATGCATTAAGGGGAAGGTTGGACAAAACCAGGACCCTCTTATCATCATTATCATCATCAATAGTCACGGATTAAACCCATGTGGCTTGTTCCGGTCTCATAAATTCTCATTCCAAAAGTTAAATTCATCTCTTTTCGGTCTACCTAACATTCCCATATCCTTTAGATTCGTAATTAAGTATAATTCTTGGTATGCGTTCATCTTTCATTCTTTGAACATGTTACTTCCAGTTTTTTTCTAGATTCTTTCATTTTTATCTAAAAGTTTAAAAATATTTAGCTCATCCTAATAGCTTCACTTTTTCTTTTATCTTCTATCCTCTTATATCTTCGTAATTGTAGCTGTCATCTTTCGAATGATTATCGAACTACTTTCAAAATAGTACCGATTTATGAAATATGTCCACCGCTGTGGTCTCGAGGTAGCGTCCTGCCTTGTCACGCAGCGGGTCCGGGTTCGATCCCCGGTCGGGGCAGTTTTTCTGGGTGAGGTTTTTGTCGGGGTTTTCTCCACCTGTAAGACAAATGTCAGGAAAACATTAAGGCCCAAACGGTCCCTGAAATCATATGGCCATCATCATCATCGTCCTTATCATTATCATCATCATCCTTCACCGGTGTGGAAAACAACGGGAAGCTACCACAACTACAATTGCCTAGTAAAGCTGCAAGCATAGCATGGAAATTCTATGACTGCAGTGAAAGACCTGCCTTCGGGCAGAATTACTATGGATGGATTATAAAATATTTCATTTGGTGGCGGAGTGTTTCTTTGTTTGTCAGTGAGAAAAAATTGTATCACGTGTTCGTATTTGCCAGCAGTGAATATTAATATATGTGAGTTGAAGGGCGCCTCAATTCATCTCAACGATATTTTCACAATGTTAGTTGAAATGATCATTTAATAGATATATTTGTATATAAATTCACAACAATCATGTTTCTAACCATTGAATTCCATAAATGCCATTGTTTTGTAGAAAAAATAGCATGGTTGAACAAAACGGGGTAGTAAACAGTTCTCTAATATAGGGTAGCCTACCCCATTTTATCTTCGTCCCGCGTCGTAGACGAGCGATTCTTAGGCACCATGCTTAGAACAGAGTTATGTTATTTACACTGGTTCTGGGGAATATATTTTCTTGGAATTTCGCCCAACCCTATGGAAACGGTACTCAATTAACATCGTGAGGAATTTGGGTATTGCAATAAGTAGCAGCTCCTGATTGAGAAAACTAGCATTAACTGCTGGGGAACCCGACATGGTGATCAGATGTCACTCCCAAACTGGTTGGATAATCGTTCACATATGAGATTAACATGTAGATGTGAGGCCAGCAGCATGCTGGTGTGCCAAAGACCTTCAAGATATATCGTGCCATTGAATTTAGTTTTATCCTAACTGAAATGAGTTCCAGATGTTTGTTGTGGGGGTAAAGGCGGACGTCATCCAGGGTAAATTATCTGACTGATATCTCGTGCTGATTTTCTAGACCAGTGGGAGCCTTAACCCACTACTCCTGGCGCGACAGGCCTACAAGGCCCTTAGCCTACCAGCCGGCTGCTGGCCTCACATCCACATGTGTCAATCACAGAGGTAGATGATCAACAGCCAGTGTAGGGGTGACATGTGGTTAGCATGTCGAGTCCCCCAGCCGTTATAGCTGGTTTCCTCAACCTGGAGCCGCTACTTATTGTAGCTACCCAATTGCCTCACGATGCTGGGTGGGCACCGGTCCCATACTGGCCGAAATACCATGAGAAAATTTCTTCCCCCATGGAGACTCGAACCAGCGCAAGTCCCGTAGCTCTGCGCCAAGGCTTCCTACCTTAACCGCTCGGCTACGGCGCGGGACACAACCCACTACCCAAAGGATATTCTAATCTTATAGCGGTTTGACTTTACATTTTTAATCTTTATAGGCCTATATAAAAATTCAGTCTGCTTATGTTTGTGCTCGCATAACTGGAAAAGTACTCGGTCGATTTACTTGAAATTTTGTACATGCAGGTTTTCAGGTACGACGAGTATTTAGTTGCTATCTACTAATATCTGAAACTATTAAGTATAGGAGTTCACCTTAAAACTGGAATTTAAAAATCGCTCTAGCGGTCGCAATTTTCGATGTTTCGCAACTAAAATCATATATAGGCCTATAAAATAAGTTAAAATATACCTTCTTAGGTAAAATCCGTCGTCCTCAACTTATAAAATATGTAATATTTATGCCTGTAGGCCTGTCAGAACATCCGTTCCATCTTCAGCAGTTCATTCTTCGCTACAGCATCAACCATCATACTGGATGCTGTAGCGAAGAGTGAACTGCTGAAGATGGAACGGATGTTCTGAAAGGCCTACAGACATAGAGATTACATATTTTATAAGTTGAGGACGACGGATTTTACCTAAGAAGGTATATTTTAATTTATTTTATTTTATGACTCTCAACCTCAACGGTTTTAACAATGAATTTTATTAATATTGAATATATAGGCCTACCATTAAAATGAACCGAGGTATATATTTTCCGAAACCAATATAATCTGATAATAATTAGAAGTGAGAGTTTACCTAAAAAAACAGAAATAAATAACTCTAGCAGCTGTAATGTTTGGATCGTCGCAATTTTTACCGTATATTTTAATTAAACTGTAATTTTCTTTTAACTTATTCGACTAAAAATAAAAACACATTTCATTTATTTAGGCATAGGAGTGAACGCAGGGTATTCGCTAGTTAACTATAAAATCGAGGAGCAAAGACGATAGCTAACTGCATTTATGTGTATACAGGAACAAAGTTGGGAGAAAGTGTATCACAATTTAGGTAAAGGGAGTTGATGGGGTCAATTTCACGAAGGAAAACTGTGGGAGTAGTAGCAAATTGTTTATCCGAATAACAATATCTCTTATCTGGTAGGACATGCTTGTCCAGTGAAACATGTTGTTTAGTGTATCACTACAACTACTGTGGGTTAGTTGCGGGAGGGGTTGAATGTTCAAAACTTACATCCTGTTGCTTCCAAGTAAACAGACTGTAGAATGTAGTCCTGCAAATTATGAAACAGGGGTAACAAAATGCGAAATGAAAAGCAAAACTATAGAATCGTTATATATTTTTTTAATTTCTTTCTTTTCATTTTACACTGTTCTTCATTTTTGTTTTACCTTTGTTAACCTTTCTATCTTATTCACACATACAAACACAAGACAGGACACACGCCCAGACCCAAGTTGGAGATTTAAAATCCCCTATCACGCCGGGTATCGAACTCGGGTCGCCGGAGTGGAAGGTAGGGGACTCTACCGACTACGCCACGGCGACGGACTGTTATCGAATAAATTGGATTCTTTTCCTTCTTCTTCTTCTTCTATGGCGCTGCAGCCCGAGGTCGGGTCTTGGTCTCCTGAATTAAGCCCCTCCAAATCTGCCTATCCAGAGTCTTCCTTTTCAGTTCCTCACTCTTAGAATCTTCTTTGCATCCTTATCCAAAGCATCAATCCATGTGTTCTTCGGTCTTCTCACTCTTATCTTGCCCCTTACAGAGTTCTTGTGTTCCAAGTACCAAAAGCATTGCCTGAGTCATCTTCTATTTTGTCAATCTCTTTCCGAAGCTTGCTATCAGGTTTCGAGATAGTAAGTTTTTTCTTTCTTTTTATTTTTTAATTTTTGCTTGATGGAATTATCTCTCATATGCCCAACCCCCAACCTGGGGGACCAAGGTATCTCTTTCTTGTCTAGATCATCACATTTGGTCTATTCGACATGGGAGACACTACCAGTAGCTACGCTACCGCCGACATTGCTCTCGGGGACTACTCAAGCCTCCCCCCATTGTATCAACGTAGAGAATACATTGGATTACACAGCAACATTTAAGACTCGTATACCTTAGTTCCCGAGTTCAAATCCCCATCCCTATGATATAATTGAATTAATGTGCCAAGATAATATGATGATTAAGTGAAAACTGATAACTTGTCACTTTAGCGGTTTAATTCCGTTTATATTTCTTAAATATTAATGTAATTTATAATAAAACATTACATTTTTATTGTAAAGATATTAACTGTAATGTTATTAGTGATTTCTCGTTCTTCACCTCAGTTTTCAACGCACTCTAAAATGAAGTATCATAAAGTAATGGCAGTTCCGGCTTTAACACATGGCAGCGAGTTCTGGACAGTAAGGAAAAATAATTATAACTGCATTCAGGAGTCAGAAATGAGATTTTTAGATCATTATTGGCATATACAAAATTAGAGAAAATAAAAAAAATCAAGAAATTATAATTAAATTAAATGCATATACAATAAATAAAAAACAGGTTCCATTTGAGAGTTTACGATTGTCAATAAATTAATAATCGTCCACCGCTGTGGTCTCGGGGTAGCGTGCTGCCTTGTCACACAGCGGGCCCGGGTTCGATCCCTGGTCGGGACAGTTTTTCTGGGTGAGGTTTTTATCGGGGTTTTTCCTCACCTGTAAGACAAATGTCAGGAAAACTTTAAGGCCCAAACGGTCCCCGAAATCATATGGCCATCGCAATCATCATCATTCATATTCATCTTAGGTTAAGCTTAGAGTTAGGGACTCTCCTGGCGCACCATTATCATCATCATCACCCATCATATCGGGGCAACGTAACCTCGCCTTCCAGGCGCCCCAACCTCAGAAGTGGGGTTACAAGTACGCCATGCCAGGAGAGAAACCAGGAATGTCGAAAGACAAATCTGGGGCATTTGAAAAAAAAATAATAATTCATACATTGTAGCTAAGGGTAGGGATGTATGGAGAGCTTATTTTCGCTAGGTCATAAACATCCAGATTCGATAGTACCAGCGAGTTTGAAAATTTGAATTTTTGTTCCTCATTTATGAATTATAATGTTAAAGAATGGAAGATAATCTTCACTAGAACGGTATTTATAACAGAATAAGACGAAAAGAACGAAGAAACGGAAAATAAACGATAATGGAGAATTTGATTACCATGAGTGCAGTAATTTAGAAGTGGCTACGGTCCTGAGGTAGGAATTCTCAGTTGTTGTGCAGTTAGAGTAAGGAAGAACTTATTTACGGGTGGCTATAATATCACTACACGCACGTACACCTTGCGGTTCCGGGAAGAACACCTGTTCAGGACCATAATGTTACAAGTTCTACTGCCCACGTTATTGTACTCGGCAAACTTTGTCCGAATACTCTGTTGGTTATCTCATCTCCTTCCTTCCAACTACATCTTTCGCCACCGAGGGGTGTGAGTAACACATCGGAAATCTGCGGTTTAAATCTTTGCAAAGTTTGATATTTAAACACTGACATTGCAATCTAAATTATTTTATTTAAAATGTTCAATATTTAAATGGTAATAAATTAGTTATTTTACTCTAATAGTTTTTTAAGGACAGTAATAGCTCCTTTTTCGCGGAGATATGTTCCGAAAATATGCCACGAATATGGAATGGTAATTTCTATGGGTATATATGGGATACGTTCCAAGGTTCTAAAATAAAATACAATTATCAAAATAAAATCAATTAATGAGATATTTTGAACAATTTTCCTTTTACTCGACAATAAATTAGCAATAAACAGAAGAGACGCGTGGTTATTCAATCAAAATTATTGCAACGAATGACAAATTGAAACAATAAAACACCGATCTTGGCGAAGGCGGCATTTATCATCGGACATTCCGGCACGTGAAGTACGGCGGCGGTGGCTTTTAACAATTAACTTTAGGCTTATCGACAATGAGTTTTATTTTACTTTGATATTAATTTGTCCATTTGTTTTGAATCAGTGTTTGTAAAAGCCGCCTTGACACGTACCTGCAGTAAAAAAAATTGTCATTGCGTTAATAAAGGATACTAGTCCTTCTAATATACCGACAGGATCCGCGAATAAAGACTTTTTTAGCCGCGAATACAGGAAATGTGTCGCAGTGTTTTAACCCGCGAGTAAGGAGCTTTTACTATATTTGTAAAGCGACAGGAATAAGAAAAATCTGTCTATAACTGGTAGCTATCTAAGGTCTAATGGATAATCTGATTAATGCACCATCCAATTGTTTTAATTATTTTCCGTGAATGATTCCGGAATTATTTTTATGAATGTTAGCCTATCTGCTGTTATTACAACATTTACAAAATATATGCTAATGCAAATCAATAATTATTAATCATTTAGGACACATGTCGGCTACTTTTAAATATTGGTTAGTTAGCCTTGAACTTAAAAATATAACACATCACAATAACCTTATAGTTGTCAGTTTTTTTTTGTCTAGTTAGGTTGAATTCAGACCGGAGTTAGCTTTTTTAAACATATCTTGTACTGGGAATATGGTGATTTTTAAAACGTATTGAAACTTGATGTCGCTCGTAACAAATCATCATCAGCATCAAGGATTGGGCTTTAAGGTATGTTCCTATCTCATGTTAGAATTGGCATGTCCAGCTTTTACTGGGTCTTCTACATTTCTTTGTCCTAGAGGTCTGTAGTGAAGAATGTTTCAGGGCTCTGTTGTATTGATATGGTCCATCCATTCGTCTCTGTGTTTTGTAATCCTGTCTAATTTCTTGAATAGGCTATATTGCACAAATTCAGAGCTAAGTTGCAGTTGTGTTGTAAACAAACTTTATTAAGGTATTACTTCGCCGACACCGTCTATTGGGGGAATCGTGGTGCTTCTTTTACCCGTCATATGATGGAATTGTGTACGTAACTGGATGGATTTCTCAACCGAAGTCTAAACTGCGACCGCGGTTTTCTGATTTTTTATTGTTTCCATAACAACCATAAAAACTGAAAATCTACTGCTGTTAATTACAAAAAACAAATGTCTGAATCATGTCTATGGTTTCACAACAATTTATGTGAATTTTTAGTCATTTTATAGGTGTTATGGAAACAATAAAACATTGGAAAACCGGGGTCGTGGCTTCGGCTGAGAAATCCACCCACTGTCTTTGCTGATTTCACAAGACCCGAATGTAAACTCCTTCTGGCTTGTAAGTGGCCCTGCTACCGCCCTCATTATTCAAAGACGGTAATTTTGAGCAACTTGCATCATAATATATTATGTAGAGTAATATGTATATATCACTATATCAATGGCATCCAACCAAAAAAAAGGAAAGAGGGAGACCAAAGTTAACATGGAAGGAAAGCATGAAGACAGTAATGTAAGCAAGAGGGCTAAGCATTGAAGATGTCCAAGATCGTAGACTTTTGAATGTTTGGCACGGGAAGACGGCAGCAGCTGTAAAAACCCGAAGATAGATAGAATATGTATATGTATATAGTCCCGCGCCGTAGCCGAGCGGTTAAGGTAGGAAGCCTTGGCGCAGAGCTACGGGACTTGCGCTGGTTCGAGTCTCCATGGGGGAAGACATTTTCTCATGGCATTTCGGCCAGTATGGGACCGGTGCCCACCCAGCATCGTGAGGCAATTGGGTAGCTACAATAAGTAGCGGCTCCAGGTTGAGGAACCAGCTGTAACGGCTGGGGGACTCGACATGCTAACCACATGTCACCCCTACACTGGCTGTTGATCATCTACCTCTGTGATTGACACATGTGGATGTGAAGGGCCAGCAGCCGGCTGGTAAAAGGGCAACCGCTGAAAAGTGGAAAGACCCTCAATCGGAAAATCGGAATATGTATATATATAATTTTAATACAATTATTCTTACAAACAGTGCCTTCGGTATTAGTCGCAACCCTAAGCGCCTGGCAACCAGCCGGCTAACTAAGCGGTCAAAGCACCCCCGTTTCCCTGTCAATGAACTAGCGGGCTGGCGGGTCAAAGCAGATTCCATTCACATCCATTCTGCCCCTATTGGTGTTATAGTGGACTCGGTATTTTAGTTTACAGGCGCTTTGCTTTGTGGTTAAGTAGGTATATTTTGCACGCATACGTATTTAGCATGTCAAGCGGCGTTGTCACGTTTTATTCACAGATACTAATATACTATATTATAATAATACTGCAAACGATAAAAGATGCAACGCTGTTTTATATCCACTTGAGTAGACATGGAAGCGTCATTTAAAAGTGCGAAGACGTTATTGGCACATAACTCTTTTCAGTTATTGGTGATTGGAACGGCGTCTTAAAAGTCTCTTACAACAACCCCCGGCTCTACCTAACACTAATAATGTTCTTTTAAATCAGATGGAAACCGTTGCCTTTGAGGCCGCCTGTAAACTAAAGTACTGAGTCCAGTAACTATAAAGTACAGACGTGTTTTCCCAAGTTTTTCTTAACTTGTGATTTTATGTTCAGTGTGAAGTTGTGACTATGGTGATTTCAGTTTAACATGGTGTGTATCACTGAACATAGAATATTTTTACTTTAGACAAATGTAAAAAAGAAATGTTACAAAAGTTGTCGACGTAAATTTTGCGGTCAATTCTCTAACGCAACTGTCCCAAATAAAGCCACGATTTCAAATCCTCGAACATTAGAGGAATTTAAAGAAAATATTCGAACTGTGAACTCTAACATTTCTAGGCAGGAATCGGATAGAGTGTTCCAAAATCGTCTTCGCCGGTTTGAACTTTGTATTGAAGCTGAAGGAGATAATTTTGAAATTCTTTTCTCATAAGGTAATGAATAAATAGCACAAAAATCGATTTTATTCTATTGCAGTATCTAATAATTTTCACAGCTACTTAGATTTATTTCTTAAGTCAAGAATCAATCCAATCTGTAAAACATGTTTTATTTGATTGTCCTATATTCGAAAGGCAGCGATTCTGCTTAAACTTACATTTAAATGATGATGAGGCTTCTGCCACAATGTATGAAGTTATTTTTAAGAACCAAAATTATTATAAACATTTTATGAAATTCATATCACACATTCATAACAATATGTTATATTTTTCTAAGACACTTATAGACGATTTATGTAATTCATAACACTCATTCAAAAGCATAAGATAATATTTTTGTTTACTATGTAGAGTATATTATTGTTATAGTAACTACAACCCTAACATGCCTTTGTGGCGAAATAGGGTTTCAAAATATTTGGAGATTCAATAAATAATAATACATAATATTACGACCCTCCTAATAAATTCGTCCTTTTTAACTAGATATTGTACTAATTCTTACGCAGTTTTAGATGAAATTCTTTCCCTGTTCTTCTTATGCCTGTAAACATAGTTTGAACTTGAAAATTGCTTCCATAATTTTAAAATTGTTTGAAATAAAGTGTTTCACTAGCACGGACATTTACTTGGTGTCAGATATTTTAAAATAGTCGTACAATTTATGTGAAATTTGTGCAGAGGACATTTGTGTCGCCTGCAGAGTATGTCTTGGTGAGACGTAAAACATACGACAATGAAGAGCCAGTAAAAATCTGGTCTTATTTTTTATGAAGAGGCTATTTGGTGCACAACTGGACCTCGTGGCTATCTTGCTTCTATTTTATTGCAATGGATGCCTATGATGTTCCTCTCACGCCCAGATTTCAACTTTCGTTACTGTTCTCTTTCCTTTTTATTTGTTTCTTTTTCTTTCTGGGTGCCAATTCCGCTACCATGTACACTTTGCTCCTTTATATATATTTTTTTTTATTTTGTGATTGTGTACTTTACCATCCCATTTGAGACACGAAAAACTTGTAATACTTCTACCCTCTTTTTCATCGTTACTGTTAGAGTCAAACATAAGAACATAAAAAACAAGCGCCTATACAAACAACTTGATGAAATGTGAAATAAGAATTTCAGAAGGCTAAAATTGTGTTACTCTTATGACGATAAGATTTGTGAATATCGTTATGAGATTTTTTTCATTTCTTAATTAACTCTAGGAAGCATTGCTGGCATCTATTCCTGTTTAAATTGATTGTTATAAGTTATAACTAACTAACTAACTATCAAATCTGGAGGTTCATGATTGCGTGGAAAAAAGTTCTCCTTACATACCTATCCTAAGCTAATTGTTTTCCCAATCGTCTCCTGTATAATTTACCTCCCTGAAATAATGGTTAATATAATAAACCACATTAAAGCTGAAAGACTGCGCTGGTTTGGACATGTAAGTAGAATGCAGGAAGATAAGCTTGTAAGAAGAATATACTAATGGAAATCAATATGCACCAGAACAGCTGAACGCCCAAAAAACAGATGGCAGGATGATGTTATAAAAGATATATTAGAAATTAAAATTGGAAATCTGTATACAGAATAGATCCAGGTGGAGAAAAATTGTTGAGGAGGCCAAAACTTCAATGAGGTTGCAGTCGTCTACTAAAGAAGAAGAAATAATGGTTAATGTTATTCTTTCGCCTCATTCTTGGTCTACCTAATGGGCTCTATATCCTCTGGTTTTTACCTAAAAGGAGTTTAAATACCCCTATTTCATTCCCCATTTGTGTCACGTGTTTTTGACCAACACAGTCTACGAGACTTACATGTGGTTTCCAATAAAGGTCATGTAGGCCTCCACACTTTTATGAATCTTCTTCATTCACTTGTGTGTTCATCTCTCTTTCATCCAAAAATATTCCTAGTTATTCTCAAATATCCATATACATATTATCTTATTTCTTTAAGTAGAAAATCATGATTGACATCCATATAATATAGGCCTAATTGGAGGAATAACAATTTGATATCTTATTATAGTTTAACGATTTTTTAGAGTAGTTAGTTACTATGATAAGAGTCTCTGAAATGAATAATAACTTATTTTCCAGAGTTGAGCCTATGTTTAATATCTTTCGGCACCTCACTTCTATTTATTATTATTGTTCATAAGTATTTTAATTCAGCCACTCTTAAAAATTTTCCTCATTAGTCATTAATTACGGTACCCATTTCCTTTATACAATGTATTTTTACTATGACCATATAATCAGGCCTATTTTGTTTTATTGATATTTACCATCAGTCTCCATTTTTAACGTTATTTAATAGAATGCGTATGTGGCTTTTAGTGTTTACTCGTTGCTATCTAATAATGTATAGATAATCAGTCAATCATCATTTGAGAAAGGTAAATTATACAGACTTTGATTGGTAAACGTTGGCTCTGGATAGGATTGTATGGAGAGCTTATATCGGATCCGTCTTTATTCCAGTGAGTTAATTAGATATGATGCATATTCAGTATAGTGAGGAAATTGGATTGTTAAAATAAATAGCTTATCCCTCTTGTGAAAACCAGCTATAACGACTGAGAATCCAAATGCTGACCTATGTTGCCCTGTACTGGCTGCCCCTGTATGATGACATATCCAAATGCTGACCTATGTTGCCCTGTACTGGCTGCCCCTGTATGATGACATATCCAAATGCTGACCTATGTTGCCCTGTACTGGCTGCCCCTGTATGATGACATATCCAAATGCTGACCTATGTTGCCCTGTACTGGCTGCCCCTGTATGATGACATATCCAAATGCTGACCTATGTTGCCCTGTACTGGCTGCCCCTGTATGATGACATATCCAAATGCTGACCTATGTTGCCCTGTACTGGCTGCCCCTGTATGATGACATATCCAAATGCTGACCTATGTTGCCCTGTACTGGCTGCCCCTGTATGATGACATATCCAAATGCTGACCTATGTTGCCCTGTACTGGCTGCCCCTGTATGATGACATATCCAAATGCTGACCTATGTTGCCCTGTACTGGCTGCCCCTGTATGATGACATATCCAAATGCTGACCTATGTTGCCCTGTACTGGCTGCCCCTGTATGATGACATATCCAAATGCTGACCTATGTTGCCCTGTACTGGCTGCCCCTGTATGATAACATATCCAAATGCTGACCTATGTTGCCCTGTACTGGCTGCCCCTGTATGATGACATATCCAAATGTGATGCCAGAAGGCCCCTTGTAAGCCAAGAACCTTCTAGCTCTGTCGCCGCATGGAATAAAGCAGCGTAGAATAGGCCTATCAGAACGCGTATGTATACATTTACCTGTAAACTTTGTATTCCATGTATAAAAGCAGATCTTTGTTCTAACCTGTGTGTGAGATACAGAGATACAGGCTTCTATATATATATATATATATATATATATATATATATATATATATATATATGTGTGTGTGTGTGTGTGTGTGTGTGTGTGTGTGTGTCCACCGCTGTGGTCTCGAGGTAGCGTGCTGCCTTGATACGCAGCGGGCCGGGGTTCGATTCCCTGTTGGGGCAAGCTTCCTGGGTGAGGTTTTTTTTTCAGGGGGTTTCCTCGCCTATAAGACATGTCAGGAAGCTTAGGGCAGAATGGTCCCCGAAAATCATCCGGCCATCATCATCATCCTTATCATTATCAACATCCTTCACCGATGTGGAAAGCAACGGGAAGCTACCACACCTATAATCCCCTAGTAACGCTGCAAAGCATAGCATGAAAATGCTATGATTGCAGTAAAAGACCTGTCCTCGGGCAGAATTACTATGGATGGATATATATATATATATATATATACACACATACATACGTACATATACACACGAACATATACAATTTTACTAACGCTTGTAAACATCCTGAAATAGTATATTACGATGCGAGATTGAGAACTGGTTTTTACAGAAGCGAGGAAAATGTTTAAAAATCGAGCGATAGCGAGGTTTTTTAATTTCCGAGATTCTGTAAAACACTTCATAAACGTGAATTGTACAACTTTTTTTTTTTTGCGCGATGGTGTTTTAAAATAATAAATAATATTAAATTAGTAACATCTTCGTCGGAAATATTTGCGTTCATTATAAACAACTGACTAACGTTAACAATGTGGGCAATGTTTATTAGTTGAAACTACAGGTGGCCGTGATACCAAATAGTGATAAAATGGCGGCAAGTACGTATTTATTGTTTTATATTGTTTCAAATAAAGTTAATTTAATATGCGATGATGTGTTTGGTATAATACATATTAACACTACCTTTTGGATGTTTTATATATATATATTGTATGTAGTATACATAGAGGGCAGTGGTTTTACTTCCCTCATATGGTTTGTAATAGGTTATGTAATATAACGGTTATTTAGGTTGGCAACCCCGAAATGTAGGAAGTTGAACTTTCAATCACGGTCGCCATTGCTGTAAGTACGACAAAACGCACTATCGCGCATAAATAATTTTTGGTGAATTACCTAAATATAATTTAAGATTCTTCGATAATAAATAAAATTTTATACGCACAGACCTAATAAAGAACAAGAACAACTACTAGTACTACTGTATCGACAGTCCATGTTACGACAAGCCTAGAAGGCCGTTAGACTACCAGCCGTCAGCTGGCCTCACATAGACGTGCTATTTGATGAAGTGGACGATCATTCAGAATAAAGTTGTAGTTTTAGATAAAATTATATATCGCGGTGTTTTTCTTTGGGATGTCAGAGTGAGAGGGGCAGGGATGGTTGCGAACCAATAACTTTGCAGTAAGTCATCTATCATGCCAAGACGTAAACACATTGACAGCTAGTGTAAGATATTTTTATCTGTCAGTTCATGCAACATATAAATATCATTAAAAAGCAATATTATACGGTAATCTATGTGCTTTACTGTTGAATCAAATTGCCTCTTTTAGTTTCTTAACATACGATATCCCTATTAATATGCCAGTGGGCACAAATTTGATTGTATGCAGTAATATCCTGATATGATAACACTGGTCAACATGATTTTTGTCTCATGAGTACCAATAGTTGTATTTAATGCAGTTTTTTATCGTGTTTTCAAATATGTATTCGGAATTTCTCCATCACCCACAGATTTTTTATTTCAATTTCAATTAATGGATTTAAATAATTATTTTGAATAAACGTTTTTTCGTTCATTTGTCCATTGTAAAATAAAACCAAATGAGCTAACTCAGGAGATTTCAGCTATGGAAAAGAGATATCAAGGCAAATGAAATCCTAATATGCTGGCCGATTATTGTTGGACCATCAAGAGGGATGCTCCACAGGCGAAATATAGCAGAAAATCGTCATTTCTTACTTTCAAGGTGAGTCCGAATGTTCGAATATTGTGTAGTTACGAATGTAGAAAATATTAAAGTGTTTGAAATTATAAATTCCTGTCTCTCGGAAACCTTGTGTGATGGAGAAAAACCGATACCATATTTGAATTCAGGAGAAAAAATACTATCAGAATCACATACTTTTGTTTCTGAGGCAAGAAAAAAATATTATTTTTTGTTGCTCAGTGTTATTATTATGATCTTTATGGGAAGACAGATTTTATAAAAACCGTTAAGTCTCGTAGATTGCGGTAGCATTTCATATGGAACGATTAGAGAATGAAAGAACACCAGAAGGAAAGCGAGCAGTAGGTAGACCAATAATGAAGTGCGAAAATACCAATAACCATCATTCGAGGATGTATTTTATACAGGCCATGATTGGAAAACAATAGGTCATGTTTAGGGATGTATGTAGATTTTCAGTCGGCGCGGTCATGAACCTTTGGGTTCAATATTGCCAGTTATATTGGTTGGTTAGTTAAATAATTATGAGAATAGCAGTTAAGACTCGTAAACCACGATGGGCAGGTCATGTCGCTCGAATGTGTAATGGAAGAGAGGCTTGAATTCTCCTTGTAGGCAAACCAGAGGTAATGCGACAGTAGGTAGGCCGAAAATGAGATGGGAGAATAACATTTACCATGATTTGAGAGAAGTAAATTATATAGGGGATGATTGGAAAACATTAGCTCCGTATTGGGATTTATGGAGAGCTTATGTCCGCGCGGCCATGAACCTAGGGGTTTGATGGTACCAATGAGTTAGATAGTTTAATAATAATAATAATAACTAACTCACTGGCTCTATCGAACCAGTAGGTTAATGACAACGAGGATATAAGCTTTCCATACATTCCTATCCTGAGTCAATGCTTTCCAATCACCCTCTATATAATCCAAATTCCTCTAATTATGGAAAGTATTATTCTCCTACCAACTGGACCTTTTCCCTCTGGTTTTCCTACACGAAGCTTCCATGCACCTCTTTCATCCCTCATACGCGCCAATGTCCTGCCCATCGCAGTCTACGAGACTTAATTGTTCTTATTATATCTGGTTCTTATACATATTATGTAGCTAATAATAATAATAATAATAATAATAATAATAATAATAATAATAATAATAATGGTTATTAAAAATAATAATAATGTAATTTGTTGGTACTGCTAGCTCCGGACAAGGTATACAGTAGGAAATGATTTGATCAGTTGTATGGGTTGAATCTAGCTGAACTCATACTGGAAGGTCATATGTTTGATGGAAATGTCACAACTTATCCATGCCAATTTTTTTATATCCTCCACTGACGTCTGACACTATGACAGTGGCCATGTTGGAAATGTCATTGCGAGAGCGTAGTGGACAGCGGTCACCTGGCTCCAAGCCTAATTGCACCCCGCAACAGCCGTCAATATCTAGCTAATCGGGTTACAGGAACTGAGTGCTAGCTGCTATAGCCGCTCCGTTTCATCCATGGCCTACCAAATTGATTCCGACTTACTGCATCCTGCTACTCTAAGCTTACAAGATATCGTGTTACTTAAATATGACATTTTCTTCAGTATTATTTATCTTTTTCCTTGCTCTTCTATCCTTATCCTTTGAATTTATTAACTTGTCAATGGCTTTACTTATTTGATATACTTGAATTTTATTCCCAGGAGAGACGGTCCCGGCCAATAATTAGTAGTAGTAGTAATAATAATAATAATAATAATAATAATAATAATAATAATAATAATAATAATAATAATAATAATATTGTTATTATTATTTTTGCTATTATTATTATTATTAATTGCATTATTATTATTATTATTATTATTTTATATACAGATTTAAATGTTTCACTTCTTTCTAATCTTAAAATTTTATTTTCCTTCTCCACTCGTTCCTACCCATCCACTCCATGTCCTCCTGTTCAGTTATTTTTTGCATGCAAGTGCTTCGACGTCTTCTTTTTTTTTTTCTTCTTCCAGATGGACACTATTCCTATGTTTTTCTAGGTATCCTTTCTTCTTGCATTCATCGTACATCGTACCATTCTAACTGTTTATATCTTATATAATTGGATATTCATTTTTTCTCGTATGACTTTTTTTTTCCCCCAAGTTTGAATATCTTTCTGCTCTTCCCAAGAAATCCATATATTTGACGTAAGTTTTTGTTCTAAGTTTTGTCAGCGTTGAAGCCATAAGGGCATATCTTCCATTCAACCAAATAAGACACATAATACGTTCATGACGCGCGGACTTAAACTTTCCACATATTCCTATCCAGAACTAATGTTTTCTAATCATCGCTTCATTATATATCCTCCTCATATCGTAGTTAATGTTATCCTCCCACCTCATTATTGGCCTCCTACTGTTCGTCTTAACTGTTTTGTTTTTCTACCAGGTGTTCCCATGCCCCTTTTTAATTTTATATGTGTGCCACATGTTCCGACCAACGAAGTCTATTAGTCTTAAATTTCCTTATTATATATGGTTTCCCATAGAGACCATATAACATTGTTTTAAGTCTTCTCCATTCACCTGTTTTTTTCATCTCTCTTCGGTCCAAAAATTGTATTCCCTTAAAGTAAGCAAGAGTCCATTTTTCGCATCCATATAATACAATTGGAAGAGTAATTTTTATGTTTTTTCGCTGTAATTATTTCTAAGCTATTACTGAACAGTGTTAACGCAAATTACTGAAAATATAATAGATTTAAATATTCCAGTAGTTATTAATACATGTGCATATAAATTCTAGTTATCAAATAAATAACGGCAATCAAATAAAAAATGCATAAAATAACAGTAATGCAATATTTTAGAAATGTTGTCAATTTTTGCTTGAAAGAAGCTATTGCCCGATAACTATTGAGTTCCACTGGTAGTGAATCCGAATACGAGAGAGTGAGATAGCGAGAGCAGAAGGTAATATATTTGTTTATAAAATAACAGGAAATGTATCGTATTTTAGATTTAAAATATGCTCCTTTAGATAAGTGCCATAAATCTAGTTGTAAGCAGCTATAAAATATGGTGTGAACATGTACACCTGCATCCATTACCTCAAAAGCTGTTTTCTTTTTTCCTTTGAAAGCGTTACCGCCTGAGGTTGAATTGTTTTTCCTGCATTCCATACACAAATCGTCAGCTACTGCATATGAATAGGGGAATTTTGTGACGATTTGAATAGCCCAGTCTTTGCGTCCATGTGTCTGCCCAGACAGGGGAGGACGGTCCACCAGTGCTCCTGCCTTCTCTCTTTTATCAATCAGTCTCCATACATAAACATGAAAGGCAAATTAGCTGTGGGACCCCCTTCCACCTCTTCGCCGTCCAACAAGGTTTTGCTTCAACGACAAACAGAACGACATAAAGTAGCGAACAATGAGGAGAGGATGGGAAAGAGACTGCTAGTGGGTGGGTAGGCTCTGGAAAGAACGGGTGGTAAACGACAGAGAGAGAGAGAGAGAGAGAGAGAGAGAGAGAGAGAGAGAGAGAGAGAGAGAGAGACAAATGTAATCATTTCCACAAAAGAGAATATAACAATAGGGGTTTTGGGATAAAGTTTTTATTTTATTTTTTTCTTTTCTTGAAAGAAAAAGCAACAGGAAAAAAACTTACAACCTACAAGAAAATAAGAATCTATTCATCAGAAAATAGTAGGGTTTATATTCAAGAAAAGTTTAAGTACATCGTTCAGTGTTTTGACTTAAGGGGTTGAAAAGAAACTGTTTTTGATAATATCAAGGGCGATACATGATTATTGCATAAACGTGTGGAAATAAGGGTTTCCATTACTGACAATTGCTATTCACTCTCTAGCCAGCTCCAACATATATTGTTCCAGCTTCTATAAAATAATAAGTATGGTTGATAATTAGTGCAGTTTCGCAAGGTAAAAGGAACTAAATTCGTTAGATACACTATTTTGCTATAAATAATTTTAAAAGCATGTTATGGTATTTTCGTACTTCTTCTGATTCTTCTCTTCGTTATATCAGCCTTAATTATTTCCAGGAATTGACGGTCTATAAAATCATCTCGTCCCATCTGCAGGTAGATTGTCCGTTGCCACACGTACAATTCTGACTGATACCATGCGAGATAAATGTTGGTTCCATTAATTTTTCTTGTATCCGCCCAATCATTTACTGCATGGAGATTTAAGTTTCTAATCTCTTTGCTTCTTACCTCATTTCTTCTAGTTTTATGTACGTATAATTCATCTCAAAATATTAATGTTATATATTTAATAAATAAAGCTATCAAAGTTTTATATGATTTTCATAACTATTATTTTTGTTTAACATTCGTACAGTTGACTATACTCATGAATATACAATGTATTTGTATTTATGACATTCGTCTCATGAAGATACACAGTGTATTCAAACAGCTGTTACGAATGTCATTTATACAAATACACACACACACACATATATATATATATATCGGTCCACCGCTGTGGTTTCGAGGTACCGTGCTGCCTTGTCACGCAGCGGGCCCGGGTTCGATCCCCGGTCGGGGCAGTTGTTCTGGGTGAGGTTTTTATAGCGGTTTTTCCTCACCTGTAAAACAGATGTCAGGAAAACTTTTAAGGCCCAAACGGTCCCCGAAATCATATAGCCAACATCATCATCCTTATCATAACCACTGTGGAAAGCAACGGGAAGTTACCACACCTACAATTTCCTAGTAAAGCTGTAAGCGCAGCATGAAAAAATGCTATGATTGCAGTGAAGGACCTGCCTTCGGGCAGAATTACTATGGATGTATATATATGAATATCATATAAAAATTGTATAGTTTTATTTATTAAATACATCATGGATTTTCATAAAGTAAACACTAAATCAATTGATTACTTAAAATATTTATTTTGTGTCCAAATACTTTGTTTTTCATCAGCGTGCCCATCACATTGTATAATACACCGGTGCATGCTCTCTTAGACTATTTTCATTATTTACAATTTATCGAAGCCTATGTTATTAATAATCTGAATAAAGAAGTGAAGGTATTTGTAAATTAATTCTTCATTGGTTGCAGGCCATTTACCTCCGCGATTTGTAATGTTTTTCTTTATTATCTGTCTTTGATTCTTCAGAATTTTACACTTGATAACAAATTGTTCATTATCTGATGTTCTTCTTCACAGTGTCTCTAGAATCTGTTTCGTTGTATAGAAGTATCCGCTCTTGTCTCAGAAATGCAGGTAGATATTGGGCGCAAGACTGTTTTATGGATTCTTGTCTTGGTAACCTTATTGTTTCCTTTATAGGTAGAATACTGGAGTTAAATAGTTGTATTATCTGATAACAGGGTTACTAGTTTAAAGAACGCAATATACGAGGGCGGATCGGAAAGTAACGCACAATAATTTTTTTCTGCCTTGGTATTGCAGCTAGAATGTTGAAATTTCACAGAGATATAGTTTGAAGTTTTCACTACAGATGGTATTTTTTTCTCAGGTGCACCTCTTGCGAGAGAAGCTTGAACTATGCAACAAAGATGGCGCGCATGCTACAGTCGTCCACCTGTGAGGAACAGAGAAGTTTTGTTCGATTTTTGTGGGCCAAAGGGCATAAACCCAGTGAAATTCACAGGGACATGCGTGGCGTGTATGGGGATGATTGTATGGACCGTAGCAATGTCTCCAGGTGGTGCACATTCTTCCAAGAGGGACGCGTGAACCTTAGTGATTCGCCACGCTCCGGCCGGCCGACAACAGCAGCAATCCCGCAGAATGTCAGAGGCATTGAGGCGGCAATTCTGAACGACCGGCGTGTGCAACTGCGAGCCTTATCGCAGAAGTTCAACATTTCCTATGGTGCGGTGTACGATATTGTTCATGAAAATTTGAAATTCCGTAAAGTTAGTGCTCGCTGGGTGCCAGGAACCTGACAGACGACCACAAGGGCCAGCGAATGATGGCAAGCTTGGACCACTTAACGCGGTTCACCGCACAAGGACATGACTTTCTGGAAGGAATCGTCACAGGTGATGAGTCGTGGGTGTACCACTACACGCCCGAAACAAAGCAGGCATCAATGGAGTGGAAACATGCTGGTTCCCCAGTAAAGAAAAAATTCAAAGTGACTCAATCTGCCAGGAAAGTGCTTGTGACTGTGTTCTGGGATATGCATGGTGTTTTATTGGTGGACTTTGCTGAACACGGGACCACTGTGAATGCTGCGGCCTACATTAAAACTTTGGTGAAGTTGCGTCGTGCCATTCGTGACAAACGTCACAACATTAACGTTAAACTTCTTCATGACAATGCTCGCCCCCATGTCGCTGCTGTCGTTCGTCAGAAAATCGCCGAATTTGGTTGGGAGGTGCTCCAACATCCACCATACAGTCCGGATCTTGCACCATCGGACTTTCATCTGTTTGGTCCCATGAAGAAATTCCTGGCCGGCAAACGCTTTGAGACAGATGTGGAAGTGAAATCAGCAGTGCGCAGATGGCTACACTCCAACCAAACGGACTTCTACGAACAGGGCATATTCGTAAAAATGTGTTGAGAAAGTTGGTGACTATGTCGAAAAGTAGATAAAAGATGTAAGTTCATTTGTGATTTTTTTCCTTTTTTTTACTATTAAACTTTAAAAAAAATTATTGTGCGTTACTTTCCGATCCGCCCTCGTATATTTACCATGCATGGTAACACAGAGACGATATTTCAAAATTAACTAACATTAAATTACCTGTATGAGGAAAATACCATCCTTTATCCCGCATGCATTAGAATGAGGATACAATATGCAGTATACATTTACATACATCCGTAGTAGGCCTATATCTGCCCGAAGCCAGGTCTTTCACAACAAATATAGCATTTCCATGCTATGCTTTGCAGGTTTACTAAAGTTATAGGTGTGGTAACTTCCCGTTGCTTTCCACACCGGTGAAAGATGATGATGATAGCCGGATGATTTTCGGGGACCGTTGGGCATTAAGTTACCTGACATTTGTCTTACAGGTGAGAAAAAAAACCGAAAAAACCTCACCCAGTAGCCTGTCCCGACCGGGAATCGAACCCGGACCCGCTGCGTGACAAGGCAGCACGCTGCCTCGAGACCACAGCGGTGGACATACATTTATATATGCCTATGTCTCTTATGCTCTTCAACTTTCAGTGCCGTTTAAGTCAAATTCAAATTCACCCCCCCCCCCCACATTGAGAAGAGTGAAAAATAAAATGTTCAAAATTTTTGATATTGATGTAGGATCTATACTTTTCGTAGACACTAAGATGATTGGTGACGGTTCTGGTGACATTTAATCAAATATATGAGAGCATATAACAGAAATTTAGATAATTCAAAGTATGCTAACCACCTAGTCCAATATGATCATTGTTTTGATTCAAATTTTAAAATTTTACATGTTTGTGACAAAGGAAAGAAGTTGGACCTTCTAGAAGTCGTAGAGATACATAAATTGAAAAGTAGTAATAAGCTGTTAAATTTCCAACTAGATTTGAATGAATCGCCTCTTTTAATTTACAATAGAGATTGTAAAAAAATTGTTGCATAGTTACAGTTGTTATGTACTATAATAACAAAATTCATTAATTTCTTATCATGTATGAAGAAGGTACAAAGTACCGAAACAGCTGTAACCAAATTATATTTTAATAAATATGAAAATCACATAAAACTTTAAAATGTATTTTTATTTAATTAAATAAATCAAATATTTGATCAATATCCATAATAGTCAGTCGGGGTGGTTTACTGATTAATTTCCTAGCCTCTAGTCCCGAGGATCGTGGGTTCAGACACGGCCGGATTTTTAGGATCGAAAAATCCAAGGGACAAATTCTCCGGGAGGTATCTTTAAGTCGTGGATCTCATCTGAAAACTATCATGCTCGTTCAAAAACCACAAGCCTGAATAAAAACGCCTCTGTGCAAAATTTAACTGACCTTCATCCATCCAAGTAATATCTTAGTTGGCTATTAGATGTCTCATTGAGTAGACATGTCACTCGTAGACATTAGTAGGTAAATATGTAGAAATAAATTAGCTTGGCTAAGAAACTCCCGCTAGGGAGTACCCTTGTCTCCATGTGGAACATATACCACCACCCCTAATAGCGGTTGAAAGGACGAACGACATTTTAAAATAATCGAAATATTAATCGATAGTTTTCGGGGTCGTTGAGTTGAATAGCGAAACTCAAACCCATGGTTTGGATCATTGAGTAATTAATGTGCTTTTTAAGCAAAAAAAAAATCACTTTATATTTCTCCGAATTTATAAGAGCTAGTGATTTCTGCTGCATGAAATGCTCTGCTGTAAATTTATAATAAATCTGATTTTATTTCTCAGAACTCTAAATCATTTATAGGATTAAAATATTTAATCTGAAGCTTTGACAAGACTAAGATCACTGGCCGCTTCACCCACTCACACATGGTATGGGTGTACATGTATTTAATCTAAATCTCTTTTCGTTAGTTGAATGTATAAGCACGTATATCGTTAAATCAGTTTAAAAACCTGAACTTTTGACTAATCCATTTTTAAAATATATATTTCAACCTTGCGAATATACATGTATAATTCAAACATACAGCTTAACATTTTTCTATATATATATTTTTTAAATAGACTGTTATTTAAATCACTTCACATACAACCTGATATTTTTCTTTAAATGGGTCTCTTACGTAGACATATATTTAAATCACATTACATATACGGCATAACTTTTTATATAAATAAGTTTTTTAGTAGACAGAGATTTAAATCACTATATATATATATATATATATATATATGTCCACCGCTGTAGTCTCGAGGTAGCGTGCTGCCTTGTCACGCAGCGGGCCCGGGTTCGATCCCCGGCCGGGGCAGTTTTTCTGGGTGAGGTTTTATCGGGGTTTTTCCTCACCTGTAAGATAAATGTCAGGAAAACTTTAAGGCCCAAACGGTCCCCGAAATCATATGGCCATCATCCTTATCATTATCATCCTTACCATTATCATTATCATCATCATCCTTCACCGGTGTGGAAAACAACGGGAAGCTACCACACCTACACAATTCCCTAGTAAAGCTGCAAGCATAACATGAAAATGCTATGATTGCAGTGAAGGACCTGCCTTCGGGCAGAATTACTATGGATATATATATATATATATATATTGTATGTACAGCTTAGCATTTTCTATAAATTAGTTTTTTTTAATAAACAGGAATTTAAATCACTTTATGTATACGGCTTGACATTTTATATAAATGAGTTTTTTTAAATAATCAGATATTTAAATTACTTTATATAATATTGGGATAAAAAAGGTACGGTATAAATTTGGATTAACTACAACTCCATGCTGCGAGTACTTATTTTACCATCCGGCTGCTAGCCTCACATTCACATGTGTTAATCATCCAGCTATTGTCAGCATGTTGAGTCCCACAACAAATACAGCCGATTTTCTAAACCGGGAACAATTACTTATTGTAACTACCATAAATTCCTCAAGAAAAATGGATGCGAACCAGTTCCATACTGGACTAAATTGTGTGAGAAAATTTCATAGTCCATGGGAACTCGTACCAGCGCAAGTGCCTTGGCTACGACGCGGGACCAATTTGTATTTATAATGAACAACCAAAAAATATGATATAGCCTAATGTTAATCAATAATTGATAGAAATTAACACTTTGTAGTAAGATTTATTATCACGAATCCGGAAAATACTTCTCGTCTTATATTTTCTCATTTGAACACATTTCGAAGATCATCGTCCCAATTCTCAACTAGAATTCTAGATGACAATATAATATGACCTGGGGATATATTCTCCCCCTTCCAGTATATTAAAAAATAAAAAACTCAATGGCGCGACAACACTAGAAGGCCCATGGCTTACCATCCTGTTGTTGGCCTCAAATCCACATGTTAATCGCATAATCACAGTGGTGGGCAATCATACGCCCGGTATAGGAGTGACATGTCGTGTGCCCCAGACATTATAGATGATTTTTTCAACCTAGAGCCGCTACTTGCCGTAGTTACCCAAATTCCCCGATATTCTGTGGGTACCGGTCACATACTGACCGAAATTCCATGAGAAAATTTCTTCTCCTATTATAAAATGATGTTAAATATGAAAGTGATCTCCATGAAAATATTCTCATGTTGAAATTAAAAATAGTAGGTTAACTTGGGAATCCTTAATTTGTAATCTATCGTACTCTCAACAGAATACAGTAATAATAATAATAATAATAATAATAATAATAATAATAATAATAATAATAATAATAATAATAATTTTTAATTATTCTGGCAGGGTTAAGGCTACAATACCTTCTCTTCCACTGAACTAGTAGAAATATACATGTACAGACTTACATATATAAGGCGGTTAAAAGCAAAGTGCAAATTTTGTTGTATTCAGAAAAACAGATTTAAAGTTGAAGTTGTATAAGAAAACCATAAGTAACTGAAAATTATGACAATCATTCTTTTTCTACTCCCAACGCATACACCTATTTCCCTTCATCACTACATAAAAGTATGCTTCAAGAAGGTAATTATACAGCAAACTCGACCTTTTGCAAAAAAAAATCACTTACACCCCTTTTATTCTAACCTCAATCCGGAAAAATAAATAAATAAATAATATAATAATAGTAATATATATTATAATAATAAATATTATTATTATAGTAATTAGAAGTAATTATGAATTTTGAACTAACTCCTTACATATCTACTTTAATTCTGTATAAAGCTGTTAATATTATAAAAGTGAAATTATGATTGTCATCATTATAAATTTTAATTACTACTATTTAATTTTGTACTAGAGCATGTCATTAAATCTTTAGAGAATGAGGAAGGCTTACAACTCAATGGTATTAATAAGCTGTTAGTTTATGCTGATGATGTAGTATTGTTGGCCGATAGCGAGGAGATACTAAAGGACAACACGCACACACTATTGAGTAACACTAAGAAATTAGGACTGGAAGTAAATATCAATAAAACTAAATATATGGTCACACGTAGAAATTCATTAAATAATGGAAATGGACAGATAATGACAAATGAGGGAAATTTTGAGGAAGTGGCTGAGTTCAAATACCTAGGAACAATAATCACAAATAGGAATGAGATGCACAAAGAAATTAAACATAGGCTCAATTCTGGAAATGCATGCTATTATGCATTGCAGGGACTTTTGATGTCCCAACTCCTTTCAAAAAACGTTAAACTGAAAATATATAAAACTATTATTCTATCAGTTATATTATATGGGTGCGAAACATGGACTCTTACTTTAAGAGAGGAAAGAAGATTACAAGTATTTGAGAATAAAGTACTTAGGAAAATTTTTGGACAAGAGAGATGAACAGACAGGTGAATGGAGAAGACTACATAACAATGAACTACGTAGTCTTTATAGGAAGCCAGATATAATAAGAACAGTTAAGTCTCGTAGACTGCGATGGGCGGGACATGTTGCACGTATGGGGAATGAAAGACGTGCATGGAAGCTTCTTGTAAGAAAGCCAGAGGGAAAATGCCCAGTTGGTAGACCAAGAATGAGGTGGGAGAACAACATTAACTATGATTTGAGGGAAGTAGATTATACAGGGAATGATTGGAAAGCATTAGCTCAGGATAGGGATGTATGGAGAGCTTATGTCCGCGCGGCCATGAACCTACGGGTTCGATAGTGCCAGTGAGTAAGTAAGTAAGTAATTTAATTGCTAATTTTAAACTTTTTTCTTACTTTTTGTATTATATATATATATATATATATATATATATATATATATATATATAATTTTTTTTTTACATTGAACAATGCTAGGATTATATATATATGCGTGGGAAATAATTCTAGCTAAAGAGTTAGTTTTTCGGATAACTTATTTTGAATTTTTTTTTTGTTAAATAGTGCATACGTAATAATAATGATATCTCTCTATTTTGAAGGATTTTAAATGGATATAAATGAGCTGCTGTCATAACTAAAAACGGAATTCACTTATGTTAAATCTGAGTACATAAGGGAATAGTTTAAATATTTCATAGAAGAAATTGATAAAATTCGTATTAATCGTCTAGGAATTACTATATAACTTATTATGAGTTAATTTGTACGTAATATTACAGCATTGAATTTAATAACAAAGTTTCATTACAAATATTATTACAGAGTATTAAAAATTTCTTCTTTAAAACAAATATATAATATACCGCTAAATATCTTAAGAGTTCTCAGTGTATGAATATTAGAATCTGATGTGTTTTTGTGTAGCTTGAAACTTGTGCGCCTCTTCTTTAAGAAAGTCTGGTAATTGCATCGTTGAAAGCCGTAGTAATTTTCACCTGTGTGCCCTAGTTTCTATATCAAACGTGACGTTTCTCCATCGCATCACAAAGACTCTTCCCAGTTCCTCTTCTTTAAAGTGTATATAGGTGAAGAGCAACATTGAACTAGAGTTGAAAGTACATTTATGCCCAAAGTTTCCGCATTGACGATGTAAATGATCGTCCATGGAGTAGGACGACCGAGTCGCAAACGGATAGATGTTCTTTGCACGTGTATGTTTGCACTGAAGTAGGTGATGCATCGATTGATATCATCTCATTCTTTCTCTCTCTCTCTCTCTCTCTCTCTCTCTCTCTTCTTTGCTGCACCTTCGAGTTTCTTTACAATCTTTTCTAGAGCTGTTTCTCCCTAAGGAGTAGTGAATAAGAGCTCTGTCTCTTGATGCCTGCATAGACAGCGATACCGTCTTGAATTGCAGAATAGTTCTTCGAGTTTAGGTCACTTAATAAGTTTCAATTCTTAGACTATTTAACTCATGCCCGAAATGGGAGTCAATGACCAATCATATTTCAATGATTTTTTATTTAAAACCAATCACAGTTGTGTTTCGCCTCGAATTTATCAACTAAAGTTTATCATAATAAAGAAAGCACCTCCTATTTAACATTTTGAATAGGTAGTAGTATTATTTTGCCGTGACTAACCAATAACAAATACGTCTACCAGATTGTATATAGTGCATAAATGTCAACAGAGAGCGCATACGAGAGATAATATGAAAACATTTGTAACAATTGATTATACCACAAAAAAAGAAACCACTGTTTGCACTTTCTTAAACGAATTATTTTCCAGGAAATGACGTTCCAGAAAATTTTAGTTGACATATTTACAATAGGACATCAGAAATTAATACCTATAACGTTGGTTATAAATTTCTCCACTAGGGTGCATTCTTACAACATTGCGATTTTTTGGCAATAAATAATATGATCTGGTTTCAGTGATGAACAAAAGAAGCAAATGAAGCGTACCAATCGTTTCTCATTTGTTTTCAATCATCGCCGTTTACATTAAATATATAAATATCTAAAAATAACTATAGTTAAATAATGATTTGTGAGTACACAGCTTAATTTTATTCGTTAAATAGTCCTAACAAATGCCACTCTTGATTTCCAAATTCTCTAGATAAATTCACTCCTCACTTACTTAATGATAATTAACATCATCGTCTCATTAACTTACTCGGTTTGCCATTTGAGCCTGTTCCTATGAAGTCTCAAGATGTGGTTGATCAGTCCATCTTAATTTTGATCCTCTCCCGACAGGTTGTGTCCCTGTAAGGCCCCGATATCGTGGGGCATTTAATAGTACATTACGATGCGAGGTTGGGAAGTGGTTTTTTCAGAAGCGAGGAAAATGTTTAACAACCGAACGTTGATGAGATATTTAATTTCCGAGATTCTGTAAAACATTTCACAAACGTGCGTTGTACATTATTCTTTGTGCGATAATAATAATAGTTTTATTTTACCTCGCAGAGTTAAGGTCTTAAGGCTTTGTCTGCCACCGCGATGGTGTTTTCAAAATAATAAATACTACTATTTATTAGTAAAATAATAACACCTTTGTTGGAAATATTTGCGTTCATTATAAACAACTGACTAACGTTAACAGTGTGGGAAATGTTTATTAACTGAAATTACAGGATGCAGTGGCACCAGTCACTGATAAAATGGCGGCAAGTACGTAGTTATTGTTTTATATTGTTTCAAATAAAGTTCAGTTCATTTAAAATGCAGTGTTTTGTTTCGTATAATGTATATTAACACTGCCTTCTGGATATTTTTGTATATACATTGTACGTAGTATACATAGAGGGCAGTGGTTTTACTTCCCTCACGTGGTTTGTAATATGTAATATTACAGTATAGTTATTTTATTGCAATATAGTTTGTAGGTTGGCAACCCCGAAGTGTATGAAGTTGAACTTTCAATCATGGTCGTCATTGCTGTAAGTACGACAAATGCACTATTGTGCAAGAAAAGTTCTTATAAAGGAATATGGAGAGGGAATACGGTACGGTTTAAGGCATGTTGCCTTGGTGCAGACTTAAGGGACTTGCACTAGTTGAAATCCTCATGTGAGAAGAAATTTTCTAACGAAATTACGCCTAGTATAGGATCGATGCCCGCCGAGTTTCGTGAAGAATTTGGGTAGCTACAATAAGTAGCAGTTGCAGGTTGAGAAACCCAGTTATATAACGGCTAGTGGACCCGACATATTGACCATAATACACGTCAATACTGGCTGTAAGATCGTTCACTTCTGTGATTAACAAGTGGATGTGAGGTCAGCAGTAGATTGGTAGACCTTCTAGGCCTGTCTTGCTAAGGAGTTTAAAAAGAGAGCAGTGTTTTAAAACTAATACCTTCTTTTAAACCACCTATTTATACTAATTCCAAGCCAAGTTCCTGTTCTACTGTAAACAAACTTGCAATATATATTATTCCACCGACTCCGTCTGTTAGGGGAACCGTGGTACAACTTTCAACCTCCATATGACTGATGTTTTTACAATAAAATTATTGTTCTTGGACAACAACATATTTTACGGGAAATAAGACTGAATACAACATAAGATGGTACCAATAATAATTATTCATTTCTGACAAAAGTTTGATATTGGCCTACCTAATTAGACGTTTGCGCTTTTTCCATGATGCCAATAGTTAACATTTATTAACGGTACAATTTCATTATGAACATAATTTATGTTCCATGCTGTAAATTCTGCTCTTATTTTTACTATATTCTCAATTATTAGTGTGGGATATTTTTTACTATTTTTTTTAAATATACAAAATAATTTCTTTCTTTCAGCCTTTCAAATTATTTTTATTTCCAATGTTTAAGAAGTTCTATTGAAATTCTGCCATTTAAAACAATTGAAAATCCAAAGTATTTTGCATTGCGCATGCGTAAAAATTAAACAATGCTTATTTAATGTACTAGAATTGTAATTATATATTTTTTGTACGATGTAAATAAGATTATATACTTCCTGATATTGTTGATGTACATCGTAATTTGACATTCCCGCGTACAATCTTGGTTGCTATGAAAACAAAATAAATCTCAATACTTTAAAAATGAACAAAAGCACTAGTGCGGTAAGTAAAAATATTTATTTTGAGATATTGATAGTGATACGGCAATTTGTATTAATTTCGGTATTAATTCATCACATCCAGCTTTCCACACCTCTTCTATTTCATCATCACTGCACACATCGTCTAAACTTTCTCCATAATCAGAAATAAGTCCCAAATCAAATTGGTTTTACAGTAGTTTTACAAATATAAGATTGCGACATTACCAACGATATTTATATATATTATTATTATTATTATTTCTCCACAATTAATTGTGGATTCACCTTCCGAAATATAATATTTATCTTCAATTATATTTATTAATATTTTAATTACTAAAATAAATACACATAGTGCAAAAAATTGTATGCAATACTCATGTGGTAAACACATGACGGAGTCTCGTAAATTTAAAAAGAAAAAAACTCGGCGCAAGCACCTCGTTTTTGTTTCTACTTTCCCTCGATCGGTATCACAATATACTATTAAGATTCTCCCTTACAACTTATATACATGTGCTAGATAATATATATTTTTATTATTTCAATTCGTTTTTTCGGGTGTTATAGAGCGAACTATACTTTCTTACACGCTTAAAGGTGAAACCATTACTGGACCAATGAAAATGCAGTCATAATCTGCTTTGTTTACATTACAACGGGGGCACGCCGTAGCATAGTGGTTAAAGGCAGTTCGCTACAAACCGGAATGTCGAGGTTCGGATTTTTGAACTACCCCAAACTTTCTGGTTGCATCATGACCTTGGGATCGATTCAAACGTTAACGGAAATGAGTACCAGACGCATGTTCTGGGGATAAAGGCGGCCGTGACGCAGGGCTGACAATCCGGCTGACATCAATTGCCGAATGTCTAGAATAAGTGTAAGCCTTAACCTCCTACTACCCCAAGGGTCTCCTATGGCCTACAGTGACTTCACTTTACATTTTTTACCTGACATTACAACTGGAACATAGCACGGAAGAGGTATAGTTAGAAACTGGATTATATGGTATTATGGATTAAGTCTCATTTCCGAATATAATTTTTGTCCATCATACATTTTGAGATGGCCTATATTGAAATGAATGATATGTGAAAACTGAGACGTGTAGGCCTATAAGGCTAAGGGTTGTAAGGTTTGAGAATAGGGAGAGAATGTATAAGGAGAGGGTTGAAGGGCGGGGAAGTTGAAACTGGAAGTGTTCTTTATGTCGCGACTGCATTACGGGGGTCGTGGGAATAGAGTGTGTGCACCATTTCGATTATCGTTAGCAAGTAAATCCCATGGAGAAACGGGGCTGAGGAGAGGGGGTGCTCGAGAAACGCGTCTGCTACTCAGGACCTTGCTCTTCAATTTTAGGACCTGGAAAAAGTAGTAGGACAAGAGAATAAGTGAAGAAAGCGAGAAAGAAAATGATTTTTTTTTCAAGAGCGCACACTTTCAAAAACAGGAAAATATATACAAGAAGTAGAAAAACAATAAAGATGCCTATTCTATTTTATATACTCGGGAATTGAATTCTTCTTTGCAATAATTTTCATTTTTATTCTTTTAATTATCGAAATTCCATTTAAACCAGCATGTATAGGCTGAGTTAAAGATAAAATATTCTCTTCTACTTACTATTTACCATTACTCATTGAATGAACAAAATACTGAAGATACTACAGAGACACTTAATGATGTACCCAAGTATCATCACCAGTTACCTTTGAAAGAAACTCTGGAATCACCTCCATTGTAGTTCTATCTATCTATCTATCTATCTACCTACCTACAATGGCGTAACAGCCCAATGTTTGGTCTTAGTCTCTCCTATGTTAGGAGTAACTAGACCAAGTTAATTTAGTTACGCTTATTTCCCAGCAGATGTCATGAGTGGATGCGGTCAACTTACCGAACCAATGAGACATATAGTAGGCAACTGTGGTATTAGAATTATGAAGGTAGGTAGATTTAGCTTAGAGGCCTCTTTATCCACACTTAGGATCTTTTACGAGCCTGAAAATCTTCAGACTCGGGACCCACGGCTTAAAATCCCTTCAAGAGGATCTTCTCCTTGGTTTTTTCCATTCTGAATAATCCAACAATCCCGATCCTGCAAACCTCGGGACTAGAGGTAAGGAACATAACCACTAGACCTCTGCGGCTGACTTGAGTGTAGATATAAGGGTCCTTTACTGTCTCGACAATATCGTAAAATAGTATATTGCGATGCGAGGTTGGCAAGTGGTTTTTACAGAATAGAGGAAAATGTTAAAAACCGAGTGATAGCGAATTTTTTAATTTCCGAGATTCTGTAAAACTCTTTACAAACGTGCGTTGTGTATTATTTTTTTCGCGCGGTGGTGTTTTCAAAATAATATATAATAGTAAAATAATAACATCTTTGTTGGAAATATTTGCGTTCATTATAAACAATTGACTAACGTTAAGAGTGTGGTCAATGTTTATTAGTTGAAACAAAACAGGAGGTCGTGAGACCCTTAGTAATAAATTAACAGGAGGTCGTGAGGCCAATTAGTGATAAAATGGCGGTAAGTACGTATTTATTGTTTTATATTGTTTCAAATAAAGTTAAGTTCATTTAAAATGCAGTAATTTGTTTCGTTTAATATATATTAACACTACCTTTTGGATATATTTTGTATATACGTTGTATGTAGTATACATAGAGGGCAGTGATTTTACTTTGCACTCGCGTGTTTGTAATATGTAATTTTACAGTATAGTTATTTTATTACACTATAGTTATTAGGTTGGCAACCCCGACATTTTGGAAGTTGAACTTTTATTCACGGTCGCCATTGCTGTAAGTACGACAAAACGCGCTATCGCATAAGAAAAAGATAATTTTTTGTGTGTGAAATTGTGGCTTTAAAAACATGATCATTGTTGATTGGATGGCCCTCGAAGGCCTATACATATTCAGTAAAACAACACTGTTAGATCTGTCATGCAATTACACAGTAATTACCATAGGTCGCGTTAAGATGTGTTGCAAACAGACCGACTGACTGACTTGTGTATATATTGTGATTTGACTATTAATATATTATCCCTATAAATACAAACACATTTTTCACAATTATAGTGCATTTATTTACATATAAATGTGTGAATGTTATTCCTATTCCCACTCTAAATATCATGGTATTTTCAGTTATTCAGCAGATCTGGACTTCTTTTTTGCCAACCTTTGTGAGGCGATCTCCGCAACTTGTCCCTCCGAAGTGACGTTATACATTTGACTTTTAAATGTTCCTGTATTTGAATGTCACCACATTGCCTTTTTGCCAATTTGTTTCCTGGAAACTAGCTTGCACCAGGCAACTTTTCCTTTACTCTTCTCTTGATATTCCTATTTGTCTATTTCAGTCTCTCTATTCACTTTTCAGTTTCTAACCTTCATATTACTTCTTTCTTACTTTTGAATTGTGTCTTATATACAAATTTACATACGAATACACACAAATAGCTTGTTCAGACTTAAAATATCGTTACATGAAAATCCATAAGTGTCAGATACGATACAAACCCGCGTCTGATATAATAAGAACCATTTGATTTTGGAAGGGATCTTCTCGAATCTTGGCCAATTATATTTTCGATTTGATTAAGATAAATAAATTTAAAATTGCTTACCATACCAACGCATGCTACTTTGCAATACAGGAACCCTTATCATCCCTTCTGCCAAACAATATTAAACTAAAAATAAATAATAGTTTAAAAAAATTAAAACAACATATTAAACTAAAAATAAATAATAGTTTAAAAAAATTAAAACAACACGCTTTATTAGAAAACCGAACTAAAAAATGAAAAATAATTTTAATTTCCATCACGCTTGGGATAAAATTAAAGTAGTCAACAAAAAAATCATCTGCAACACATATAGAATAAAACTAGAGTTATCAAGAAAAAGAAAATAATTTTACCATCAAAAGCGTGGGGTGCTCTATATCAATTAATATATTTGATAATAAACATATATTGGTAAAAGTAAAGTCTCTAAGAAGAAAATGTAAAAATCATAAAAAGCACCCCACGCTTTTGATGGTAAAATTATTTTATTTCTGTTGATAACTCTAGTTTTATTCTGTATGTGTTGGAGATGATTTTTTTGTTGGCCACATTAATTTTATCCCAAGCGTGGTGGAAATTAAAATTATTTTTCATTTTTTAGTTCGGTTTTCTAATAAAGCGTGTTGTTTTAGTTTTTTAAAACTATTATTTATTTTTTATTTTTAATATTTTACAGAATAAGTTAAGCGTGTAAATATCTTTAAATTCGATACTATTGTAGTATGAGCTAAAAGTAATACTCTTCTAAAAAAAAATCCTCCCAGCCGGATTTGAACTACCGACCTATGGATTACTGAAATTATACACCACTAGAGTTCACCGCTCTACCAACTGAGCTCTTACAACGATTGACTAAAAAGTCGACAAGTCCGCAACCTATTATACCAGTTTTCATTTTTTTGATTTTCTGATGATTTTAGGATTTTAGAAACAAAATATCAAATTACTATATTGTCACGGGTCCTTTACAAGTATACAAAGTTTCAAGTCGTTCCAATGTTTCTAAGTGAGTGAAAATCGTGTTCAAAGATTCCGTTTCATAGATACGAAGACACTTTTTTTATTTTCTGACGATTCTGGCCAGGATTTTAGAAACAAATATGAAAATATTGTATTGTCACGGGTCCTTTAGAAGTATACATAGTTTCAAGTCGATCAGATGTTTCTAAGTGGGTGAAAATCGTGTTCGAAGATTCCGTTACATAGATAGATAGATAGATAGATAGATAGATAGATAGATAGATAGATAGATAGATAGATACAGGTCAAGCTAATATAAAGCGTGTAATATATAAAACACTTATTCTCCCAGTTATATTACAGGTATCTGAAACATGGGATCTTGCTTCAAGGAAGGAGAAAATATTTCGAGAATTTGAGAATAAAGTTGTTAAGGGAAATTTTTTAACCAAAGAAAAACGAATAGACAGGTGAATAGAGAAGTTTTCATGACAGTGAGCTACATGATATTTATGTGAAGCGAGATATAATAATAACAGTTAAGTCCCTTAGATATAGGGCCGTCCTATGAAACGCTGGAGGGAAATTTTTCTATAGGATCGTAACAAGCCTTGGCCTAATACTTGGAAGGAAGAAGAAGAAGAAGTCTCTTAGAATGCGATGAACAGGACATATGGCATGAATGAGGAATGGAAGTTGGGCGTGGAGACTTTGTGTAGGAAAACTAGAGGGAAAGCGTCTACTAGGTATGCCATAACAGTTTAGTCTTCTCTTTTTGCGATGGGCAGCACATGTGACACGATTGGGGAATGATAGTGGGGATGGAAACTTCGTATAGGAAAATCGGAGGGAAATCGCCCAGTAGGAATCTCATGAATGAAATGCTACAATAATATTATCTATGATTTAATGTTCACTATGATTTCGCTGTAGAGAATTCATAATATTGTTAATTATCTGTATAATTTAACCCAGATGAAGTAGAGGAGAATAACTTACGGTCTTAACATCATCAGAAAAATTAACCATTGTTATTATTATTGTAGTTACTTTGAACTCCCGATCCCGTTTAATTCAAAGTTCAGCATCATATGTTTGGGGTTAAGAAGGGGCGAAAATTAAAGTGTCCAAAATGGTCGAGATTAGTGTAGAATTCATAATTTTCGGATTAATTAGTTGATTTATGACAAATATATACGGATAAATAAATGCCCAGGCAATTCCGGATAATTAGATACTTGTTATATATATGAAATTTGGATTTTAAATAAAAGAAACTCTCATAAACGTCAAGTAAGCCAAATGCGCTTCTTACGATCATTGTTAGGAGTTAATAGACTAGATCACCAAAGGAACACTATTATCAGAGGAAAACTTGGAGTAACAAGTTTAAATGAAGATATACAAAGATACCAACAAGAATGGAAAAATCATCTGAGGAGAATGGCGAGAAATAGACTTCCAAAATTGGCATTCCAATATACCCCAACTGGACATAGGGACCAAGGAAGACCAAAACATCGGTGGAAAGATCAAGACCAGCTTCGCTAGGTTTACCGTATAGGCCACATGGCCTAAAACAAATTTGTTCATGATGATGATGATATATTTATATATATATATATATATATATATATACAAATATGTTAAGAAAAATAAAAGCTTAGATGGGATTTGAACCCGAACCTCTGGATTGATACTCCAATGCTCTACCAATTACGCAACCAAGCAAATGTAGTACAAAAATTTATTTTTCTTTATATATATATATATATATATATATATATATATATTTTTTTTGTATTACAAGAGGTAGCGGGAACTCGGTCTTCACTGCCCCCTAGTAGCTCCAATAACAAGTAAGCAAATTAAAGAGAATTTTTACTTTATAGCAGTGACGCTTTTTATTTCGATGTTATAATTTTTTGACATTGAGCAATGCAAGCATAATATGACATGATAGAAATAAATGCTTGGGTGGGATTTGAATCCAGACCTCTGGATTGATACTCCAGTGCGCTACCAATTACGCCACCAAGCAAATCTAGTACAAACATATATATATATATATATATATATATATATGGTATGATAAGAAAAATAAATGTCTGGACGGGATTCGAACCCGGATCTCTGAGTCTGTACCTCAGCGTGATATCCATTACACTACCAGGCGAATCCAATTCAAACACTTATTTTTCTGTTATGTGTGTATATATATATATATATATATATATATATATATATATATATATATACTGTATAATGAATAAAATTGTTATCAAACTTAAAAAATAGCTGATTTCCATCTTAAGGTTATGGAGATATAAATGGATTAAGACGATATCTGAAAGCAGACGAGGAAGCTCTTAGATCGATGTGAATAATTGATTACATTAAAATCAGTAGTGAATGAAATAGATTTAATAATGTGATTTTAAATTAGTATTCTCCCGTTCAGCACTAAAATATTACAACTTTATAAATGGTTACTTAATGGAATCCGTAACATTTTATAACCCTTACAGCTGCTGATTTTATGAAAGTACTTAGCAGAGATGCTAAAATTTGATGAGCCTGTGTTAAAATCCTTGCAATTTTCATGAGTTTAGTCAGTAAAATTGAAATTTTGAAGTGGAGGAACATTACATAATTATCGTAAGAAAACCAAGGAGATTTTGAAGGGATAACAATAAGATCGTCTTAGACAGCTTCGAAGGGAGCTAACTATCTCACTCACTGGCACTAAGAATTCCGTAAGTTTATGTCCGCGCATATATAAGCTCTCCTTACATCCCTATCCTGATGTAATGTTTCCCCTGTATAATTTATTTCCTTCAAATTATGTTTAATGTTATCCTCGCACCCCATTCTTGCCTACCCACTTGGTTCTTTTCGTCATTCACATTCGTGCCACATTCCTTCCCATTACAGTGTAAGAGACTTAACTCCTCTTATTACATCTGGTTTCACATAAAAATAATGTAGCTAACTGTTCATAGTCTTGTTCATTCGCCTATCTATTCGTCTCTCTTTGATCCAAAAATATTTTTCTTCTTCACTTCACGAGCTAGGCAAAAATTGCCTGTTCAGCCTCACAGTTGTTCTGTCCATCTTTTCACTTGCCTTCTTACATTTCTTGAACCTCTTGGCTTGTAAGTTGATTGCTGCTCTTGGTAATCTTGTTACATCCATTCTTTCTACGTGTATAAACCATTTATCTGTATATTCTTTGATTTTCTCATTCAATGGATATATATTTAACTCTGTTCTTATATCTTCATTCTTTATCCGATCCAATCTTGTGCAGCCTTTTGTTCTTCTAAGGAAGTTCAATTGTGCGCTTTGTATTCTACTTTGTAATTTTTTGGTCGCTCCCATAAAGTAATGCAGGAGCTGCCAATGTTTTACAAAACTTTAGTCTAGTATCTCTTCTTGTTTTATTCTTTAATGTTTTATATATAGTTCCGCATATCATTTGAAATTTCGACAGTTTCATATTTGTCTCTTTCAGTTTTTGTGTTTATAGTAAAATTACAACCAAAATAATTAAAATTTGTTACTTGTTTCAGAGGTTTGTTGTGACTATTTAACTCATGCCCCAAATGGGAGTCAATGACCAATCACGTTTCAATGATTTCTGTTTTACAACCAATCAGAGTCGTGTTTCACCAAATATTTATCAGTGTTATAATTACCATATTAAAGAAAGCTCCTCCTTACAATATTGCGTTCCTTTGGCAATAAATAGTATGATCTGGTTGCAGTGATAAACAAAAGAAGCAGTAGAAGCGTCCTTTCGTTTCTCATTTGTTTTCAAACATCGCCGTTTACATTAAATATATAAATATTTTAAAATAACTATAGTTAAATAATGATTTGTTAGTAAAGAGCTTAATTTCATTCGTTAAATAGTCCTAACAAATGCCACTCTTGATTTCCAAATTCTCTAGATAAATTCACTCCTCACTTCGTGAGTCGTGAATTGGAAATCACTCGTGGCATTACTTATGAACATCTTTTTCATAAAGTGTTCTCTCTAATTCTATGTCTTTACTTCCTAGACCTCTAACGTTCCAAGTAACAATTTATTCTATCGCAAATCCCTAATCATTTATCCTTTTTCTGCTTATGTCGTCGTATATTCTTAAGAACTTTATTCTTAAATATTCGTAATCTTTTCTCCTCTCTTAAAGTAAGATGCTTCACATCCATATGTTATAACTGGAAGAATAATATTTTTATATATTTTTCATTTTAATGTTTTTTGAGAAAAGTTGGGACAACAAGAGTCCCTGTAATTCATAACACCATTCATTTTCAGAATTGAGCCTACATTTAATTTATGTCGGCACCTAATCCGTATTTGTAATAATAGCTCGTAGATATTTGAATTCACCTACTTCTTCAGAAGCCTGAGGGGACAGACAAACTATTTTCTCTTCGTTAAGTGCCTCAATTTAAGGATTATACCTAATCGAATTAGATTCAAGACGTGGCCTTAAATTGTTTTTCTAACTCATTTTCAATCGATTTTCTAAATATAACAATTTACAATTCTCTCTCTTCTCTAACTCACTGGCTCTATCGAACCCGTAGGTTCATGGCCACGAGGACATAAGCTCTCCCTACATCCCTATCCTGAGCTAATGTTTTCCAATCATTCTCTGTATCATCTAATTCCCTCATATCATAGTTAATGTTATTCACCCACCTGATTCTTGGTCTATCAACTGGTCGTTTTCCTTCTGGTTTTTCCTACGATAAGCTTCCATGCATGTCATTCATCTCTCTCTACTTGTTATATAATTAAATATATGTAGTTAAATAGTCGGCCGCGGTGGACTAGTGGTTATGCTCCTTGCCTCTGGTCCCAAGGGTCGCGGGTTCAAACCCGGCCGGGTTCGATGGATTTTTTAGGACTGAAAAATCCAAGCAAGTCCTCCGGGAGGGACTTTAAGCCGTGGGTCCCGAGTCTGAAGATTTTCAGGCTCGTAAAAAATCCTTAAGCCTGAATGAAGAGGCCTCTAAGCAAAATTTACCGAATTTTCCCGTCCTAGTACTACTTGGTTTCCTAGATGTCAGTATGAGGCGGAACGCTGACCACGTACCACTCAAAAATGACATCTATACGAAAACAAGTGTAACTAAATTAGTATGGTTAAACTTCTTCCCTGTAGGGGGATCGCGCCTAAATCTCTGTAAAGGGAAAAACATAGGTTTACAATACAATAAAAAAAAAGTTAAATAGTACAAATAGTAGGACTTTATTAGATTAATATTAAGACACATACAACGTTATTTACAAATATGAATCGCACGGGCAGCAAGCCTAAGTGCCGTTGTCAGTCCTTATCAATAATTTAATGTCTTGTGATAATAAAATAAACAAAATAAAACAACACAATAGATAACAATACAGTTACGTTATACATTAATTATAATATTACTCGTTGCGTTTATTAATTATTTATTCACGAATGTGTGTTATTTGCCATTAACTCGTGGCATGCCAATCTATCACGATTTGAATTGAGATAAATAATAGGATTAACAAGTTATGAACATGACGGCAAATATTCTCAGATAAAGTCTGAAAACAACTCTTGTTTTCAGTATTAAAATTACTTTGCTCTCAGAAAAATGCATTACACCCAAATATAAAATCGAGTTTTCAAAACCAGAGAGGCTAATATAACTCAAACTAACTCGCTGGCGCTATCGTACCCGTAGGTTCATCTCCGCGCGGTCATAAGCTCTCCATTCATCCCTATCCTGAGATGTTTTCCAATCTTTCCCTGTATAATCTACTTCTCTCAAATCTTAATTAATGTTATTTTTCCATCTCATTCCTGGTCTGCCAACTGGATGTTTTCTCTCTGGTTTTCATACAAGAAGCTTCTATGTACGTCTTTCATTCCCTATTCGTGCCACATGTCCTGCCCACCGTAGTCTACGAGACTTAACTGTTCTTTAATACACAAGTGATCTTCTTGGTGATAAAATATTAAAATATATATGCAGTCAATATGCCCATTTCACCAATTAATGTTGTAAAACGGTCAACAAGTTTCTACAGCCAAGCTGTCATTCTCAAGACCAGATATTGACTCAATATCTGGTCTTGAGAATGACAGCTTGGCTGTAGAAACTTGTTGACCATTTTAAAACATTAATTGGTGAAATGGGCATATTGACTGCATATATATTTTAACTGTTCTTATTATATCTGGCGTCCTATAAAGACCGTGTACTTCACTGATTGTAGTATTCGCCTGTTTGTTCATCTGTCTTTAGTCCAACAATTTTTCTAAGAACTTTATTTTCAAGTAGTCGTAATCTCCTTTCATCCCTGAAAGTAAGAGTCCATGTTTCCCATCCACATAATATAGCTGGTAGAATAACAGTTTTATATATTTTCAGTTTAACGTTTTGTGAAAGGAGTTGGGACAACAAGGGTACCTGTAATGCATAACAGCATACATTTTCAGAGTAGAGCCTATGTTTAATTTCTTTGTGCATCTCATTCTTATTTGTGATTCTTGTTGCTAGGTATTTTAATTCAGCCACTCGAGATAAGAAGTTTAAATCATAAAACTAGTTTTGTCTTCTCAACTGAGACTCTAATTCTATAGATTATATTTAATTTCCACATGTAAATGTATAATACCAGTTGCAAGTACACCGATAGTAAGGGCATTTGGTAACCCCATCAATAAAATACTAAAATATTAAAATAAGTTCCTGATATCTCAATCGTCCTCAACTAAATTAAATTTATATTTAAGAAACTAGTTAACCCGTAAATTCGCAATGTATCCTTTTGGATACATCAGTTGGTTCAATTAATCTAATATTATAAATAAATCAGAAGAAAACGAACAAAAAGAAACCACTTAAATGAGTGTCAAATCACACAATATACCTAATAATAACAGTTATACAAGATTCCGTTTTCACTGCGGTCCGCCACATTTAAATAACCAACGGAAGAAATTTGTGTTTTGTCAATTTAAGGGTTAATAGTATATTATGATGCCAGGTTGGGGAGTGGTTCTTACAGAATCGAGGAAAATGTTTAAAAACCTCGCTATCCCTCGGTTTTTTATATTTTCCTCGTTTTTCTAAAACACTTCACAAACATGCGTTGTATACATATTTTGTTTTGCGCAATGTTGTTTTCAAAATAATAAATAATATTAAAATAATAACATATTTGTTGGAAATATTTGCGTTCATTATAAACAAATGACTAATGTTAACACTGTGGGAAGTGGTTATTAGTTGAAAATACAGGAGGCCGTGAGACAATATTGCTGATCAAATGGCGGCAAGTAGTATTTATTGTTTTATAGTGTTTCAAATAAAGTTCAGTTCATTTAAAATGCAGTGATTTGTTTCATATAATGTATATTAACACTATCTTTTTGATTTTTTTTGTATATGCATTGTATGTAGTATACGTAGAGGACAGTGGTTTTACTTCCCATACGCGTTTTGTAATATATAACAGTACAGTATAGTTATTTTATTACAGTATAGTTATTTAGGTTGGCAACTCCGAAATGTATGAAGTTGAACTTTCAATCATGGTCGTCATTGCTGTAAGTACGACAAAACGAACTATCACAAAAAAAAGTATTTACAACTATGAAAACCTTCTAGATTTATTTTCCATCTTCTACATTCCATTTGATGGAACATTATTCCGAAATGCCTTCATAGTTTTAACTACTTGACAAAGTTTAAAATAGAAATCAATTTTAGTTGAGGACGGCTGGTATATCAGGTACTTTATTACATAACCTCAACGGTGCTTAACAATTTGACCTCATGAGTAAAATACGAGAAGCATTTGTATTTATTTTACGTCAAATCTTTACCAATTGACTGCCTTATATGTATTCAGGGTGGTAATAATTTCATTTCTACTGTGATCGACGTCTACAGACAGCGGAGATGTGGGGAAGCAACACCGCAGTTGGTGGTGTCTGGATTGGTAGTTGTTACAATGTTTTACACGTTCTCTAGCTGCTGCAAGAGAGAGACAGAGATGGGAAAGCGGGAGTAATCGGCCGGGAATACTCTCCCGTGACGTAACGACCAACTTGTGTGTCTAGAATAGTAATGGATTTGTTCTATTCGTACACTGAATACATCATACATTGTCAGCCTTGCCTTTTCGCTATGGGTATTTGCTGGGAACAGGGGAGGAAACATTCTTGTAGTGTAAATTTATGATTATGGCAAGAAAATCCTAATTCAGATTTCCTAATTTGAGAGATAATACATTTGTTTAATTTATATTTTATTTCGTTTCATCCTGAAACAGTTTTATTGGTATACGAGATTATTGCCATAAAATAATTGAATGTAAAAAATAGAATACAAAATTATAAAATTACACACCTTGTATGCAGTCTCTTCAAATATTAAAATAATTAAAACATTTTAGATCTTTTGGGACCCGTCCCATACTCTCCAGATAGTTGTTGAATAGCTGGTTAGAGAACTACTTTCTGCTGAGGATGGAACTGCGAATGTTTGGAGGGCTTTGAGGTTGGAGTCAAGATTTTTAAAATCGAGCTAACAAATATAACACAATTATGTGGGGAAATTGATAAAAGCGATAATAAGTGGGTATCATTAACATACACGGGTATAGAAACACACAAGCTAGCAAAACGTGATAAAAACATAACAATAGCCTACAGAATATATAATAAACTAAATAACATAATTTTAAATAAAACAGAAGAACATATATAAAAAGGAGTTTATATATATATATATATATATATATATATATATATATATGAATAAGAAAGTTTTCTTGGGTTTTCCGCGTCTTGGATTCAAGTTCGGCCCCTGGCCACTGACTCCGAAGTTTCGGCATGATTCCACATGCCAGATAATGGCATGTGGGATCATGCCGAAACTTCGGAGTCAGTGGCCAGGGGCCGAACTTGAATCCAAGACGCGGAAAACCCAAGAAAACTTTCTTATTCACACTTATATCCGCGAAAATCTGCAATATAACATATATATATACATATATATATATATATATATATATATATATATATATATATATATAAAGGAGTTTATGAATTGAAATGCGATAATTGTAACAAATTTTATATTTACTAGAAACTTCACAACAAGATTTAATGAACATTTTAGAGATTTCTTGAAGAATGGGAGTAAATCAAGTTTATCAAAACACATAGTAGAAGCAGAACATCAACTGAACACAGTAGACAATGTATTATCGATCCTGAATACAAAAAACGTTACATCGAAAATCAACGTTCTCGAGGAGTTAAAAATTATCAAGGAAACCACTAACATTTGTTTAATGAGAACGTACCCAGTAATGTGAAAACTCTTACAAAATTATTACCAGCAACAGTCAGTACCAAACTGAAAGCAGAAGATGATACTTAAGTTACCGAAAGGCCTCCTACAAAACAACACAGCTGATTATTGAGGACAACTGAGATCTCAGGTATTGTTTTTACATTTCTTAAAATTTTGAGGATGGAATTACATTATTCCGATTATATATCCATCCATCCATCCATCCATAGTAATTCTGCCCCGACGGCAAGTCTTTCACTGCTATGCTTTGTAGCTTTACTGGGGAATTGTAGGTGTGGTAGCTTCCCGTTGTTTTCCACACCGGTGAAGGATGATGATAATGATAAGGATGATGATGGCCATATGATTTCGGGGACCGTTTCGGCCTTAAAGTTTTCCTGACATTTGTCTTACAGGTGAGGAAAAACCCCGATAAAAACCTCACCCAGAAAAACTGTCCCGACCGGGGATCGAACCCGGGCCCGATGCGTGACAAGGCAGCACGCTACCTCGAGACTACAGCTGTGGACCCGATTATATATGATGGGTCATAAATTATAATGCATCAACATCAAGATTGTCCTTAAAATTGAATACCCTAAATTCTATTGTAACCCATTTCTGAAACTGTGGCGTCTGGAAGGCGGAGTTACCGGTTCGTTACCTTGACTATTTAACTCATGCCCCAAATGGGTGTCAATGACCAATCACATTTCAATGATTTTTTTTACAACCAATAACAGTTGTGTTTCACCTCGAATTTATCAACTGAAGTTTATCATATTAAAGAAAGCTCCTCCTTTTTAACATTGTGAATACGTCATAGCATTATTTTGCAGTGACTGACCCTCTAAGAAATACGGCTACCAGATTGTATATAGAGTGCATGAAAGTCAACAGATAGCGCATGCGGGAGATAATATAAAAAACATTTGTAGAAATTGATTATATCACAAAAAAAAAACACTTTGCATTTTCTTAGATGAATTATTTTCCAGGAAATGACGTTGGAGAAAAATATAATTGACATATTTACATCATAGTACATCAGAAATTAATTAATACCTATAATGTTGGTTATAAATTTCTCCACTAGGATACATTCTTATAATATTGCGATCCATTGGCAATAAATAATATGATCTGGTTGCAGTGTTGAACAAATGAAGCGTACTAATCGTTTCTCATTTGCTTTCAAACATCGCCGTTTACATTAAATATATAAATATTTTAAAATAAATATAGTTAAATAATGATTTGTGAGTAAACTGCTTAATTTTATTCGTTAAATAGTCCTAACAAATGCCACTCTTTATTTCCAAATTCTCTAGATAAATGTTCACTCCTCACATCGTGAGTCGTGAATTTATCGATAATTTGGAAATCACTCGTGGCATTACTTATGATATGATGGCTCATAAGTTGATAAAGAAGTGCAGGAAGAATCCTTAAACCTAAACTTAAATGTCAGATTATGGGTGACTAACGAACTGACTAAATCAGTGCCACTATCGAACCCGTATGTTAATTGCCCCACGGACATAAGCTGTCCATACATCTCTATCCTGAGCTAATGCATTCCAGTCATCTCCTGTATTAACTACTTCCTTTAAATCATACTTAATGTTATTCTCCCACCTCATTCTTGGCCTGCCTTCTGGGTGCTTTCCCTCTGGTTTTTCTACAAGGAGTTTCCATGTTACTCTTTCATTCCCCATTCGAGTCATAAGTCTTGCCCACTGCAGTCTACAATACTTCACTATTCTAATTATACCTGGTATTACCCGTTTAAGGAGTAAGTGCAGTTGTTGACGGAGGGCACTGCAGTCGTGTTTATGCAGGAATAGAACACGTGACACTGCTATCTTAGAGTGCAGAGGGGAATGGGACGTGGTACGCTGACGTATACACTGCCTCATGTGACATAATGTGTAGCAAAAAACAAAGCTTCGTAATTCTTCCGCCTGCAGATACATTTTGAATGACTAATATGCCATAAATACCATGTACCTCACTGATATGTAGTCTTCTCCATTCGCCTCTCTGTTCATCATTCTGTGGTACAAAAATTGTTTAATAATCGTAATTAGTTCCCCTTACTTAAGTAAGAGTCTTTGTTTAGCATCCGTAAATATAACTGGTAGAATAACAGTTATACTCGTATATTTTTTTTTTCAGTTTAATGATTTTTTAGAGAAGTTGAGACGACAGGAATCCCTGATAGTATGTATTTCCAGACTTGAGCCTATGGTTAATTTCCTTCTGCTCCACAATCGTGTGTGTAATTATTGTTCCTATGTCCACCGCTGTGGTCTCGAGGTAGCGTGCTGCCTTGTCACGCAGCGGGCCCGGGTTCGATCCCCGGTCGGGGCAGTTTTTCTGGGTGAGGTTTTTATCGGGGTTTTTCCTCACCTGTAAGACAAATGTCAGGAGAACTTTGAGGCCCAAACGGTCCCCGATATCATATGGCCATCATCATCATCATCATCCTTATCATTACCATCATCATCATCCTTCACCGGCGTGGAAAGCAACGGGAAGCTACCACACCTACAATTCCTAGTAAAGCTGCAAGCATAGCATGAAAATGTTATGATTGCAGTGAAGGACCTGCTTTCGGGCAGAATTACTATGGATGAATGGTTGGTTCCTACGTAGCTGAATGCAGCCACCACTTCAAAATTGTTTTTATTTATCAGTAACTGTACATTTACATTATACGATTTCTACGTATGACCATATATTTAGTTTTAGACTAGGGGCGCCTACAGGAATAATTCCCTTTAAGGAAAATTCCTGTGGCCTAACCGGAAATTTAACCCGGAACCCCACGAACTCTAGTCAGAAGCTCTGAACACAAATTCATAAGAGTAACCCGTAAAACATACTACTTTTTACATCAATTATTTAATCTGAAACATATAAGGCTGCGTCTAAATGACAGAAGAAACTCTACATTCACATATTTTACTACATTCACATATTTTACTACATTCACATATTTTACTATTACAAATTCTCCACAATATTTATCAAGTCATTTATCAACGCGTTTTCAAAATTTATGGACTCATTATAATTTAGACACAAGAAAATACACAAATATACATGCGCAGCAAGGGGATCAAAGTCTATAATAGATTATATACTAATTAATAATACATTTAAAAAGTCTGTAAATGATACCAGAGTGTACAGAGGAAGTGAAATTGATAGTGACCATTTTCATGTTGAAAGCAAAATAAAATTATATCACAAACACATCAGCACAAGAAAATACAAGCAGACAATACAAAATAAGATACCAAAAAAGTGTAAAATTCACTTATTGGAAGACCAAAGTACACAAATGTTATATCAAACTAGAATAAGGAATAAACTTAAAACAAGCACTGGCGATATTGAGAGGACTGGATAAATCTAAAACAAGCAATCATGGAAGCAGCATACGAGAGTCTCGGATATAAACAAATCAAAAACAAAAAGAGATTACGAACTTGGAATCCAATAGACTTCCAAAATTGGCATTCCAATATACACCAACTGGACATAGGAACAAAGGAAGACCAAAACATCGGTGGAAAGATCAAGACCATCTTCTCTAGGTTTACCGTACAGGCCACATGGCCTAAAAGGAATTTGTTCATGATGATGATAATGATTATAATTTAGGCACATATCACAAGATACTTCTTTGCTTTCAAAACCACAGCACATGACATATTTATATGCTGAATATTACACAATATACTGTATATATCTAAAGCATGGAACTCACTTCCCAGTCATATCAGGAACTATCAAACACTATCATTATTTATTTCCAAATTAACTGATATCTCCAGTTCCGCACAATGAAAATATTGCCTGCTTAACAACTATTTCAGTTTTTTGTAGCCTGTATGCCTATAAATTTTTATCTAGAGAGCTTTTCTTACTTTATTCCATGTTTTGTTAGTGCTATCTAATATTAGACCAAAGCCGCATTTTTCTTTGTTTAGTCTGTTTTTAAAATATTTTAAAATTGTAATAAGTATGTAGGCCTATTTTTTCATTATTTTATTATTCGCTGGTTGAGTGGAAGAGAAGATCTTATGGCCTTAACTCTGTCAGCTTAAATAAAGCATAATAATATTAATAATAATAATAATAATAATAATATTAATAATATTATTATTATTATATTAATATTATTGTTATTATTATTATTGCCCCGAGTGGTTAAGGCAAAAATGCCTTGGCGCAGAGCTACAGGAGTTGCGCTGGTTAAGGTCTCCAAGGGGGAAGATGTTTTCTCATGAAATTTCGGTCAGTATGAGACAGGTTCCCACTACTATCGTGAGGTATTTGGGTAGCTACAATAATAGTGGTTCTATGTTGAGAAAACCACCTAGAGCCTATAACGGCTGAGGGACCCCACATGCTGAACACATGTTACCCCTACACTGGCTGAATGATCGTCTACCTCTCTGATAAACACATGTGGATGTGAGGCCAGCAGTCGTCTGGTAGACTAGGGGCCTTCAAGCTCTGTCGCGAAATAGTGTATTTATTATTATTATTATTATTATTATTATTATTATTATTATTATTATTATTGTCAAGAAGTAAAATAGTGGATAGCAACGACGAAAGAAGCTTTTAACAAGAAGAGAAGCATTTTCTGCGGACCTTTAGCAAAAGAATTACGGAAGAGGCTAGTGCTTTATGTGGAGTGTAGCATTGTATGGTAGAGAGACTTGGGCAATACGACAGAATGAGGACAAGCGACTGGAAGCTTTTGAGATATGGATATGGAGAAGGATGGAGTGTATAAAATGTACAGACAAATTATATATATATATATATATATATATATATATATATATATGCTAGAAAGAATGAGTGAAGGAAGAATAATGCTGGAACTGATAAAGAAGAGAAAAATACATTAGTTTGGCTATTGTTTAAGAAGAAACTGCCTGCTGACGGATACCCTAGAAGGAATGGTCAACGGAAAGAAGGTTAGAGGCAGAAAAAGACATCAGAAGATAGCCAATATTAAAATTATTGGTTTGTACGCGGATACAAAAAGGAAGGCTGAGTTAAGGAAAGAGTGGAGAAAGCTGAGTTTGCAGTGAAAGACCTGCTCTTGGATAGAACACTATATATTATTATTATTATTATTATTATTATTATTATTATTATTCTCTGTCTATCTTCGGATTTTTACAGCTGCTGCCGTCTTTCCGTGCCAAACCTCCAAAGCCTACGACCTTGGGCATCTTCAATGCTTAGCCCTCTTGCTTGCATTACTGTCTTCTTGTTTTTCTTCCATGTTAACTTTGGTCTCCCTCTTGTATTCTTTTTGGTCGATTGCCATTGATACAGTTGCCTCATCTTCCTTTCTTAAAATAGGTTCTAACCATTTTAATTCCCTCTCCCCAATTCTTTCAATTATGCTTTATTCTGCTTCCATTATGTTTCTAATTTCCTTATTTGAGACATGTTCTAATTTTTACTTTATGACACTTCTGCGTAAATAATCCATTTCTAGAGCTATTAGTCTATTCTTGTAGTACTTTTTGATTGTCCATACCTCACTTCCATACATTGCAACAGATTCCACCAATGTTTCACCAATATATATTTTTTTTTGTGTCATTGCAAATATGCTTATCCCACCATATGGAATTTAAGGATGATATTATTTTGCTACTCAATTCAATTCTATGCTTTGTGTTCTCTTTGCCTATACCTATTATTACTATTATTATTATTATTATTATTATTATTATTATTATTATTATTATTATTATTATTTGCTGTAGAATTTGAACTCCTTTAAATGTTGATATACGATTCATACTTACTTTGAAAACTGTGGGGTCTTAGCAAACAAAATTACATTCGATTTTGAATGAGAGTACCAGGATTGATTTTTTTTTATACTGGCTTCTCTTATGCATTGTATGTTTGTAAGCTTTATTGTGTACTGTAAGGATTGTAAGGGAAAAGAAGTGGGAAGGAGATAGAAAAATGAAAAGAAACGTGGTTTGGGGTTGCATGTTCAGATTAGTTGTAAGTAAAGATAGGCAGGCTGAAGGAGCCAGAAAGCGAAGGATTGATGTTAAGAACAACATAGCAAACACGGGATTTTGAAGGAAAGCTCGGGAAGCAGTAGGACGAGAAATAAGCTAGATTGGTAAGACAAGCCCTGCGTGTATTAGAAGGTCAATTTAACAGATTTTTTTTCTGCTGTCACGGATCTCCTCGTGCACGGATACCCTAAACACAAATTGTCTTGTAGCTCAGGGTTAAATTTGCTTTGTTATATTCCAGTAGAATTAAATTAGGTATATTATGGAACAAATTAATACTTTTTTTGCGTGATAGTGTGTTTTTCGTACTTACACCAATGGCGACCATGATTGAAAGTTCAACTTTCTACATTTATGGGTTTCCAACCTAAATAACTATACTGTAATATCACATATTACGAACCTAGTGCGGTAAGTAGAACCACTGCCCTTTATGTATACCATGTAAAATGTATGTACAAAAATATATCCAAAAGGTGGTGTTAATATAGCCTACATTATAGGAGACAAATCTTTGCATTTTAAATAAACTGAACTTTATTTGAAACAATATATATATATATATATATATTTGCCGCCATTTATGACTGATTGGTGTCACGGCCTGCTGTAGTCTCAATTAATAAACATTGTACACACTGCTAACATCAGTCAGTTGTTTATAATGAACGCAAATATTTCCAACAAAGATATTATTGCATTTTATTTATTATTTTGAAAACACCATCGCGAAAAAATAATGTACAGCGCACGTTTGTGGAGTGTTTTACAGAATCTCGGAAATTAAAAACCTTTCTATCGCTTGGTTTTTAAACATTTCCTTGCTTATGTAAAAACTATTTCCCAACCTCGCACCGTAATATACTTACTATTGCGGTCATTGTATTGAGCGCCAAATCTTGTATGACTTTACTGCTGTTCTCACTCCACTAGTGTCCTACAAGAAATAGAATATTAAGCTACAAGAATGGAAGACAGTTTTTATGTATGAACTGAAATGTTTATGCCCGAGTCGAGAGATGAAGCCATAATTTTTCAACGAATACTCATAAGCCTTCTATCCTTACATCTCATACAATATTTTATTTTATACTATGTTGAATTTCTTACCTATCTTTATATATAAAAATGAGTGTAAGTATGTTTGTCCTTTATGGATTCAAAAATACTTAACCGATTTAAATGGGGTTTTTACCTCATTTAGAAATTTTTTTGGGACAATTAACGTAGGCTATATAACTTATTATCGTACGTACTATAGGGCCGGAGCTAATAAAAATGCATCGATGCACTAAAAAAAGTCGCTTTTTGATTGATTAAAGGCTTACGCTGCATAACCCATAACAAATACACGAAATTAATGTGCACAGAATTGAATAACTCAAAATTTCTACAAAAAAGTATTAAAATATGCATTAGTCATTGTTCAGACAGTTTAGTCAACTTATCACTAAAACCCGCTGACAAAAACAAGTGAATGGTGTACTAACTCGCCCATATTCTCACCCTAACATGTCGAAAGTAACACTAACTTGCCCATCTAACACTAACTCGCCCATTTTCTCACACTAACTTGCCCAAACTGACACTAACTTGCCCATCTAACACTAACTCGCCTATTTTCTCACCATAACATTTCCAAACTAACACTAACTTGCCCAACTAACACTAACTGGCCCATTTTCTCACACTAATTTGCCCAAATTAACACTAACTTGCCCATTTTCTTATCCTAACTTGCCCACTAATGTAGGTGGACTCTTCGGATAGAATCTCCTTATATGTTAGCAGACATATTGGCAGTAATCTCTAGTGGGAACATGTGTTATTACATAGGCCAACACGACGCTAAAAGTCACTTATCCTTCGATCGAATATTCTTACATAGGCCAACACGACGCTAAAAGTCACTTATCCTTCGATCGAATATTCACTGGAGACATAATGGCGTAGAGTAGTAAAAACTTTTACACACTTAAAATTAAAATTGCAACACGGATTAGTATAATGTTTACGTGAAAAGAACATTATTTTGTTTTTTATATCATAATCTTATTATATAATATGCCTAGTGGTCTTTTACGGTCTCCAGTCATCTCTTGTGATGTCTTCCAGTAAGTCTCTACCCCTGCGATGTTAAGTGAAGCACCTATCGGAGTGGTTCTGGTACGTTACAATCTTTTCACATGCTGAATCCAATCTTATATCAACTAACTCACTGCCAGTATCGGGCTTATAGGCTCATGGCAGCGCTGATATAAGCTCTCTATACAATCCTATCCTGAGTTATTTTTTTTTCAATCATCCCCTGAATAATCTACTTCCCTCAAATCATGGTTAATGATATTCTCCAACCTCATTCTTGGTCTACGAACTGGTCGTTTCCCCTCTGGTTTCGCTATAAGAAGCTTCCATTGCCTCTTTCATTTTCCATTCGTGCCACATGTCCTACCCATCGCAGTTTACGAAACTTAACTGTTTTTATTATATCTGGTTTTTTATAAAGATAATTTTGTTTATATTGCTAAATGTAATAATCATGGGTGTTGTTTTAATTTTTTTCTACAATGTTATTACTTCTCTTATGATCCAGAATACTAATTCCAGAAAGTTTTCGTATAATCTCATTTTCTGTAGCTGTCAGTTCGTCTTGGAGTCAATTCCTTCCCTACCATAACTGAGAAATTGAATGTACCTGATTTAAAGTAGTAATAATTCTCTTCCAGAATTATATCAAAATGTTTAAAGTTGTATCCAGGTTACAACTGGTCTTCATTGAGATCTTATACATCTTGGAATATATTATAATGTCGTTTTGGTCCAAAAGAATGAATAAAAGTGAGATTCTTGTAGATTTGAACTTCTACAATCTAAAAAAATCGTAACTACTTCTCTCCACTAAATTCCCATCACTTGCTTATCCGTTGTGGACCTATTTTAAATTATGTGAAAGCAATTGTATGGATGGCGAGTATTCGGCGTCATAAAACCAAAGCTCAAATGAAGACTGGCCTTTAAGCCTTAGTCGGAAACTCGTCTAGGAACCGGTACTCCGAAATGAATCCTGGTTCACCAAAGAGAGTTTTTTCGATAAATTGGCAATTCATCCACGTAAAAATAACTATTAATTAGCTCAAAAATTAAGAAAATCGATTGAATAATAATAATAAATCCATTAGAAATTACAATACTACTAAATCTGGTAATTTATTTTTTCTAAGGAAGGAAATATTCCGCCAACTCGTTTCAATACGAATAGAAGAAAGGGTCGATGACGTTTAAGGGGGGTGGATGGATTTTAGGAGACCTTGGCTACAGGGTGAGTGATCGCTGTTTACCCCATAGTCAAGGTTCCTGTACTCGCTGTTGGTATCAAAAGATCCTAATAAATTACATGTTTAATTATTTCATGTTCTCCTTTTACAGCTATAACATACATATAGTTTTGTGGATAGATGTTATAACCTTAAACGTATATGAATTGAATCTAAAATGCAATTAGTTGTGAAACATCCTATAACACAAACCTCATCTTAGAAGAGGGAGATTGTACGGTTTTGAAAATAGTGGCGGGATCTTTCCTTCCTTAGAAAAACTGACTATGTAATGAGTTTAATTAGTGGGCCATGCACTTTCATTTCACAACATTTAATTTGGTGATGCGCAGAGCATCTCCTCTCTAATTTCTTATAAAGTTCAATATTTTGAGATAGCATATCGGTGTTCGATTAATACATTCATAATACGTCAGGAACATAATCTCAGTTTGATAGTTTCTTTCAGAGTGCAACATTTGAAGAACTACTTGTTTAGTTATCCGTCACAGTTCTTGTAGTTAACGTTACTTATATCACTGTTTTCTTATTGTTCATGGATCTTGTAGTTTTAAATTCATAGGACTAATAAATCGTCAGGTAATTTTCTTGTTGTGATACATTTCTTGCAAAATACATCTGAAGAAGTAACTGTTTACTCACACGTCACGAATCTCGTAGTTGAATCAGTAATTCGTTAGGAAAGCTCTGTTCCCCTTGATTCCTTGCACTATTTCGCGTGCTTGCAGCTTAAAACCATCGCGGTGTTGGCTGCTGGTGTTGGTGGTGCGTCGCGTATTGATTTTCCACTTCCCTCGCCCGTTGCGGCCTCCTCTCTCTCTCTCTCTCTCTCTCTCTCTCTCTCTCTCGACATTTCGTTGGACCCCTTCCCCTCTTTCTTCCTTTTCTCCCCACCCCCCACTATACACCCCCATCGCAGCCCCTGTGAATACCCTGCTCTACGTCCGCACCCTACAAACAGAGATGCAGAGTAGAATCTCTTCTTCTGCTCTGTATCTCTGCCATTCCTGTTTAAAACTCAAAAAGCTTTTCAAAATCCTTCAACGGTAGAAAATTTTACGTTTTAATTGTGAAGTGTATATGTTAATTGGTTTGCTTACTAACTTACTGCTGCTACGCGATTATAAATTTAAAAAATCTACGTTTTTATAATGTTAGTTCAAATCGGTATATGTACTGTACTTATTGCATTATTCACTTCTAAATGTAATTCGTTAGGAACTACATGCTGCTATGTTTCTATTTACGAGATACAGGGCCTACTTGGGCACAGGTGTGAAAACAATAATAAATTTACATACGTTTAAAAATAACATTGCGAATTTCAAACACAAAACAATAAAATATAAGAGATTCAAGGAGTATGTTATAAACTGTTAGAGGTAATAGAGGAGATAATAATTATAGCATAATGCATATATGAACCCACGTCCAGAAATGCTACATAATATTAATTTTTGTCACAAACTTTTATTTATTTAGGGACTAATACACTTTTTAAAGTCATAAATAAACTAAAATATATGTACAAAAACTGTTGAAAATGTCCTTTACCAGCCTCAATATAGGGACTGAAGTGTCGCACCATCGACTTGTTTTCATATTTACTTCTCGCCTTGCATAATGAACTAAACATTTTGAATCACTCTGTATATTGTAAAGGCCAGTGAATTGAAATGGCGATTCTTGTCCTTTTTTCTCCCAATTTACCCTTGAAAAGGCATAGGTTAGGCTATATTTTCATCAATACAAATAAGTAATATTAATTATTGTACCGATATTGTCGTTGCTTAGGTCAGTTAGTAGCGTGCCTGGTTTTGGCTAGCAGTCCGAGTTCGTTAACCGGCTGGGCTGCACACATTTAATTGTAAAGTTTTCAATATCATGGCTAGAGGGCGATGGTATATAATTTTTAATCACTGCATTATCCACCAAAGACATGGATTTAATTATACATAACTCCGCAATATATATGCTGAGAAGGTAAGTGTTACTGTTGATAGCGATCCTGGTCATCAGATGAGGATGTTAAACTTGTAGTCCACTTGGTGCTTTTCGACAGGATTAACCAACGACTTTAGCTTTCTCCCTCCTCAATAACAATACAAAAAGTCCACTACACAAAACGTAAACATACATTCACTATACACTCGTCTCTATAGGCCTACATAATACAAAAGTTCATATTAACCACGTAATGTACTCTGTCGAGGTGGACTGTAAAATTAAAAATAGACAACATTAACGCCATCTATCGGCATAGTGGGAAATTCGAAGAACGGAAAGTGCATTGGTTTGACGTTGGAACATCATGTGTAGTAATTTACCAATGGAGGCGTAGATTATGATGCACGCACTAAAATAAATTACGCATTAATTGTAAATACCCGAGGTTATTCTGCTTTCGAGCTGCCAACAACAGATCCATGTAGAAATTTGATAAAACATGTAGCCTCTAGTGGAATTCGTTACGACTGTGTAGTTTTGATTCCTGCATAGTCACATGAATGTAGGTTATATCAGTTTTCTTTTGTTTTTATTAGTAGCTGTATTTTAACTACAAACCTTTCAAATACTTTTAAAACAGTAGACAACTTCACATTTCTTAGTTCATCAGGACACCAGAAAATAAAATGAAACATAATTATATAGTGAATCATAACAAATACTGTGGATTTAAATTAATATTTTAATCAACAAATATTTATTTATTTTCAATAAACAATTTTATTTCTTAAACCTCCAAGATTTTGAGTCCTAATATATATATATATATATATATATATATACCTATGTTAGGGCTGTGGTTAAGATATAAAATAACATTGAAGAAAACATAATTACAAAATTGAAATGAAACAAAAACAACAAATGAACGAAACAAGAACTAATAGAATTAAAACTATAAAGGGAAATTTCAACTAGTGCATGCCGAAACCTATCTTAAAACTTTTTCCAAAGAAGCGTTCAGATGTATAAAGGCAGTGTTTAAAAAAATCTGCAGTTTTTAATTGCGAGGCACTAAAATCCAGAAATGAGATACCTTCGGAGGACTGCAGGATACACACTACTAGATCACAAAAAAAATGAAGACATCTTAGAAGAATTACACATGAAACCTTTACTTACTTACTCACTGGCACTATCGAACCCGTAGGTTCAATGTCGTGCGGACATAAGCTCTCCATACATCCCTATCCTGAGCTAATGCTTTCCAATCATTCACTGTATAATCTACTTCCCTCAAATCATAGTTTATGTTATTCTCCCATATCATTCTTGGTCTACCAACTGGGCGTTTTCCCTCTGGTTTTCCTACAAGAAGTTTCCATGCAAGTCTTTCATTCCCCATACGTGCAAGATATCCTGCTCATCGCAGTCTACGAGACTTAACTGTTCTTATTATATCTGGCTTCCTATAAAGACCATGTAGTTCATTGTTATGTTGTCATCTCCATTCACCTGTTTGTTCATCTCTCTTTGGTCCAAAAATTTTCCTAAGTACTTTATTCTCAAATACTTGTAATCTCCTTTCCTCCCTTAAAGTAAAAGTCCATGTTTCGCACCCATATAATATAACTGGTAGATTAATAGTTTTATATATTTTCAGTTTTTTGAAAGGAGTTGGGATATCAAGAGTCTCTGCAATGCATAATAGCACGCATTTCCAGAATTGAGCCTATGTTTAATTTCTTTGTGTATCTCATTCCTATTTGTGATTATTGTTCCTAGGTATTTGAATTCAGCCACTTCCTCAAAATTTCCCTCATTTATCATTAGCTGTCCATTTCCATTATATAATGTATTTCTAAGTGTGACCATATATTTAGTTTTATTGATATTTACTTCCAGTCCTAATTTCTTAGTGTTACTCAGTAGTGTGTGCGTGTTGGCCTTTAGTATCTCCTCGCTATCGACCAACAATACTACATCATCAGCATAAACTAACAGCTTATTAATACCATTGAGTTGTAAGCCTTCCTCATTCTCTAAAGATTTAATGGCATGCTCTAGTACAAAATTAAATAGTAGGGGAGATAGTGCATCTCCTTGCTTCAACCCATTCTGGATTTCAAAAGTGACCGAAAACTGTTTGCCTACACGCACCCTGCTCTTTGTGCCATTCAGACACATTCGTGTAAGTCTAACCAACTTTTTAGAAATTCTGAACTCCAACAGGATACTATATAACTTCTCCCTCTTAATTGAATCATATGCTTTTTTGAAATCTACGTATAGTTAGAAAACAACATTTCTGATTATAAGTCAAGATGGATGCAACATGTTCATCGAATGGAAGATCACAGGATACCCAAACAAATGTTAAGATATCAACCTGCAGGAAGAAGAAGACCAGGACGTCCACTCAAAAGACTTCTGGATAGTGTTTCTCTTGAGACTGAAATCAATCAAATCAAATCATTCAAAAACGAACGAACCTGCATAGAATGCGGCTTTTGAGGCGGCTACTATGCAGTTCTGTTGACACTGTAAATTTTGTCGACATGGGTACGAAGGCCGAGCCCATTAACCTCATGTAAATGCATTTTCGAAGTGTTAGAAACACTTTGGAAGTATAAATAAATAAATATAAAATTGTATAGTATGTATTAATCATTCTTTCCACGAATGTGTCCAGCAGCATGTTAAGGCTCCGTTGAGGCCGAAACAGATAACAGATGGCCTAAATTTGTGAATGTACTATGATAATGATGATAATATCTAGTGCCAAATCTCTCTTTTAAGCTATAGGAATGTAATACCACTGCTGAATTGGTAGTTTGGATAGCTCCTCACTGCCTGCCGTCCGAGCCGCGTACCGCCTCACTCCACTCCGCTTTTTTCATGCAGGAAGTCCATCTATTCCGTACATTTGGTTGCCATTGTTGGATTCTGGCTTCGATTTTTGTTCATTGCCGTTAAAAATGACAGATAATTTTTTGTACACGACCTTGGTACATTACAACACTTCATTGGAAGAAATTTTAGGTTAGGTTTCGGCATGCAATGATTTACAGTTCCCTTTAAAGAAAGAAAGTAATAATAATTATGAATTACAATGTGATAAAAATGATATTTACAAATGTTTTTAATGCTGCGAAGCTACATTTCCTTTTTAAATTATAAATTGATTTATTACGTAAAACTTCATTACATTCAATTAAATTAACATCCAGAATATATCGCGTATACCCATGAGATGGGAGTCTAAAATAATCAACAGTCTGGGTGAAATTTGAAGGTATGTTTCGGCATGCAATAGTTGACAGTTCTCTGGTAAGAAAAACAATGTGACATGTTGGAGCTAGAATAATGAGAGGTCAGCCACAATTGCGTGGGAGCCTATCTGATAGTTGTTGGAGGGAAGGTGGCGCTGGCGAGGTCACATACTGATACGGCTGGAAATTTGTGATTAAAGAAGGAGCCCAGAATTTATGATGGTATTGCGCTACGTTTTATGTGAGTGGAAACTAACTTCGTAAGGTCTATTTAAACTTCTATTTAAAACCGAATCAGTAAATGGGTGTAATAGACGAATAGATATTATTACATTTAGACTTATCTTCTGAAATTGGTATGATATTAGATCCTTCAATTCGTTTTGGGACTCATAGTAGCCAACCTGAGGAAGTTGACTCTGAAAAGAAAGTCATATGAGCCAACAGTTGACTATTACAAAGATAATTACCAATTAGATAGTATAACTCTCACAGGATTGATGGTCGGGGCAAGAGGTACCATACCAAAATTCTTATCTAAATTTTGGAATTATTTAGATTTGGACAGAGTGTATCTTTCTAAAATTGCCATCGTTGCCATTAGAGGATCAATTTCAATTTTAAGTAACTATATTTACAAAATTTCTACTTTATACAGTATATTTCAATTACAATCTGAATTTTTTTAATGAATTTACAAAATGTATTTAATCAATTTCGAAAATTGTCTATATCACTTTGTCCTTGTGGCAATCTTCTAATGAGGAAAGTTCTATATAATAACTTACTTACTCACTGGCACTATCGAACCCGAAGGTTCATGGCCGCGCGGATATAAGCTCTCCATACATCCCTATCCTGAGCTAATGCTTTCCAATCATTCCCTGTATAATCTACTTCCCTCAAATCATAGTTAATGTTATTCTCCCACCTCATTCTTGGCCTACCAACTGGGGCGCTTTCCCTCTGGCTTTCCTACAAGAAGCTTCCATGCACGTCTTTCATTCCCCATACGTGCAACATGTCCTGCCCATCGCAGTCTACGAGACTTAACTGTTATTATATCTGGCTTCCTATAAAGACCATGTAGTTCATTGTTATGTAGTCTTCTCCATTCACCTGTCTGTTCATCTCTCTTTGGTCCAAAAATTTTCCTAAGAACTTTATTCTCAAATACTCGTAATCTCCTTTCCTCCCTTAAAGTAAGAGTCCATGTTTCGCACCCATATAATATAACTGGTAGAATAATAGTTTTATATATTTTCTCAGCTTAACGTTTTTTGAAAGGAGTTGGGACATCAAAAGTCTCTGCAATGCATAATAGCAAGCATTTCCAGAATTGAGCCTATGTTTAATTTCTTTGTGCATCTCATTCCTATTTGTGATTATTGTTCCTAGGTATTTGAATTCAGCCACTTTCTCAAAATTTCCCTCATTTGTCATCAGCTGTCCATTTCCATTATATACTGAATTTCTACATGTGACCATATATTTAGTTTTACTGATATTTACTTCCAGTCCTAATTTCTTAGTGTTACTCAGTAGTGTGTGCGTGTTGGCCTTTAGTATCTCCTCGCTATCGGCCAGTAGTACTACATCATCAGCATAAACTAACAGCTTATTAATACCATTGAGTTGTAAGCCTTCCTCATTCTCTAAAGATTTAATGGCATGCTCTAGTACAAAATTAATAGTAGAGGAGATAGTGCATCTCCTTGCTTCAACCCATTCTGGATTTCAAAAGTGTCTGAAAACTGTTTGCCTACACGCACCCTACTCTTTGAGCCATTTAGACACATTCGTATAAGTCTAACCAACTTTTTAGGAATTCCGAACTCCAGGAGGATACTATATAACTTCTCCCTCTTAATTGAATCATATGCTTTTTTGAAGTCTACATATAGTTGATGTACAGTACCATTATATTCCCATTTCTTCTCTAAAATCTGTCTTATACTGAAAATCTGATCTGTTGTAGACCTGTTTCTTCTAAATGCACATTGATGATCTCCTAGAATGTCATCAATATAGGGAGTAAGTCTGCTTTCTATATAATAAAAGAAATAAATATATTTCAGTTTCATGATATACATCCAACTTTCACATATGATTTTATATCCATATCACCAATCTAGTTTCTTATCCGTATTAGCCTGTTCCGCCATTATATAAATAAAAAAAATATTATTATCATCCACTCAGGTTTAGGCCCATTGGCCTGTTTTATCTTCAACAAACTGCTTCTCTCAAGAATGAAACAGCTAAGACTGCAAGAACTACAAAGGAATAAGCATTTTGTATGTAGATATACTAAGTTATATACAAACATCGTAATAATAATAATAATAATAATAATAATAATAATAATAACAAATTTGCTTTTAAAATCCTGTTTTAGTAATTTAATAGTAGAAATTGTATTTAAATTTGCTTGTACCAACTGTGAAAAATGTCACGTCCTATTGGTCGTTAAGAGGTTTCAGGGAGGCGACATACCCGTAATCTAATATAAAAGTAAGCCAATGTACAGTGCTAAGCATTTATCGTGTTCTCCTCCCACTTCCTTATTGGAAATACAATTAGACGTTTGAGGTCAGAAGTAAGAATATAGAAAATACGTCATATTTTTATTTCGCTATATAAATATTTATTTGCCTAATCATCAAGTCTTAGAATTATCAACTGATATTTATACTATCATAAATTGCGTTGACTTTATTCCATGTGCAAAAAAAAAGTTTATGCAGGTAATATAAATATAGGTACTTTCTGGTACTGTTAGTAGAATAGATGTCCCATATTTTTACCAACCTAAAATATATATATATATATATATATATATATATATTTATTTATTTATGCATGAGATGAACTCATTTGACTTATGTTATTCCAATGTATGAAAGTTCAATCCAAATACAATCAACATTTTGATGAGACAGACCTAGAAGGCCCCTGGTTTACAGCTGTATCAGTTACAGTGGATGAGATCAACCAGCCACTGTAGGGTGACTTATCGTCAGCATGTGGGTCATCCGCTGCTATACCTATTTTCTCACCATACAGATGCATCTTATTCTAGTTACCCAAATTCCTCACGATACTGAGTGGACACCGGTCCCATACGTACCTAAATTCCATAAAAAAAAGTCTTCTCTCATGATAATTCGATCCAACGCAAGCCCCGTATATCTGTATCAAGACACGATACATTAAACTGCTCGGCTAAGACGCTATAGACAGTTTGATGATTAAACACAAATTATCTTAGAATATGATGGCTCAGACTATGGGCTTTAAAAATCATATTTGAGATGTCCCGGCTTTGAATCCCATGATCGACCAATCTGTGCTTTTCTCCGTTATTTCCCTTAGATGTGAACTATACTGTCGGAGTTTATTTTTCATTGGCACAGATAGTAGGCTACCATAATTATAGTTTTTTGTTCAATGCCACCAGTATTCTCTCCTGTCATTGGCGTATTGTAACCCACTTCTGGAAGACGGGGTTACGCTACCCCAATTATAAGGTGGGTAATGACGATAGGTAATGATGCGCCAGGAGAGGAATTAACCCTAAACTTAATCTAATGAGGTGAATATGATATTGATGATAATGATTGCTAGATGATATTCGGGGACCGTTTGGACCCTAACGTATCCTCACATTTTACTTACAGATGAGTAAAAACCCCGAAAGAAACCCTACCCAGGAAACTTGTCCCGACGGGGGATCGAAACCGGGCCCTCTGCGTGACAATGCAGTACACTACCTCAAGACAACTGCGGTGGACTATTATGATTATATAAATGAATACAAATAAATCAATGTTGCGATTACTATAAAACAATTAAATGAAAAAGTATTGCTTATTATTATCAAGATGGCACTCAGTAGGTGAGTCTCATAATTCAATAGGCTACACTATAGGGCAAATTGTCATGGGTTCAATTTCCGACAGGGTCGGAATTTTAAAACTAGGTTAAACCTTCTATCGGCATTATGACCTTGTCAAATCTGCCTCTAACGGAAAAGAGTACAATATGAAAGTTTTCAGGGAATAGCGGTTATCACGTATGACTGATAATACGGCAGATATCGTGGGCCGATTTTCTGCAAAGATTGGATTATTAAATTCCCACTGCCCAAAAGGCCTCCTATAGCCTCTTGTTGAATAATTGTATCTTTACTTCGAATGTATTATTTGCCTCCACGGTATAAGCATGGCTGACCCGATTGTGAGCCCGGGTTCGAAACCTGGCGGTTCCAGGGGGATGTTGATGTTGGACCATACCAGGACTTTTCGGTTTTTTCTCGGAATTCTCCCATTTCCCGAATTCCATTCTACAAACAGTCTCAATGTCTCCTTCCATCCCCTTCATGTCACTTCGTTTCACTTTCATTAATTTCATATCACCCTTCAGATGTTAGGAAAGAAATTGGTAGGCAATCCACAGGTTTTGAAAATATGGAGTTGCGAGGATGTAGCGGTGCCTTCCGGGATACTGCCCATGACTCCGAGCCTTAAGTATAGAAAAGGGCAGAATCGGTCAACGGGACGGTTGTAATCCCTCCTCATAACCACAGTTCCAATCTAGAAATTATGTCATGGGAGTAGAAATTGGTGTATCGGACCTTGAACACGATCTACAACTTACATAACACCGTACAGTGGACTTCATTCCACTCATCTCCATAATAAGTGACTGGGATAGCGCAGTGGATCTTTCAGGTCGCGGAGTTCAGGGAAGTCTGCCCTCCAAGTCTACATAAATAACTAGTAGATATTACACATCAATCACCTTTCTTGAATGAGAGACGTCCTGGAATCTCCTTCCTCAAGATATCAGGGGTTGCCGCACACTTGGTACCTTTAAGTCACGCTTATACAGTTACCTGTTGTCTAATAATTAATTTTTCTCTATTTATTTAATTTTATACTATGTCATTAATCTTTTCCTCGTTTTTTTATATATATATTGTACATATTATATATTTAATTCGTTAAATTTAGAGTAAATCAAAATACATTATAAATATTAATTGTATTGTATTCATAACTTGTAATCGTTTATACATATATATTGTAATTTAGATTTAAGACTATTTTTTTGTTTGTATTTTTTTAAACCTGGTTGAGTGGTAGACAAGGCCTTAAGGCCTTAACTCTGCCAGGTAAAATAAAGCTATTATTATTATTATTATTATTATTATTATTATTATTATTATTATTATTATTATTATTATTATTATTATTATTATTAAAGGAATGCTAGTTTATTTATAGATTTGCGTTAAAATTTTAACTTTTCGGTGATTATTATTTTTGTGAAAAGTCTAATAATCTTATCTATTTACTTGAAAGCACTTTATAAAGTAAACAATAATTACATACAAGAATGAGGTGCTAAAAGAAATTATACGTAGGCTCAATTCTGAAAATGCATGTTATTATGTATTGCAGGGACTCTTGTCCCAATTTCTCTAAAAAAACATGAACTCAAAATATATAAATCTGTTAGCTTATTCTGCCAGTTGTGTGGATGCGAAACATAGAGTCTTGCTTTAAGGGAGGATAAAAGATTACAAGAATTTGAGAACAAAGTTCTTAGGAACAATTTTAGACCAAAGAGAGATGAATAGACAGATGAATGCAAAAGATTACATAACAGTGCACTACGTACATAATCTTTATGAAAACCAATATAAAAAGTAGAGTTAAGTCTCTTAGACTGTACATGTGGCACGAATGCGTGCTATTATGTATTGAAGGAACTCTTGTCGATCCAGTTTCTCTAAAAAAAACATTCAACTCAAAATATATGAACCTGTTATTCTCACAGTTATATGAATGCGAAACATGCGCCATTACTTAAGGAAGGAGAAAAGATTACAAGTATTTGAGAATAAAGTTCTTAGGAAAAATTGTAGACCAAAAAGAGATGTATATACAGGCGAATGGAGAAGATTACATAACAGTGAACGTATATAATCTTTATGGGAAACCAATATAATAAGAAGAGCTAAGTCTCGTAGACTGTAAATGTGGCACGAATGGAGAATGAAAGAGGAAATGGATACTGCTTGTAGGAAAACTGGAGGTAAGGCGATCTGTAGGCAAGCTAAGCATGAGGTGGGAGAATAACATGATTTGAGGAAAGTGGATTATACAGAGGATGATTGAAAAATATTAACTCAGAATAGGGATGTATGGAGAGCTTATGTCCACGCAGCAATGAACATGATAGTGCCAGTGAGTTAGTTAGTTAAAAAACACTTTATACAATTTTGAATTATGTACATATTATTTCCATCTGATTCATTTTAAGGTGTAGGAAACAATAAATCTACGTACTTACAGAATTTTAAGATTAGAATTACTGTGACAGTTCATCACGCTATGAACTGTATATTTAGATATATTTATGTTAATATAGCCGTGGAGAGCAATACTTTTAATTACATTGATTCGACGTTTTTTCTGAGACTTGTAACTGCGTTTAGTCACGTGATGTTGTGACATTTAAAGTGTTTGAAGCATGAAGAATGCAATCGTTTTTGCACGATGTAAATTTTTCCATTCACGAAACACTTGTAACAAGTGAATTAAGTAACTTAAATACTGCAATGCGTGGTCACATAACTGTCCTCTTGTCACAGGGGCTAAAAGTAAGTCACCCTGACCTCGTAGTGTGATAAAAACACTGTTCATGCAGACAAACTGCCCTTGAACTTCAACATTTTATTCATATACATTGCGTACAGTATGCAAATGTTAGCTTTAAATGCATGCACAGTATTTAAACTACTGAACTATATCGTTATTACGGGAAGTATTTGAGTTGTATATTTGCTTATCAGCATGTTTTTTTTCTAAGATAACTATTTTTGGAATGACTGGAATAGAGAACATATTCTATTCCTAGATTTCTAGTCTTGTTTGTAGTTTACAATGTTTTTTAACGCTTAAATCGGCAAAACACTAATTTTTCGTTTCAATTATTGAATGTTGGGAACCGCACTAAAAACGATATCTTACATAACTATTATTATTGGGTAAAAGGTAAAGGTATCCCACTACAGGCCTCAGGAGGCCCTTGGGGTAGTAGGAGGTTAGGGTTCCCACTTTTCTGGACAATCGGCACTTGATGTCAGCCGTGTTGTCAGCCCAGCGTGATGACCTTCTTTACCCCAGACCAAGCGTCTGGTACTCATTTCCGTTAGAGGCTGAGTCGACCCCAGGGCCATAATGCCACCAGAAGTTTTGGGTCAGTTTAAAAATCCTGACCCCACTGGAACTCGAAACCTCGACTTCCGGCTTGTAGCTCAGTGCCTTAACCACTACGCTACGGCATGTGTAATTCTACACACATTTAAGTATTTTCTACTCTTTCGTTTTCTTATGCTTTATTAAAAATATAAAATAAATTAAACTAATTGACGTATCTTATAGGATGCATTTCCAATTTAAGGGATAAAGTATGTATTCGTCGAACTGGCATATAATTTATTTTAAAACAGATTTTTTAATCTTATATTTTTTTACCTAAATAAAAAAAATAGCAGATAGACGGAGAGTGATTGGTGTCCTGAATTCACAAGGGAACTGTCTAACACTGCATGATGAAACCTACCATGAAAGTTATTTTGGTGTCAAATAATTGCATTTAAAAACAATGTTTCTCTCTCAACTTTAATGCCGCCTAACTCGATAAATATATGCCGTAAATATCAAATATTTACTTAGTAATTAAATACGAGGGATAGGAACGGTTTGTTCCTTTGCAGAATTACAATAAAATTGATAGTTTTTGTGCAAATTAAGTGAAAAGTCTGACATTTTGGTATAAAAAAAGAGAGATACTGAGGGCAGGTAAAAGGTAGTCTTGCGACCATAAACAGCTGTTTCTGTCTCGTCACTAGAATAGGACGTGAATATTACGTGCGCTGTAGCAATTTTCAGAAAGTCAGGTTTTAATTATTATTTTAACCGTGGAATTAATCACAAAATGAAATAAGGATGTGTTTGTTTTATTGTAATTTAATACCTCCTTGAATTAGTACGCCTATATCGCTTCAATATTGTATATGAAAGAATACAAAGAAAACTAATAGAAATTACTTTTCGTAGTCCAGGGAAACACAGACGTGGAATTCAATTTGGAGTCAATATTTCCAACGATGTAAACTCAACAAAAATATCTTCATTAGTTTAAACTTTAGTAAAATACTATTTATGTGTTGCAAATCTAAATACCGTATTCTTGTATTGTCTTGTAAGCCCATGTTTCCCTTAACAGAGATTTAGGCGCCCTCCCCCTACATTGAAGAATTTGAACCATACTAATTTAGTTACACTTGTTTTCGTACAGATGTCATTTGAGTGGTCCATGGTTAGCGTTCCGCCTCATACTGACATCTAGGAAACCAAGGTAGTACTAGGACAGGAAAATTCAATTGTTGCTTAGAGGCCTTTTCATTCAGGCTTAAGGATCTTTTACGAGCCTGAAAATGTTCAGACTCGGACCCACGGCTGAAAGTCCCTCTCGGAGGACTTGCTCCTTGGATTTTTCCATCCTAAAAAAATCCATCGACCTCGGCTCATACTGACATCTAGGAAACCAAGGTAGTACTAGGACGGGAAAATTCGATAAATGTTGCTTAGAGGCCTTTTCATTCAGGCTTAACGATCTTTTACGAGCCTGAAAATCTTCAGACTCGGGACCCATGGCTGAAAATACTAGAGGACTTGCTCCTTGGATTTTTCCATCCTAAAAAAATCCATCGACCTCGGCCGGTTTTGAGCCCGCGACCCTCGGGACCAGAGGCAAGGAGCATAACCACTAGTCTACCGCAGCCGATTCTCTAAATATTCTATCTACCTATAATGCCATAGCTGAGTGTTGAGTCACAGCCTCTCCTTTGTAAGGAATTACTAGACCAAGTTAATTTGTAGTAGCCTTATTTGCTCGCAGATGTCATGGATGACATGTGGTCAACACACCGACACAATGAGACATCTAACAGGCAACTGAGGTATTACTAGGACGTTGATGTCGGTAAAGTTTGCTTAGAGGCTTAAGGATCTTTTACGAGCCTGAAAATCTTCGGGACCCACGGCTTAAAACCCCTTCCGGAGGACTTGCTCCTTGGAGTTTTCTATCCTAAAAAAAATCAATCGACCCCGGCCGGGTTTGAACCCGCGGCCGTCAGAACAAGTGGCAAGGAGCATAACCACTAGTCCACCGTGGCCAGTGTTCCCTTTTATTTGCTACCTATATCTTGGATCAGTATTATAATAATAATAATAATAATAATAATAATAATAATAATAATAATAATGATTTATTTTAGCTGGCAGAGTTAAGGCCATAAGGCCTTCTCTTCCACTCAACCAGCGAATAGTAAAATTATACAAAAATTACGTACATATTACAATTTTAAGATATTAAAATACAGACTAAACAAAATACAATGATGATGGATCTAATACTAGCTAATTCTAACAAAAACATAGAATATAATAAAATTAAAATGATATAAAATAAAGTAAGTAGCTTCCTACATGATTATTAATAGAATGCTCTATATAGTTGTTATGTAGTTAATGTTTTCATTGTGTCGAACTTAAGATATCAGTTAATTTGGATTTAAATAATGATAGCGATTGACAGTCCCTGACATGACTGGGAAGTGAGTTCCATGCTCTAGCCATAGATATTGTGTAAGATTCAGAGTACAGACAGGTCCTGTGTTGTGGTATCAAAAGTAAAGAAGAGTTTTGTGATCTTGTTCCTAAATTGTGATGAGCCGATAAATGTTGAAAACGTGTTGTTAAATAAGTTGGTAAATATGTGTGCAGAATTTGGAATAGTAAGGTATGTGAATGTAAAGTTCTTCTGTCATTTAGGCTTAGCCATGATAAGGCCTGAAATGAAGGAGACACGTGGTCATAATGACGGAGATTGAATATAAATCGAATGCACGCATTATGAGCACGCTGTAGTCTGTCAGATAGATCAGTTGTAAGATTAGTCAGTAATATGTCGCAGTAGTCGAAGTGTGGCATTATAAGAGTCTGTACAAGTATTTGTTTTAATTTTGTAGGAAGGAAGTTTTTAAAACTATTTAGGGAGTGAAGAATTGAGAACACTTTCTTGCAGGTATTATTCACCTGGATTTTCCAGTCTAGGTGTTGGTCCATATAGATACCCAGATTTTTTACTACTGAGCTGTAGGGGATATTTTTGTCATTTAGGAGAATGGTAGGGATATTTTCGTAATTTATAATGCTTTGGATTCGCCGATGTCCTATAATTATGCACTGTGTCTTGTCAGTATTTAGATTAAGTCCATGTTTCTTCGACCATTGGGAAATTGAGTCTAGGTCACTATTTAATTTGTCTAGTGTGTCATGTACATCGTCAGGATGGGAGTGAATGTAAATTTGCAAATCGTCAGCGTATAGGTGATATCGACAATAGGTAAGTCTAGTGGATATATCGTTAACATAGATAGAGAACAGAAGTGGTCCTAACACTGAACCTTGTTGGACGCCACCCTTCAGTGATAGCCAGGATGAGGAAAGTTCTGCATTGGATACACATTGCTGGCGACCATGAAGATAGGATCCAAGCCAGTTAACAGCATTGTCCGAAAGATTCAGAGCGCGTAATTTTGCTATTAATATGTCAGTGTCAACAGTGTCGAAAGCTTTGCTGAAGTCCAAGAGTGTAAATATTGTCATGTGGCCACTGTCCATTGCTTCACGCGTATCTTCGGTAACTTTAAGAAGTGCGGTTGCCGTACTATGGCCTGTCCTAAAACCTGATTGGTATGGGTCGAGTATGTTATGAGTGTTAAGGTAATCAGTTAATTGTTCATGAACAATGCGCTCCAAGCCTTAGATAGGACTGGGAGGATGCTGATTGGTCTAAAGTCGTTTGGTGTTACAGGTAATTTAATTTTAGGGATTGGTCTGACTATAGCTTTTTTCCAGAGTTCGGGGTAAGTTGAGGTCATAATTGAGGCATTGAATATATGGGTTACAGTTGGGAGTATGACATGGAGTATTTTCTTTAAAAAGTCGATACTTATATTGTCTATACCTTGTGTTTTAGTTCTAATGCGGTCCAGGGATAGTTTAACGTCGATTGGCATTATATAGGAAAAGAAGAATTTTTCTCGGGAAGGAGTAGGTGTGGATAGGAGCTCATCTATAGTTTGTTGTTTGGTCGTAGTGTTTATGTTAAGTGTGGCATATGATGTGAAATGTTGGTTTAGATCGTCCAGTGATATGTTAATGCTCTCTCCTTTGGTTGTCGGCTGCCGTAGGCCCATTGATCTAATACGTTTCCACATATCACTTGCATTTGTGTTTGGATCAATGAGACTATGAGCATACCGCAACTTAGCGTTCCTAATGTTTTGATTCGTTTTGTTTCTTAATGTCTTATATTGCTTAAGTTAGCGTCACTTTTGTCCCGTCTATATTTTCGAAAAGCAGCATCCCTCTCAGCCATCAGTAGTCGAATTTCGTGGGACATCCAGGGAGCTGGGGATTTAGTAATTCGTCTAGTCTTCAAGGGGGCATGTTTGTCGTAAGTTCTAATATCATATTGTTAAATTTAAGCAATTTTTCGTCAATTGTGAATAGGTCCAAATATCATGCCACGGCATGTCGATAGCGTCTGCAATTAGAGCTTGCTGGTTAATATTTTTTAAATTTCGATACGTTAATAATTTAGGACGAGTCCTAGGACACTGGAGAGAGTATTCGATATATATGACGTCATGGGCTGATATGCCGGGGGCAGGTATTTGTCCGTAGTTTATAATTTTCTGTGAATTTGTCGTGGCTATGATGTCTATTAATGTATCAGTCGTCGATGTGTGATGAGTTGGTTGTAAAGGCAAGACATACATATTGCATGCGTGAAATAATGCCAGTAGTTCTGATGATGAAGATGAGGAAGAAAGTAAGTTAGAGTTAAAGTCGCCCATTACTATAACATGCTGATAATGCGGCAGTAAACTTAATAAGGGTGTTTCTATGTCACTAAGATACTCTACTTTCGGAGGTTTGTACACCACACACAGGAGACATCTCTGTAAACTAGCTGAAATTTCAATGAAGAGGAATTCTGGTCGTGCATTGTAATCAGGGGAGGAGTGAAGAATGACTTTGGGCTCTAAGTTCGATTTTAATGTTCCAAAAAGAAACAAGTTTTCCAACTACAGTTAGATTCATATTTCCATTGCATGTTTCAATTCTGCCCACCTGTTCATTGATTTATGTTTTGAAAGGTGAAAAATCATTTTCTCGGAAATACCCATGTCGAGTTGAGAGAGAATCAGAATTTTTAAAAACTACATTCCTCTCAACAGTTCCTGTGGAAGTAATAATGGATTTAAGAATATCGAGTAGTGGACTTGAATCCAGAAATATAATAATTTAATGTGTACATGGCGTGGTGTCGTGACAAGTTGAGAATTTAAAGTTTGGTTGAATACAGAATTAGATGCGTTCATTAACTAATAAAATGCAAGACAACTTGTGCGAGGAGCTACTCCTCGCTTCTTCTGCATATTATATTGCTTTAATAAGTGTTTTCTCAGTATATTCAATGTAAGTACTGCAACTAATTTACGGCCGCTATCGAAACTAAAAGACCATGGTCGCCTGGATATATACTCCCCATACATTCCTATCCTGAACTTATGTTTTCCAATAATTACCTCCCTCGAATTCTCATATATTTTTCCCATCTTATTCTTTGTAGGGAAATAATCATATCGATGTGCCAAGGAGATAGGAGAATATTATTGGCCATGATTTGAGGGAGGTAAGTTATACAGGAAATAGTTTGAAAATATTAGCTCAGATTAGGAGTGTATGGAGAGCTTATGCCCTCGCGATCATGAACTGTCAGTCAGTTTAATTGAGTAGTAGGCACATTATACAGTATTTACTGTGTGATCGTTAATTTTGTTTTATATGGTCTATTCCATTATACAATGGATTTTTTTGTGTGTGACCATATATTCAGTTTTAATGATGTTCATTTCCAGCCACAATTTCTCAGTGTTACTCAATGATGTGTTTTGGGCCCTTAGTATCTCCTCCATATCGCCTAATAATACTACATTATCAGCATATAACAGCAACTTATTACTACCATTTAGTTGTGCGCCTTCTTTATCATAAGTAATGCCACGAGTGATTTCCAAATTATCGATAAATTCACGACTCACGAAGTGAGGAGTGAATTTATCTAGAGAATTTGGAAATCAAGAGTGGCATTTGTTAGGACTATTTAACGAATAAAATAAAGCTGTTTACTCACAAATCATTATTTAACTACAGTTATTTAAAAATATTTTTATATTTAAAGTAAACGGTGATGTTTGAAAACTAATGAGAAACGATAGGTAGCCTACGCTTCTACTGCTTCTTTTGTTTATCACTGCAACCAGATCATACTATTTATTGCCAAAGGAACGCAATATTGTAAGAATGCTCTCTAGTGGAGAAAAAATGAAACACATCAATCTGTATATTAATTCATTTTTGATGTCGTATACATTTAAGAAAGTGCAAACAGTGGTTTCTTTTTTTGGTGGTATAATCAATTGCTACAAATGTTGACATGTAAGCACTATTATATACAATCTGGTAGCCGTATTTGTTATAGGCTCAGTCACTGCAAAATAACGGTCAGACCTGTTCAGAATATTAAAAAGGAGGAGCTTTGCTTAATATATGATAATCCTAACGTTGATAATTATTTCGTGAAACACGTCTCTGATTGGTTGTAATACAGAAATCATTGAAACGTGATTGGTCATTGACTCCCATTTGGGGCATGAGTTAAATAGTCTTCTAAAGATTTGATGGCTTGTTTTAGTTCAAAATTGAATAGTAGAGTATATAGTGCATATCCTTGCTTTAACCGATTGTCAATTTCAAAAGTAGTTCTGAGAACTGTTTGCCTAACCAAACATTCGAATAAATATAACTTTTTATGAATTACAAAATCCAGCACAATACTATACAATTTCTCCCTCTTAATTTTATTGTATGTCTTTTTGATTTCTACATATAGTTGATGTACAGTGTCATTATATTCCTATTCATATTCTAAAATCTGTTTTATACTAAAAATCTATTCTATTGTAGTCTATCAAGCTATCTACAATAGAGTAACAGCCCAATGTCGGGCCATAGCCTCTCCTTTGTAAGGAGTTATTAGACAAGGTTAATTTAGTTACGGTTATTTCGTACAGATGTAACGAATGGTATGCGGTCAACATACCGACCCAATAAGACATTTAGTAAGCAACTAAGATATTACTAGGATGGAGAAGATCGGCAAATTTTGCTTAGAGGCCTCTTTATTCAGGCTTAAGTATCTTTTACTAGCCTGAAAATCTTCAGACTCGGGATTCATCTGGTTATCATCGTCGTCTCCAACATCATCTTTCACGTGTGGAAAGGATCGGGAAGCATCTATTATTGCCTAATAAAGCTGCAAAAATAGCATGAAAATGCTATGATTGCAGTGAAAACCTGCCCTGGAGCAGAACATTTTACATAGATAGATATATAGATTTGGAAGAGTTTCTTTTTTCCCAAATCATACTAAGCAATCGATGCATTTTGTCCATAAATTGTTCTACCCCTTATTTTATTATTTCTGTTAGGATCCCATTTGAACCTGGTTCTTTATACATATTTTATTTTTCTATCGCCATTTTAACCTCTATTCCGCTTGACTCTACGACTAACATTTCTGTTGGTCTGCATGCCATTGTCTTCTTCAATATTCTGATCTGCATATCCTGCTCACTGTTAATACTACTACTACTACTTCTACTACTACTACTACTACTACTACTACTACTACTACTACTACTACTACTGTGTGTAAATTAATGTATTGTGGTATGAAAATGGCAGAGCAGATGGCAGTGTGTAGGTCTGATTTTTGGTGAAGAAATACATGAAAAAGCATGTAATTATGAAACAGATCATGCTTGCTTAAGTAGTAGTGTGAAGTCCTTTATATTTAATCATAAAGTTACAGCACCATCCCTGCACATTCAATTGTTCTGTAATGTTCCTTCAATTTATATCAAAATCTGCAGGATTACTTTCATGTTGGAACCATATCATATAAAGAATTAGTTACCTTTATTCCATATTTTCAACATTTAAAGATGTTATTTTATCAGAAATTAAATCTACTACTTTCTTGAATCATGAAAATTTAATCATCCTCCGTAATTCGGATTTTTTTTTTCACCGAGGGAAATCTGTATCTGATATTTGATTTTGAACAATACAAATTAGGCCTTACACTTATTTTGTCACGTACAACTTGGTCTCCAATAAACAAACATGGCCGTACTTTATACAAAACCCATTTATAATATGATATTCTAATAGTTTATTTTAGAAGAAAATGTAACTTAACTTCCACGACACTGAGTAAATAACAGATCGCGTGAGAATCCATAACTTGGAGTATTAAAAGAACTTTTTTAAACGACTTGAAACTTTGTTATTTCCCTTGTCCTATTTCAGTTATACGTGTTTTTTTTTCTGCCCGCTTCTGTCTCGTTTAATTATTTGTGACCATCAGAGTACTTTCAAAGAGAAATCAATATTCAAATAAACATATTTTCAATAAAACCACAGAGAACGCTTCGTCAAAGTAATACCGATGAAATTTTCAAAGATGGAGAATAGTGAATTCAAATATTTCCGCCTGCATTAAAGTTTAACAATAATAATGACACTAATAATAAAAATAACAATTATAACCAGAAGGTGTTATTTTCTTCCAATCTCCCTCTTTAAGATCCCTCATCCGCAAATTCGTTTTAATATCTTCTTGCCATGTAGGTCGTGGCCTTTTTTCTTCCTCTTTCTTTCGGCTTTCCAAAGTAAGGTTTGTGAATTCCAGTTATCTCTTCTCATTATGGTAATACAATCGTAATTGTATTACTATATTTAGGGTCTATAACTCTCTCTCTCTCTCTCTCTCTCTCTCTCTCTCTCTCTCTCTCTTTATCTTAGTCTAGCGCCTCTTCCTTTATAGTTTCCTTTACGTCTCCCAGCACATAGGCACGACTTTCGGGAGAGGATTTTTAATCTCTTGATCATGCACATACCTTTTGACCAGAAAGCTCTATGTCACCCCACTTTCGAGAGATAATACAAACGTTTAAGACTAGAAACACCACTTACTCATTCAGAAAAATACTCACCCAGGAGACTTGTCTCCCGTTCCCGCTACGTACGAGACAAAAATGCTACCCCGATACCACAGCGGTGCAGTGGACATCTTTCTTCTATATCCTTAATAATACCCTTTGAAGTTTTAATTAATTTTCCTCATCTTCATCATCATAGTACATTCATGAATTTAGGCCAATTGTTGACCTGTTTCGGCCTCAAGAAAAACACCATCCAGAAGTCTTTTGAGTGGACGTCCTGGCCTTCTTCTGCCTGCAGGTTGATATCTTAACATTTGTTTGAGCATCCTGTCATCTTCCATTCGATCAAAATGTTGCATCCATCTTGACTTATAATCAGAAATTTTGTTTTCTAAAGGTTCCATGTGTAATTCTTCTAAGATGTCTTCATTTTTTTTGTGACCTTCTCCGAAGGTATCTCATTTCATCAGATTTAAGTCTCTGTATATCCTTCTATTTCAACGTCCATACTTCGCTACCATACAAAAGAGTTGGAAGAGCTTTTAGTCTTGAATGTTTCTGGACTAACTGTGGCTTCAAGATAGAATTTATTAACCCTAAAATTCTTTAAAAATTAGGTATTTTTGCATATACATCCTTTTCTTCTTCATATGAGATATTGCATCGTAGATATGTAAAATTATTCACCTGCTCCAAAATTTTATTGTTAAGTACAATTTTACTTCTGACAGGATCTACACCTTGAAATGCTATAATTTTTGTTTTCTCTGTAGATATCTTGAATCCATATTCTTCTGTAATTTTGTTAAGTTCATACAGACCTTTCTGCAGATTATCTTCTGAATTTGCTATTATTATTTGGTGTTATTCATTTTCTTTCTTTATTATAATAATATATTGTAATAGGTGTCTAAACGAAATTATTCAAATTTGACTATATAAGTTTAGACTGAAAAATGCGGCTACATGGAGATGACGTCGCATATCTAGTGTTAGCGCTGGATATGGCAGTATGGGAACCAGTGACGAGAACATGCGGTCCTCCACCGATCTATCTGTCAAAATTTTTATGTCTAATAAACAAATATCGGTGTGGTTCTATCATAAAGCTTCCGTATCTCGAACAGTGAGCTCTACTTCCAGAAAACGAATGAAATTGACGATTACGTTTAGATGATTTCGTATTGCGCATTTATCTGGAAGTGATAAAACTGGACTCAGGCCCGATATGATAGCTAACTAATTGATGATTGACTATTATCTATACAGCTGGTTTTCTTTCCAGGATTCCAAATCATGAGTTTAGTTTAATAATAATAATAATAATAATAATAATAATAATAATAATAATAATAATAATAATAATAATAATAATAATTATTATTATTATTATTTACAGATTTGTAATGTTTACACATCTTTCTGTGCCTAAACTTTTCTTTTCTTTTTCCACTCTTTTCTGTTCATCCACTCCATGCCCTCCAGTCCTCTTGTTCTCATTCCAGTTTTTATTTCTTGCATCATATTTTTCCACTATTTCCATTAGAAATATCATTTTTTAAAGTGATACCACTTTCAAGTCTAAAACTATCCACTTATTTGCTTATGATGTTTAAATATGGACATTTCCCGTAAAACTATGTAAAATTTGAACAGCAACTATCAACTATATTTGGAAATCATTAATACTCAATATTATATGCCGACATGTAATTTAATTATTACAAAGTTCTTGCACAGGAGAAAAATATTATTTTCTATATTAATCAGAATGGTTATTTGTGAAAATTCCTAATGAGTTAAATAAAGAAATATTTCATAATTTTGTTCAATGAACACGTATTTCAAACAAGCAGGAAGTTAAAATATTCCTCAGTTAACAACAGATAATTTACTGTTTTTACTAACAGTTTCTGGATTTTTCTCTTGACATATTGGATAACCAATTAAGTACGAAACATAATTAATTAATTTTTAACTAAAAAACGTTAATAATGGCGGTAAAATTAACAAACTGATGTACTGTTTCAGTCTCCGTTATAATGATGATGTTAAGCTTCTTTGTCATTACATGTAAAAACCGTGACTAGAAAAATGAAGAAAAATTCTGAAAAGAGAGGGTAAAAAAAAGGATGAGTTGTCGTGTTGAATAAAACAAGTTTTGGGTTCATTGTGTTGATTCATTTGAAAAGAGACAGCGGTAAAATGAGGATTGTGATGGTGTTGGAAGCCATAGCAATTAGAACGAAGGGAAATAAACAAAACAGAAAAAAAACATTTTTTTTCTTTAGAGAATTACAGAAAACAATACCAGGATAGTTAAAATGCTAAACTTGAAGTTGTGAGGAGTAGGAGGTGGTCAGACAAATTATTTTAGTTATCCAACAGGACATCAAGTTGACCTTTTAATATAACAGTTACAAAATCTTTTATAAAAAAAGTACACCATTATCTAAATTTATAAGTGATAGTGTACAGTAATAATATAATTGAGGAATGAGATATTATCACTGGTTTTCACGATTCTGGGATTTCCTACAACAATATATATATATATAATCATTTAACAATTCTGGTATGCTTATATCAAAATTCCAATCATTTTTTTTACTATCACATATTAATTGTTTACATTTTACAATTTTGTAGATAACTAGCTAATACTAGGTGTATGCTGCTACGCCTAAATAAATGACATGTGTTTTTATTCTTAGTTGAATAAGTAAAAATAATTTTTTGATTATATCTACCTCGGTTTATTTTAATAACAAACTGAGTCCCCATGTGTAACATCGAAAATTGCGACCGCTAGAGCGATATTTGTCCCGTGCCGTAGCCGAGTGGTTAAAGCAAGATGCCTTGGCACAGAGCTACGGGACTTGCGCTGGTTCGAGTCCCCATGAGAGAAGCCTTTTCTCGTGGAATTTCGGTCAGTATGGGACCGGCACCAATTCAGTATCGTGAGGAAATTGAATGGTACAAATAAGTAGAGGTTCTAGGTTGAGAAAACCAGCTATAACGGCTGGGGGACCCGACATGCTGACCATATGTCACCCCTAGACTGGCTTATGATCGTCTACCTCCGTGAGTAACACATTTGGATGTGAGGCCAACAGCCGGCTAGTAGGCCTAGGGCGTTCTAGGCCTATCGCGCTTGGAGTTTTTTTTTTGGAGTGGAGAGAGCGATTTTTAAATTTTTCGTTTCAGATGAAATCCTACACCTATTGCTGTTATTGCATAATAGATAGTGGCTAAGCACTTGCTGTACCTGAAAACCTCTATGTACAAAGGTATACATTACGACGAACCAAACATGGCGGTTGCTAGAGTCAATTTTTATTTTCGGGTTTCAGGTAAACTCAATTTATAGTAGTTAGTTATCTATTATTTTTTTGATAATACCTTTTTCGGATTATTTTAATAGGTGAACATTAAAAAAAATCCATGATATAATAGGTAACTATTTTATAATGTTATACTATAATTGTGTGAGTATATACTGAGTTTGTGAGACATCGAAAATTGCGACCGCTAGAGCGATTTTTTAAATTTTCGTTTCAGGTGAACTCCTACACCTAACGGTTTTAGAGCATAATAGCTAGTGGGAAAACATTAGCCGTACCGAATGCGTCGTTGTGTCAAAATTTCAAGTCAATGGACCGACTGCTTTTCGAGTTTTGTGAACACAAACATACGCAAGTTGAATTTGAATACGCAAAGATACGTTGTTAATGTTGGTCTTAATTTATTTAGATAAAAACTGGGCTATTATTAAAATGTAAGTGAATAATTAATGTGTGATTAAACGTGTTGTGAATTATATTAACTTAGAATTAATAAATAATATACGGCATATTTGATACGGCCGAGAGTAAGAGAGTATATTTTATTATTTCTCTGTTGTGAACAATTGGTACGCGATGGAGGAAAACTGAATTCATATTTAAATTCAGTATGGTTAAATTAGGCTTATTCACATATTAGGATAAAAAAATTCAGAGGAAAAGTTAAAATTTTTACCAGTATTTTATAATTAGATGTCAACAGGAATATAAATATCAACTGTTCTCATTTCTAATACTATTTTCTGAGCATTTACTTTATAATGAGTTAATGTTGTCCACCGCTGTGGTCTCGAGGTAGCGTGCTGCCTTGTCACGCAGCGGGCCCGGGTTCGATCCCCGGTCGGGGCAGTTTTTCTGGGTGAGGTTTTTATCGGGGTTTTTCCTCACCTGTAAGACAAATGTCAGGAAAACTTTAAGGCACAAACGGTCCCCGAAATCATACGGCCATCATCCTTATCATTATCATCCTTACCATTATCATTATCATCATCATCCTTCACCGGTGTGGAAAGCAACGGGAAGCTACCACACCTGCACAATTCCCTAGTAAAGCTGCAAGCATAGCATAAAAATGCTATAATTGCAGTGAAGGACCTGCCTTCGGGCAGAATTACTATGGATGGAGTTAATGTTATAATCTAGTTTTATGTTCTAATATAATTTAGTCACTAATTATAATAAATAAAGGTAACTGGCGTAAAAAAATCAATGCTTCTGCGTGGTGTAAGAGTTTTATTAAAACAACTCTTTGTTACGTGAGATCATATTCTAGAATATTTTGGGATGTAGATACTTTAAAATCTTTTAATCAGGGAATAAACTTTAATTATCGTGTATTACGCCATTGCACTCTCAAATGTTCTATTTTCTATGGGAAAAAAAATCCTTTTATGAGGATTTTGAATTTGTAATTTCGCCCAATTTTAAAACAATGTTAAGGACTTACGGAGAAAAAAGTAATGAAGTCACTTTTTTGTCGAGGTAGAGTTTAAGGCGCCATTAGATTCTCCAAGGAAAGGGTCTTTTTTAAAACTATGAATCAATAAAAGAAACATTTTAGTCATAGGTTTATTTAACTTCAAAGTTTTGACTTACAAGGAAACAATCATGTACGCTGTTGATTAAAAATTCATTTTTCTGTAATAAAATACTTTTTTGTAACTTTATGTCTGATAATACAGCTATAAAGAAACACCAGAATTCAGTTTTAAATAATGCGATGAACATAGGGTTTTGAATTTAATATATCTGTACATAAAGGCAATAAAAATTATGCTTAGGTATCTTGTTATTATGGAATTTATTTTATTGTATTCTTATTTTTTATATATATCTGTATTTATCTTAGTGCTTTTAAAACTGATGATGTAATGTTATTTCTGTACAAGGCTCGCACGCACGCAATCTACATTAGATATACATCTCCAACAGAAGAAATGGGAATAAAAGAAAATAAGAAAAGTGCCAGAAACCGAGATAGAAATTTCTAGAATGAAAATACGACGTGCCATTTAATAGTTTCCTTCGCTTTTAAGTTGCCGGATTTTACGTTCATTTGTGACTGGCCTCAGCGTCTAAGAATGGCTTTCGTGATTGGCTGAACACATACCAGTGAATGTAAGAGGAGAAATAAAATTTAGAGACAACCCATTAAGCAAGTATATCTCCTGGAACTTTTCCGCGAAAGAATACTCACTAACAATGATACATAATGGAGTAAAGGAAAGAGAAAAATGCAAAGGAGAGTAACAAAAGAACAATTGAACAAAATGGCATTGAGTTACCTCGGTAAATACAATGCTGATTTCTAAATATAAACCAAAATTATATTTCAATGGCTCAGAACGATAGGGTTACATACTAAAAATAAGTATTTTTATGATATTACTATACTTTTGAAATTCAAAAAGAGATGCACTATGTCCTCTAGAATTCAATTTTGTACTAGAGCATCCCATCAAATGTACACGGTGATTACAAATGATTGGAGCGATTTCATGATTTTATTGTAGCGATCTTATTTGACATATCTTCACAGAACTTTAAAGTTATGTATAAAAACTCATAAGGTTTTTTTTTTGTTTTCTCTCGCAGCCGTGTTTCAGCTTTAAACCGAGAGAGCGCAGCAGTTATCAAAGATGGCGACAGGCGAGGAGAAAGCATATGCTGTGCTTGAATTTCATTCAACTCAATCTGTGATAACTGTGCAACGACACTTCAGAACGAAGTTCGAGAAAGATGCACCGAGTGCCAACTCCATTCGGCGATGGTATGCGCAATTTAAAGCTACAGGATGCCTCTGTAAAAGGAAATCAACGGGTCGTCCTTCAGTGAGTGAAGAAAAGGTTGAGAGTGTGCGGATGAGTTTCACACGTAGCCCACAGAAATCAACACGAAAAGCGAGCAGAGAGCTGAACATTCCACAACCGACCGTTTGGAAGATCTTGCGGAAAAGATTGAAGCATAAACCTTACCACTTGCAATTTCTACAAGCCCTTACGCCCATTGACAAAGTGAGTCGGTTTGATTTTGTACACAAATGCAGCAGTTTATGGATGAGGATGGTTTTTGTGAGAAACTTGTCTTCAGTGACGAAGCAACATTCTTTGTGAATGGCAAAGTGAACAAACACAATGTGCGAATCTGGGGCACAGAAAATCCCCGCGTTATTGTGCAGCACATTCGCGACTCCCCAAAAAGTTAGTGTGTTCTGTGCGGTTTCTCAGTTCAAAGTTTATGGCCCTTTTTTCTTCTGCGAGCAGAAAACGTTACAGGACACGTGTACCTGGACATGCTGGAAAATTGGCTCATGCCGCAGCTGACGACCGACAGTGAGACCTTCATCTACCAGCAGGATGGTGCTCCACCACACTTCCATCACGATGTTCGTGAATTTTTAAACATGAGATTGCCAAACCGATGGATCGGTCGCAGTGGAGAGAATGATCAGAAATTGTTTGTCATGGCCTCCACGCTCCCCCGATTTGACGCCGTGCGATTTTTTTGTTTGGGGGTATGTGAAAGATTCAGTGTTTGTGCCTCCTTTACCAGTAGACTTACCAGAACTGCGAGCTCGCATAATCAATGCCTTTGAACAAATTAATAGGGACATGTTACGTCGAGTATGGGACGAACTTGATTACAGACTTGATATCTGCAGAATCACCAAGGGGGAGCATATGGAGCACCTGTAACATCTCAAAAAAAAACCTGGGAAGTTGCTCTATGTATCTGTAAAAGTTCGTGAAAATTGTCGAATACTACAGCTACCATAAAATCATGAAATCGCTCCAATCATTTGTAATCACCCTGTATAGATGATAAATAAGACGTAGAAATCAATGGTATTAATAAGCTATTAGTATTTATGCTGAGAGTATTATTAGGCGCGTCCAAGGGTATGCATGCGCAATATAGTTCCCATTTCGAACACTCAGCCTCTGCATATCAACTCCTTTCCCAACCTGCTCGAGGTGGACCTGCTAATCTGAGTAACCGAAATCAAGGTTGTGGTATAGAATCCCTTCGGCGATATGGGTCGGAAAACTGATGGGAAGAGGGGGGTTCTTTCTCTGGGATGATAAGAGACCCATGCTCGGGGAAACAAAAATAAAGTCCACAATAACTAATTTTTAATAGGTTGGCGGAAGTGGCAACCCTCTACATGGGGTTAGTACATCCTAGTGGACCTAAAGCGTTGAGGTGGCAGCTCCACCAATGGTCTACTCTACATAGCGTTGGTACCGCGATCAGAGAAAAACACATTATTCCTATTCTTCACGATAGAAACTCGGTCGGGCTTAACCAAACCTCAGCGTAGAATTAAGGACAAACGATTGGGTATAAAGGAGGAGTATTGTGAGGCGATAGAGTGGAGATACTAAAGGCCAACATGCCTATTCTATTAAGTAACACTAAGAATTAGGATTGGAAGTAAACTTCAGTAGAACTAAATATATGGTCTAACTCTAGCACACTTGTATTATCGAACCCGTAGGTTCATGACCGCGTGGACATAACTGTCCATACATCCCTATCCTGAGCTAATGTTTTCCTAATATCTTCTTGTAGGTCATACATAGAAATTCTTTATGTAACGGAAATGGACAGTTAATGAGAAATGAGAAAAATTTTGAAGATGTGTCTGAATTAAAATACCCTAGGAATAATAATTACAAACAGAATCATCCAGCCAGGTGCTAGCCTCATATTCACATACGGTATAATAATCACAGAGATATACGCTCATCAGTATTGGGTGTCATGTTGTAGCTGATTTTCTCAACTTGGAGCAGCTACTTATTTCAAATACCAAAATTCATCATAATTCTGGATGAGCACCGATCCTATACTAGCTGAAATTCCATGAGAAAATTTCTCCTCCGTTGGGGTTCGAAAAAGAACAGATTCCATAGGTCTACGCTAAGATTTAATAAGAGTGAAGATATTAAAATGCCTATAATAGCTGAAGTAAAAACAAAACCGTATCACATTATCTTTTAATATTTAAAGGATCCCCTTTAAGTGTTGTGAACAAAGTTTCATCTTTTACGGAGAATTCGAGAATCAAATTAATGAATAATTTGTACGTGGTATTTGAGATGCGCTTAAGTAGCTGAGACCCCAGCATAGATGCAAATTATATTCTACAGTTGGGCTATGTTTAATATATGAAAACAGACGCCTGATCTGGTAGCATTAATTTACTTATAAAAATTGTCCTTATTGCTCATAGATCTGACAGACTATAGCGTGCTCATAATGCGTGCATTTGATTTATATTCAATCGTCACTGTTATGACCGGAGGGTCGCGGGCTCAAAACCGGCCGGATCGATGGATTTTTTAGGATGGAAAAATCCAAGGAGCAAGTCCTCCGGGAGAAACGTTAAGCCGTGGGTCCCGAGTCTGAAGATTTTCAGGCTCGTAAAAAATCCTTAAGCCTGAATGAAAAGGCCTCTAAGCAAAATTTACCGAATTTTCCCATCCTAGTACTACCTTGGTTTCCTAGATGTCAGTATGAGGCGGAACGCTGACCACGGACCACTCAAAATGACATCTATACGAAAACAAGTGTAACTAAATTAGTATGGTTCAAATTCTTCCCTGTAGGGGAGAGCGCCTAAATCTCTGTTAAGGGAAACATAGGCTTACAAGAAGATTTAATAAAGCGTTTTCAAAATATTTCGGCTCAGCACAATTTACACACAAGATCACAAGATACTTCTTTACTATCGGTACCATAGCACAGGACATGTTTATGCTCTACATCTTACACAATTTCTATGACTAGAGCATGGAACTCCCTTCCCAGTCATGTCAGGGACTGTCAATCACTATCATTATTTAAATACAAATTAACTGATATAATACATTTCCGCACAATGAAAATATTACATGCATGACAACTATATTCAGTATTTTGTATATATCTTTAATCTGGGAAGCTTTTTGTTAGTGATAGCTGATATTAGACCATATCCGCATTTTCCCTTGTTTAGTCTATATTTTAATAATATATTATAATTGTAATAAGTATTAATTTCTGTACCCTATGATTTTATCATTCGCTTGTTGAGTGGAAGAGAAGGTCTTATGGCCTTAAATCCTCCAGCTTATATAAGCATTGTTATTGTTACTACTTCTTTGCGTGTTTTTGTTCATCCTGTAGTTTTATGGGCTAGGCTGTTACGTGTGTTACTAGTGTGAATAAAATGCATTTTGTATCCAAGTATAAACAGCAAGAGAGAGATTTAAAACAATACATTACCAAATGGAGTGTTGACTTATGATTTGACATTCAGTTAATGCCAGCTTTATTTCTACTTACTTGCGCGGAAAAGTATTTTCGTGTGATGAAGGATTTTACTGTCGTCTGTATCAAATTAGATCTTTTCTTTACATAAATTTTGAATGATATAACTTGGGAGACAAATAAAAAAGAATCCTCATATTAACATAATTGAATTTTCTTTAGAAGCAGTGTAAATAATATCAGTTGTTGACATAATATGACAAGAGATGCAGGGAAAACCATATTCCCCTCTTCTTTCTCGCAGATAAAATTATATTTGAATTTGTAACCACTGTCATTTCGCTTATTTTACATATAGTTTAAGTTACAAGATAACTCCATAGTACGAAAAGCCTAGAAGGCACTTGACCTACTAGCATGTTGCTGATATTATGTACACTATATTAATGACATTTCGTCTGCTTGTTCGGCATACCAGCCGTTACGCATATAGCTATTTGTCTTAATCTGGAGCCGCTATTTGTTGTAACAACCAAAATTCTACATGATGCTGTATTGTGTGCTTCGACACTGGCCGAAATTCCGTGATAAAAATTATTCGCCCATGGTTATTCGAACCAGCGTAAGTCCCTTTATTTTCCATCAAGTCATCATGCCTTAAATTCTCGGCCACTCTCGGGCCACTAATTTACCAGTATTTATACTATTTTTAACAATATTGTTCAACGAGCTCCCCGATAAAATCGTCATAGGTATCAGCATTAAGGGCGAATTCGTACTAGTTATTTAAAAAAACTTTATTTTTTAGTTTCGAGTAAGACAATTACATTTATATAGGTTTTCTAGTAAAAATTTGATGATTTTTGTTTCTTAAAAGTCATATTCTTAATATTTTTAGATTTTTGTTCATATTTGTTCTAATTTCTGCAATAAAGTCATGGCTTATTTAGTAATATTTTGGGGGATTTCTATAAATCGTCAACCAATTTTTAATGACCAACATAATGTATCTAATTCTCAAGTTGCATCCACAAACAAAGATGTATAAAACATCATTTCTCCCACTCTCAATTCTTTATAACGTAAGTGGCTATTCGATTATGTTTTGGTTACCTATCTAATATTTTATAACTAACTCACTAGCAATATCGAAGCAAGAGATCGATTACCGAGCGGACAAATATCTCCATATGTTCCTTACCTGAACTAATGTTTTTCAATCATTCCTGTACAATATATCTCCCTTAAATCATGATTAATCTAGTGATACATTGTTGGGACAGCTTTTGAAATTCACGGGCAGCTGCGGGGACATAATCTCCTCCGTACATGGTAGATGGAGATTCGTGAGCTGGCGATTTCTAAGTTGGTGGGATCCGGTGGGAACTTATAGATAGTTCTTTGACTCCTTTCTGGAAAAAAATCAGCCTCTCATTGTTTCCATTCGAGTAGTCGAGACTGGCTTCCAGATTGTTCGAATATAATAAGGATTCAAGTGCCCTGACGACTAGTTCCGCCGCGACAGCCGGTCGTTATTAGGAAGGCGATGAATGCTGTATGATCTCCAGTGAAGAAATTTATGAGGAAGAAGTCTGCGAGTATGAAGAAAATATAAGGGGATACATTGTTTTTATTTTTATGTGGGATCCTTATAGCAAAAAAAAATGTGTTTATACAATGATCTATTGTGAAATAAATAAGGAAGATTTGGAAATTTTATGAAAACTAGTTTAAATGAAATTACGAAAATTCGGCTTGTACCAAAACCACCGTTACCGGCGACAATATTATTCTCCCACTTCATTCTTGACCTACTTACTGGGCCCTTTCCTTCTAGCTTTCCAACAAGAAGTTTATCTAATAATTTCGACAAATTTCCAGATGTATAATTAAGTTGAACAAGCTTAAAATTTTAAATTTTGTATTCTGTTTTTATGAGGAGACAAGGGAAGATATCAAAGGAGAGGGACTAGAATTCCTCATCTTTACTTAATTTCTTAGCATCTTTCCCTGTTTGTGCATCTTAATAGGCAATGTCGCGCCTGTAATTTTAATCATAAACTCCAACATTACGGTAGTGAAATGTGTACCTGTCTGTAGTACAGTGAGGGAGGGAAGTGGATTTAATTGCATTTACCCTCCATGTGTCTTTAATGTGGCCATTCACTTTTCCAGACATTGGAGTTTATTCTATGTAATTCTTCTTTCTTCTTCATCTACTGCCTTAGGATAGCCCTGTTTCCCTCTGTTGACGTAAGAAATGCGTCCCCTACTCTTCTTCTTGACATCTTAGCAAATTCTACATCTCTTACCTCTTCAACAGTTTTGTTTGACCTTAAGGTATAAAAACTTCCATCACCTTAAGCACTTTCTTTTACAGGAGGGTAGGTTCTGACCGTGCATCTTACTTTTCTTTTCTCTGGCAAGAACTTAACTACACTATTTAAAAATAAGTACAGTTAAAGCTTATTTGCGTGTTAAAAAAATTGTGACACAGTTCCTGTATTCGCGGCTAAAAATGTATTTATTCGCGGATCCTGTCGGTATATTAGTATCCTTTCTTAACGCCTTGGCAACTTTTTTTTTTTTACTGCAGGCACGTATAAAAGCTACTTTTACAAAGAGTGATTCAAATCAAATGGTCACATAAATATCAAAATAAAATAAACTTTTGTCACTAAACCTAAAGTTCGTTGGTAAAAGCCACCGCCGCTGTATTTCACGTGCCGCTATGTCCGTTCATAAATGCCGCCCTCGCCACGATCGGTAAGTATTGTTTCAACTTGTCATATTCTTTGCAATAATTTTGATTGAATAACACGCGTCTCTTCTGCTTTGTTGTTAATTTATAACGTCGAGTAAACGGAAAATTGTTCAAAATCTGTCAATTGATTTTATTTTGATAATTTTTATTTTATTTTGGAACCTAGTAACGTATCCCGTATATACCCATACAAATTACCATTCCATATTCTTGGTTTCTGTATTCGCTGTATATTTGCGGAACATATCCCCCGCGAATAAGGAGCTTTTACTGTATACACTATATTAACTGTGTTCACTAAACAATAAGTCACTAGCACTATAGATCCCAGAAGTCATGGCCGGGCGGTCATAAGCTCTCCATAAATCCTTATCATGAGCTAAGAGAGGTTACGTTCTTTAATCATCCACTGTATTATTCACTTCCCTCATATCAAGGTTAATATTATTCTCTCATCTCATGCTTGGCCTACCTAATGGGCGCTTCACCCCTGGTTTTTCATACATGCAGTTTCTATACCCATTTTATATCCAGCTAAGATACTTAACTGCCCTTATTACATCTGGTTTTCCATAAATGTCAGCGATCCTATTGTCAACGTAGTCTGTTTGTATCTCTTTGTAGCAAACATTTTCCTAAGAACTCAAATACTCATAACTAATATTCTTGATTCTTTGTAACGATTTTCGCCTTTGAAATAAAACGGTACAATCAGACAATTTGTAGTGGCGGTTTACCTAAAAGTCTAAATTTAAAATCGCTCTAGCGGAAATCACTTTTTTCCCCCCAATGTAACAAGATACATATGATTTGATTAATAAAAACAATTATATTCAGTGAAACAGTAAAATTGGATCATACATTTGATTTACTGAGGAATTCTCTTAGTTTACAACATTCCTGCGCGACGGACATTTAATTCGAAAGAGTTTATCAATTTACGAAGAGTAATCCCTAAAAAAATCCCAGTAATGTAAAATACTCTGAAAGTAATAAATATACGCCTACTCTCTCAATAAAATTTAAGCTGTTATTGTCCATAGAGTCTACCGCTGTGGTCTCGAGGTAGCGTGCTGCCTTGTCACGCAGTGGGCCCGGGTTCGATCCCGGTCGGTGCAGTTTTTCTGGGGAGGTTTTTATCGGGGTTTTTCCTCACCTGTAAGACAAATGCCAGGAAAACTTTAAGGCCCAACCGGTCCACAAATCATATGGCCATCATCACCATCGTCATCCTTATCATTATCATCATCGTCATCCTTCACCGGTGTGGAAAGCAACGGGAAGCTACCACACCTACAATTCCCTAGTAAAGCTGCAAGCATAGCATGAAAATGCTATGATTGCAGTGAAGGACCTGCCCTCGGGCAAATTACTCTGGATGAATGGATTGCCCTTAGTTTCCTCAGTAAATGTACTAATATCTGAAATTATCGCGCGCACTCTATTGAGTAACAGTGAGAAATTAAGGCTGGAAGTAAACATCAACAAAACTAAATATATGTTCACACATTGAAATACAGTAATGTCAGATATGAACAATTTTGAAGAAGTGGCTGAATTAAAATTCCTAGGAATAACAATTGCAAGTAGGAATGATATGCACAAAGAAACTAAATGGAGGCTCAATTCCGGAAATGCTTGCTATTATGCAAAATACGGACTCTTGTCGTCCCAACTTCCCTCGATAAACATTAAACTGAAAATATATAAAAGTGTTATTCTCCCAGTTATATTATTTGGATGCGAAACATGTACTGTTAATTTAAGGGAAGAATATTACGGTATCTGAGAATAAAGTTCTTAGGAATATGTTTGGACCGAGGAGAGATGAACAGTCAGGCGAATGGAGAAGATTGCTTAACAATAAGCTACATTATCTTTAAAGGAAATCAGATATAATAAGAACAGTTAACAGAGATGGACAAGACACGTGGCATGAATGCGAAATGAAAGAGGAACTTCTTGTAGGAGAACCAGAGGGAAATCACCCAATTGATGGATCAAGAATGAGGTGGGAGAATAACATTAACAATGATTTGAGAGAAGCATATTTTATAAGGGATAAATGGAAATAATTAGTTCTGAATGGGATATATGGAGGACTTATGCCCGCACAACCATTAACCTATGGGTTCCATGATGTCAATGAGTTATTTATGGTATTACATTAAAGACGAGAGAGATTTAAAGATTGAAGAATTGCAAAGTATAGAAATTTTCTATATTCTGTTAAGAATATTAGCCCTTTTTTTCACTACTCATGGATTTGGATAAATGTAACTATGATTAAAGCGTCCTAAATTTCTTTTGTATACTCTCGCGCCATTTCTTGGACGCGTTTAACTTACAACTCTGCTATTAAAAATAAAATATAGAATGCCGTCTAAATCCAAGTACACTTAAACTCTTTCTTCCAAAAATGCTTGAAGGGTCCTAGCTACGATTTTTTTTTATCTCTCACATTTTTTGCGTCTCTGTGCACATATATAAGGTGTGTGAGAGAGGAAAGTTTCTATCTAGAGAGAAGCACGCTACTTGCAGAAAGCTCTTAAAACGAATTTCCACGCCTCCAGGTTGCTCTTGCCCCAAGAATGTACGACGTGTTAAAATAGATATTTTATGTAACTCTGAAAAATGTTTCAAGGAAATGTGTCTTGAACATATGTGAAGATTTCATGGACTTTAACTGATTCTGTGACATTTATTATTATCACAATTTGAAACGAAACTGGTGTATGGATAGAGAAAAAATAATTGGTCATCTCGAATTAACCATAATTAGCTTCATATTTCTTCATCTTCTTCTTCTTCCTTTCCAGGATTAGGTCAATGCGATCTGTTCCGGTCTCAAGTCCATCGTTTCCTTGGCCGTCCCAAAGATCTTTTTCCATGTGGTTTGTAGGTGTTGATCTTTTTGGGTAACTTGTATTGTCCATTCTGTTTAAATGCTCTTTCCATGGGTATTTGCGCTCTTCTAGGTTATCAACTATTGAAATATCTCCAGTTCATTTCTTATTGATTCATTGTGTAATCTATCCATGCGGATCTTAAAAATTTCATTTCAGTGGCTTGAATGTGTGAGATATATTTTTTTTTGTAAGTACCCAAGATTCAAATCCATATAAAAGAACAGGAACAGCCATAATTTTATAAAACCTGAGCTGAGTTTCTCTTCGAGTCTTTCGGAGGGTTCTTCTTATGGTGCCACACATAATTTGATATAGGTTTAATTTATTATGTATATTCCAATCATAGCTATATGTTATATCTGAACCAAGATATTCATATTATTACTATTATTATTTATCTATTTATTTATTTTGAGCTGATCACTCATTCGGGAAAACACTCCATGACCTTGTGTGGTCAAAAAAGTATGTAGGGCCTATGTGATCCAAGTTAAAATTTATCTCCCTACATGTCGTGCCACTGTAAGGCCCGGGTGGCATGTGGCATGTAAAATTACCTATAAGGTGAGAGATTAGATTGCGTTAATGGAATGAAATGTATTTGTTTGACAGGTTTCAAAATGTTTCACACGAAGTTCCTATGTCCAATTAATCTATTGCCATTTATCTCCACATCTCTCTGTTAATCCAATCTCCATCGTCCAATCTTTTTCCCTCAAAACACTGCTCCCTTGCAGTTAGGCATTGTTTTGTCAAGGGCTAAGGGAAAATAACTTTATTTAAAAAATCTTCTGGTCCTCCAGGTTGGATTTTGACTCATCGCGATAGTTTCTTGTTCCTTTAAAAAATTACAATTATAAAAAATAATGAAATGCCCCTTGGATTTAATAGGCATAAACAAGGAAAGACAAAAATACTATTCGTCTATGAATATGGAATGTACAATAGATTTGAAATGAAACAGGGGAAATAACGAATAGCATAACACAAATAGATGAGGATATACTAATGCAACATAATTGAAGAAAAAAGGAAATGGATTAGAAATTCAAGTTGACCTACCATACTAGTATCTGTGTACAGTGAAGTTCAAAAAGAAAAAATATCCACAAAGAGGAGTATAAATTATACTTAAGAAGACTTTTCGGAGATATAATAAATCGGAAAGTAACTGATGAAAAAAAAATATATATCCCATACATCCCACATGGACACGGGTGCTCCGTAGCGGGAATTTCTTAACCTAATTTAGTTAAGCTTATTTACCTACAGTTGTCAACGACTTGTGGTTAGCTCATCACCTCATAGAGGAATCTAGCACGCAACGAAGATAATATATGGATGGATGAAGGTCGGTTAAATTTCGCAATGAGGTCTTTTATTGAAGCTTTCGTTCTTTAACGAATCCGAAAATTTTCAGACTCGGTACCCACAACTTAAAGTCCCTCCCAGACAACTTGTTCCTTGGATTTTTCCAACCTAAAAACCCATCCACCCCGGCCAGGTTTGAACCCGCGACCCTCGTGGCCGAGTTATTATTATTAACTAACTCACTGGCACTATTGAACCCGTAGGTTCATGACTGTGCGGACATACCTCTCCATGCATCCCTATCCTGAGCCAATTTTTCCAATCATTCCCTGTATAATTTACTTCCCCCAAATCATAGTAAATGTTATTCTCCCACCTCATTCTTGGTCTACCAACTAGGCGTTTTCCCTCTGATTTTCCTATAAGAAGCTTCCATATACGCCTTTCATTCCCCATTCGTGCCACATGTCCTGCCATCGCAGTCTACGAGACTTAATTGTTCATATTATATCTGGCTTCCTAAAAGGACTATGTAACTCGCCGTTATGCATTCTCCTCCATTCACCAGTCTGTTCATCTCTCTTTGGTCCAAACATTTTCCTATGAACTTTATTCTCAAGTACTCGTAATCTCCTTTTCTCCCTTAAAGTAAGAGTCCATGTTTCGCATCCATATAATATAACTGGTAGAATTATAATTTTTTATATTTTCAGTTTAATGTTTTTTGAAAGGAGTTGAGAAGTGAAGAGTATCAGTAATGCATAACATCACGCATTTTCGGAATTGAGCCTATGTTCAATTTATTTATGCATCTCATTCCTATTTGTGATTATTGTTCCTAGGTATTTGAATTCAGCCACTTCCTCAAAATTTCCCTTATTTATCATTAGCTGTCCATTTCCATTACGTAATGTATTTCTATGTTTGACCATATACTTAGTTTTATTAATATTTACTTCCAGTCCCGCTTTCTTAGTGTTATTCAGTAGTGTGTTATTACTATTATTATTATTATTATTATTATTATTATTATTATTATTATTATTATTGTTATTATTATTATTATTATTATTAGATTGGATTAGCAGGACGTATGGTATGAATGAGGAAAGAAAGATGTGCATGTAAACCCTACAGAAAAACCAGAAGCAAAGCGCCCAGTAGGGAGGCCAAGGATGAAGTGGGATAATGACATTAATCAAGATTTGAGGGAAGTCGATATTTTTACATAGATGATTGGAAAACATTAGATCTGTACAAGGATGTGAGAACAGTTTATGCTCGCGCGGCCTTGAACTTAAGGGTTATTATTATTATTAGTATTATTATTATTATTATTACTATTATTATTATTATTATTATTATTATTATTATTACAAGGAACATGCAGTAGTGTAGTTGCAATGTTAAAAGTTATAATATAAAATTTTAGAATTATAAGAAACCTTTTAGTAGTTGGTTATGGCTGGTTATTTCGAATTCATCGTAAATGGATGCAGATTATTATATGTTAAACACTGTGGTTTCGAGGTAGCGTGCTGCCTTGTCACGCAGCGGGTTCGATTCTAAGTCGGGACAAGTTTCCTGGGTGAGGTTTTTCGGAGTTTTTCCTCACCTGAAAGACTGGTGTCAGGGAACTTTAAGGTCCAAACGGTCCTAGAACATCATCTGGCCATTATTATCATCACTATCATATTCTGCTAAGTTTACAATTAAGGCCTCTCCTGGCCCATCATTATCATCATTTTACTGACTAATCTGATAACTGATCTATCTGACAGGCTACTGCTGGCTCATAATGCGTGCATTGGATTTATATTCAACATCGGTCGTTATGACCACGTATCTCCTTCATTTCAGGCCTTGTCATGGCTACGCCTAAAAGGCAGAAGAACTTTACGTTCGTATGCACATATATTTACGAAGTTATTTATCAACGCGTTTTCAAAATGTATCGGCTCATCACAATTTAGGAACAAGATCACAAGACTTTTCTTTACTTTTGTTACCACAGCACAGGACATGCCTATACCACGAATCTTACACAATATCTATGACTAGAATATGAAACTCACTTCCCAGTCATGTCAGGGACTGTCGATCACTATAATTATTTAAATCCAAATTAACTGACATCTTAATTTCGATACAATGAAAACATTAACTGAATAACAATTATATTCAGCATTTTATAAATATTCATGTAGAAAGCTTTACTTACTTTATTTTATTTTATATTATTTTAATTTTACTATATTTCAAGTTTTACTAGTATTAGCTTAGTACTATATCACATCACTATTGTCTTTGCTTCAGTCTAAATTTTAATAATATCTCAAGTTGTAATATGTATGTAATTTTTGTATAATTTTACTATTCGCTGGTTGAGTGGATGTGAAGGCCTTATGGCCTTAACTGTAACAGCTAAAATAACGCATTATTATTATTGTCATCATGATCACATTGCATATATCATCGGGGCGGCGTAACTCCGCCTTCCAGGCACCCCATCCTCAGAAGTAGGTTAAAAGTACGCCAATGTCAGGAGACAATACCATTAGTCGTAATGACAATATGGTTGCATTTATAAAAGAATTATATATCAGTTACACTATATATAATTAAGCCATTTTTACTCTCAAGTTATAATCGTTGGGATTAAAATCTGCACGTTTAATGGCCGATATAATTTTCCCAGAGGGCTCATATTTCAGGTTTGAAATTCTTTTACGTGCCGTAAATCTACAATACGGAGTAACAGCTTTACATCCCTTCCGAAGGAAGTCATAATCCGATTTTTATTCCTTTTAAGTCTATCGACCTCGATTGGTTATAAAACTACAAACAATAACTGTTATTTATTATTACATGTATCATTATTATTGTTGGCTTATTTGTATTACATTGCATATCTTGAAATTGTAATATAAATTCTGCTTATATAAATGTATAATTTAACGCATCTTTTAAAAGCTCTCCTTCATAAACGAAAAGGATTTTTAATTTTGTTTTTGACAAGTATTATTACATTTTTTCCTTGACGAATAATTTGATAAAAAGCTTGAACCAATGTGACGCAAAAAAGGATGACTGTAGTCATTGTTCTTTGTTCTATTATCAAGGCAACGTTTGTAGTTAGCTTTTGCTAATGTGACAAAGGGTGCGATTGGTGTTTTGCTGGTACAAAAATTCAATGTTGGATGGGTGTTAGTTTAAAAAAATGCAAAAAAAAAAAGAGAAGTTTTAATTGGGGGTGCGTTACAACGTCACCGGAAAATTTCCTAATTTGATTACTAAGAGCAGGCGAATTACAGCTGAGAGTTGGCTGAAATGAGCGTTTTGTTGTTCATGTTGAAGTTTATAGCTATGTCTTCTCTCTTTTTTAAAACTAATTAGTACTTGTTAGACATTCGGGTCATGAGGAATATGTGCTGTACATTCCTAATTACACAAGGTTTGTAAATCCCTCTGTTCAGAAGAAGAATTATACAGTCATTTATAATATCGTTTATCTGCAAGTTTTGAAGAGAAAATATGGCATTAATAATAATAATAATAATAATAGTAATAATAATAATAATAATAAGTATAATAATAATAATAAGTATTTTAATAATAATAATAATAATAAGTATAATAATAATAATAAGTATTTTAATAATAATAATAATATTATAATAACAATAATAATAATAATTATTATTATTATTTACTAATATATATGTATATATATTAGGATGGAAAAATCCAGGGAGCAAGTCCTCCGGGAGGGACTTTAAACCGTGGGTCCCGAGTCTGAAGATTTTCAGGCTCGTAAAAAAAATATCCTTAAGCCTGAATGAAAAGGCCTCTAAGCAAAATTTACCGAATTTTCCCGTCCTAGTACTACCTCGATTTTCTAGATGTCAGTATGAGGCGGAATGCTGACCACGAACCACTCAAATGACATCTATATGAAAACAAGTGTAACTAAATTAGTATGGTTCAAATTATTTCCTGTAGGGGGAAAGCGCCTAAATATCTGTACAAGGGAAAACATGGGCTTACAAGATACAAGAAGATATATATATATATATATATATATATATATATATATATATATATATATACAGATTTTCAATGTTTACAAATCTTTCTGTGCCTAAAGCTTTATTTTCCTTCTCCACTCATCTCTATCCATCCACTCCATTTCCTCCAGTCCTCTTATTCTCATTCCTGATCTTACTTCTTGCATCCACTAGTTCGAGGTCTTCATTTCCTTCTTATTCCAGGTATACACCAATCCAATGTTTTTCTGGGTAACCTTTCTTCTTGCATTCGTCGTACATATCCGTACCAATTTAATTGCTTATATTTTATATAATCTACTATTGAATATCTAATCATAAGGCTAAATAAATAAAATAAATAATATTATTTTTTTCTTGTATGACAGTATCTCTTATTTTTTTTCAAATTTTGAACATCTTGCTGCTCTCCTCAACAAATCCATTTCCATCGACATACGTTTGTGTTCTAAGTTTTTGTTGAATTTCCAGACGTTAGCTCCGTATGTGACAGTACTTCTCACTATTGAATTGTGTATTTGTAACTTTTTTTTTCTGGTTATATGTATGTTCCATAACACTTCATTTACCATCGCTGTTATTGCTCTACGTTCATTTATTATGTTCTTAATATCACTTTCTTGTTTATCCTCTTTATTTACTTTATCTCCCAGATACTCAAATTCTTCACACCCTCTAATATATCCTTCTGATCTTCTAATATTAAATAATAATAATAATCTCTATTCTATTTATTCGGAAATTTTCTACAATACAGTAGTTTTCCTACAACTCATTGTAAATTTTACTTCTCCATAAATACCTATTCTCTGCATCGCTCTCTTTTAATCCTCTCGATACCATACTCTTAAGCACTCCTTGAATCCATTGTTCGCTTGTTCTTCGCTTTCTACTGTTGCCCTCCGCTTAAAAAATTAATTATCTTAGGTATCCTTTCATCTGACATCAACCCAGCCAACATAGATTCGATTTTGAGGACTAGCCACTGCCTGTCTCAAGCCAGGTGGAATGGGGAGTGATGGGCCAGTTACACCTCTTTAAAAACGCCAAGGTTTATTCTGACCCAGATGATAGTATCCTATGAGGGCTCCTTGCCAGGATACGGTAACTGTGATGAAGGGAGACGTTGGTTCGTCAAAGGCTAGAGAAAGAAAACCTTGAACAGAAATCACCTGGTCCTCCAGGTTGGGGGTTACAACAATGGGCCAGCCCCCCGTCTTATGGAAAAAATTAACTATGCTGAAAACAAAAACTAATTTAAAAAATGTATATGAATAAAAAATGTATATATTTATTTTTCATAGAGAGGATTTTTGTGCTATCTGTTATGTTCTACAGCCATTAGGTTCAACAGAAACGAAAATATTCAATTTATTTAGGCATAGCAGCGCACACCAGGTATTACTTAGTAATAATACTACTAATAATACTAATAATAATATTACTACTACTACTACTACTACTAATAATAATAATAATAATAATAATAATATGTCCACAATACTGGCTCAGCATGCCTGATTCTTGACTTTAAGGCCCGAGTTTGATACCCGGCGAGATTGAAAATTTTAATTGATATATTAATTTCATTTCTCATGCCATCACTGCAGTTTAACTTCTCACCTTATAGGTAATTTTATGTGCCACACACCACCCGGGTCTTACAATGGCACGACTTGTCGAGAGAGAGATTTTAACTGTGGCTCACACACACACTTTTTTTTTGACCATACAATATCATGGAGGGCCTCCCCAAATGAGTTATCATCTCAATGTCAGGGCCCCCTCCGAGAACACATCATTAAGATGAAACACACTTTTCACACGCACATTCAACACATTCATAATAAATGGCGAATATGATGATGATTATGATGGCCAAATTACGTTCGGGGACTGACAGGGCCTTAAAGTTTCCTGGTATTTGTCTTACGGTGAGGAAAAACCTAGCAAAAAAAAAAAAATCTCACACGAAACTTATCCCGGGACCGCAGTGTCGCTACCCCGAAACTACAGCGGTGGGCTAATTAATTTAATTTAAGGAATTTCATTCCAGTAGAGATGGTGGTGTACAATTTTTAATCGCTAGATTGTGCACCAGATTCCTGAATTAAAATGCATATATCTTTCTTGTGCGTATGTTAAGAATGCATGTGGTACTGTTGATAGCGATTCGTCCGTCGGATGGGGACGTTAAGCCTGGCAGCCCCCTTGGTGCTTTTCGATTGGAGTAGGCTACATGCTGGCACCGAATTTCAATTTCTTCCTTCTCTTCTTTATCTTGACTCATAAACACACTTCTTACAAAATATAAATTATATTCTATTAATCTATTAATGTTAATTAATTGACATCAATAATCTGCAATTTATTTGTAATTGGCTATTAACAAGTGTAATACTCAATATAATTATACTTTACTCTTTTGTTTCAGGTAAGAACGAAAAGCTTTTTCTTAGATCACAAGCCTCTAATTTTGGTGAGTGTTTCTTTAATTATTTACAGTTATTTATATATATATATATATATATTGTAGCGATTAATATGATAGGAGACATATAAACTAAGATACAACTCTAATATGCATGGATCTGAAACTAAAATGTTCCGAAATATATTAAATTGTTATTAATATTAAATAAATCTATAAATAATGAAAATAGAATATATTACTAATATCGCTATAAAATATGTATGTTGAAAAGTAGAAATATATCCAGGTAAAAATTCCACGTACATTTGTCTAGAATAAAATACTGTAAAACGCTACCTGCTATACAAATGACAAATAATGGAATAAAGAGGTATTGTCAGAACTCTACCTACTACACAACTTACAAATAATATAGGAACACAAAAAGGGTATTGTCAAAAGAATATAACTAATTCCAATTAGCAGGCTATACAACTAATAAGAAATATTCATTCTTTAAGAAAAGATAACATTAGTTAGCTATTAAAAATATTAAAAATCTATTGACCAATTCTTAGAAACCAATTAACGCTACTAAGCAATTCCAAGGAATGATGATAAAGAATTACTACCTGGCTAGTACAGACAACAAAAGACATTCATTCACCTCTAGAAAAGATAATCTCTTAACATTGACAGTTTACAAAGAAACTGATAAACATTTATCTATTAAATATCAAAGAACCAATTTACCCAGTTCTTAGAAATGTTATACATACTAGTAAATAATATTATTGTAACATAAATATATATTCAATTGTAAGGAGTGGATTCGAGAAAAGTGGGAGGAGCCACCGCCTTTATAAGCGAGAACTTATATCAAAATACACTCACTATCACTATCAGTGACTCTGTGTTCAGTGTTGGAACATCGTAGACCTGCAGACCGCGATCTCCGATTCAGTTTAAATATTAGATTCGTCCGAGAAATAGTTAAATTTAAAGTTATAGTCCGTTAAGCATTTGGACTTTGAAAATATTGATTCGAGCACGTGGACCTCTAAGTATTTCATCGACTCCACTCATAGATAAAACTTTGTAACTGTATTATCAAAAGTGTATTTCTCCGTAAATAAACAGTTTCTTGGATTCGTTAAAATTGAGTGTACATTTATACGTTGTTCTTTTGCTTATAAAGAGTTCATAACCCTGAGATCTCTTGCCTACCACCGAGCTCCGGTACAATATATATATATATAATAATAAGTATTTATGCCATAAGTAACACCTTTAAATATATTATAGGTCAATTTTATGTCTCTCTCTCTCTCTCTCTCTCTCTCTCTCTCTCACTCATATGTGTATGTGTTCAAAGTAGGAGTTATCCCACTATACTGTGGTTTTCCTATAACTACCTGGATAAGTTCCTCTATAAATCTCTATCCTCCACATCGTCTTCATTCATTCCTCTGTTGCTTGCTCATGTCAATTCTCAGTCCATCCATCCATTGTTCCTCTCTTTTCTGTCAACATGTTTCGTATTTATCCAAAACAATTCTAACTATTTTCTTCAATCACATTTTTTTTCACTTCCATTATTTCTCTAATTTGTAAAATGTATTTCCATGCAGATTTTCTATATAAGTCAGTTTCAAAAGAAATGAAGAAAATTACTGTGCATTAATACAATTTTTTCTCCATGTTACAATTCTGTGGCACCATGCATGAAACCAATAACCCTCATTTAAGTAGTTCTGAGAAAATGAAGATTCATGCATGGAGGTTTCCTATCTGAAGTGAACCTCCAATGTGTTGTCCATATCTGGATCTTCTGTTTAACTAATTGTGTAGCAATCATAATTTGAGGGATGATAAATGACAGCTCCAATATTACATGGATATATTAACTCATTTTTTTTAAATATGAAGGTTATGAGTTTTATGCATGGTGCCACAGAATTTATATAATATATGTATATATTTAAAATGAAAGTTATGCATTTTATTATATCTATGTAATATACTAATTACTAATGTATTAATAAATACTAATATAATATTAAATACTTATGGTTATAGGCATAACTAATCTTTTGTACGCTATTATATTAGATATAGGCCTATTAATTTTTATAGGCCTAGGCCTACTTGTAAAAATACAAAGCGAAATTCTGCATTTAAAGCAAGAAATCACGATTTTTTATGTAATTAAAATTTATATAATAATTTTTGTAAATGTGTTATCTCGTCATCCTTGGAATCGTAGAGTCATAGATTCCTTCCCGCCTTACCTCGTGTCCAGTTGAGGTAAAATTGAGAATGTGGCTTCTTTCTTGAATCAGTTGAAATATTTACAACCCTTCGGCCTAATTTGGCAGAAATGTGTGGTTATTCTCACTGACATATTAGTGGAAGAATTAACCTTTTTTTGGTGGTTATTCCTTTAGAGAAGTATGAGCCATTAAACGTATTAAATGAACTGTCATCTAATTCTAATAGGCCTATATGAATCCTTACAACCACTTTATAAAATTATTGATATTTCTTTATCCATAAACCGCAAGCAAATGCAACTGGCATAGTTTACTTTCTTTTTTCTTCTCGAATATTGTATGCTAACTATTATTTCAATAACTATTCTAATTGATGCACTCACTGGGCCCAATTAAATATCCTGTATTTATGTTGGGTAATACGTTGGCTATGGGTAGAGGAATATGGAAGAAGATCATAGAGCTACTGGAGCTCTAATACCAAATAAGAAGAAGGAGAATATACATGTAGATCGTTCCTGTTTCTTGATTAGATCTTCTAATATCAACAGATTTTTATAATTTATGCAATACAAATAATAAAAGTCATGAATAATAATATAATTGTGGATTTTGTCCTTGGTTTCTTTAATTACTTATGCAATTTTTGTATTGTTTGTATTGTATTTTATGATATTTAAAGTATCTAATTAAGGTGATTCCTGTAGCATGGTGCGGTAGTGATATCTGGATATTGTTGAAAGTTCACTTGTAGGCATGCGTTTATACTAACAAGAAATCTCAGATACATTAACATTAAATATATCTATATCCACAACTAAAATGTAGTTTATATTTTGGTTCAGTTATCAACAGTAATCTAACAAGAGGTTGTGATTTTGTCTAATGAAATCTCAACCTCGCGTTGCATATGGGATGACTATATAAACGAGTAATACAATATCAGAAACTAAAAATAATTATAATGTTTAGTATTTATCAATTGTGAAATTATGTATCCCGATCTTATTTCCGGGCGATAGTTATGAATAGCATATATTTACGTTAAATTTATTTGGGCCTAGGAAAAATCAATAACATATGATTTTATGAGAAATAACTATTAACAATAATGCATATTGATTATATAACATTTAATACATTTTTAAAGCAGCAGAAGTAATTAATATAAAATTATAGAATATTCACCTGAAAGGTCCGTCTCCTCAACTTAATTATCATTTAACTGGAGCGCTTTCGGGACTTGTCCCATCATCGGCAGGATTCAAAACTGGTGTTTCACTGAAGATCTGGTAGAGGGGGTTGCATGTATTGGGTTCGTTTTCGTTTATCAGGCTGTCGTTGTGAGCTGCTTTCATGATTTCCATCTCTTCGAGTACGTTTATCTTCGCTGGATTATTTTCTCTGTGCATTACTGTTAGGGTGTTTTCAATATTTAACATGCGATGTCCTTCATAGATAACGTGTTTTGCATAGCTTGATTTACCTTCTGCGTGAATGAAGTCTCGAAAATGTTCTTTGAATCTGATGTTAAAACTCCTGATAAACGAAAACGAACCCAATACATGCAACCCCCTCTACCAGATCTTCAGTGAAACACCAGTTTTGAATCCTGCCGATGATGGGACAAGTCCCGAAAGCGCTACAGTTAAATGATAATTAAGTTGAGGAGACGGACCTTTCAGGTGAATATTCTATAATTTTATATTAATTTTGAATAAACCTCAACGGAACACATCATGAATCTTATAAAAGTTGAGCAGAAGTAACCTTTCTTTTTTTTGGTAATTTTTGAAGTTGTTTTCTTTTGGAATTTCTTGCTGCACCATATCGATCGTACATTGTTGAATCGATATCCTTGTCAAAGACGTTAATTTGCGGAGATATCTCTCATTACGAATTTTAAATGTGAGGTTATGTATTCCGATCTTACCTCCGGGCGGTTTCTAAGTCGGCTGTATGGTCATAAATAGCATATATTTACTGTTAAATCTCTTTGTGTTTGATAAAATCAATAACAGATGATTGTATGAGAAATAAATATCAACAATAATGCAGATTCATTGTACAACATTAATACATTTTTAGAGCAACAGAACTAACTTTTTTTTGTAATTTTTGAAGTTGTTTTCTTTTGGCATTTCTTGCTGTACCAAATACAGTGCACAGACGAAGTGTATGAAAGCTGTAGGTATTTCATACTCAGCACATTATATAATGAAGGATTATACTATAACTTACCTTCATTTAGACGCTGAGCGGGCGGGTTAGTTATGATTCTGACGGACACACTTACCTCACAGTGAACTACGAAACATTAAAATATAAAGTAACTAAACTGAATAAGAAGAACAAAATTAATTACCATAAAACACAAAATATATAACATAAAATTGAATACGCTTGAAATAATCTACAGATGTGAGTGACAACATGGACTGTTCCTAAATTCTCAGGTAGTGAGCCATTGTATTGCTTGTAATTCCCCGTGCCCTCCTTCGTCCCTTGCTTTCATTCTTCTCGTCTATGGACTATAGATCGAACATTGTTCAATCGATATTCTTGTCAAAGAAGTTAATGTGCGGAGATACCTCTCATTACGAACAAGAAGAAGCACGATTATCAACAGGAAGAGAGACGATTATCGGATTATCGAACAAGAAGAAGCACGATTATCAACAGGAAGAGAGACGATTATCGGTCTATGAGTTAAATAGTAATTACAAGTTTGGTTTTTATCGGACATCTCTTTTGTTACAATTAAATCTATATAAAGCTGAATTATCTTGTATTATTTCATGAACTAAAGATATCTTTAAACTAACACGAAATCTCGGATATAACGTTGGATATTACAAAATGGAGGAGGAGGGATTATATTGCAGCTTTACTATAAACTTCACATCATTTAATAAATGTAATGGTTTTCTTGCGGAGTTTGTAGAGAGAAAAATGAGAAAGACAAAAAGTAAAGCACCGAGTAAGACTTGCAAAAGTGTCTTGCTATACGACAATACATTTTTCATTTTATATTTTTCATTTGTTTGCCTCAATCTCTTTCTATGGCTCCGGCTTCTTCCACTACTAATTCCTTCTATACATACAGCCATCTCGCTCACTTATTTTGGTCAGGATTATTCTTTTGATTTTTATTTCATCGCTGCCATCATCATCATTTCGTGGCTTTAATGTTGATGAGTTCTTTTTTTATATCTTTCCACTTCCATTTTCTTTATGCTACCATCGCATCGTCTGCTTTCTTTCCATCAACATTCTTTCTCCTTTTCTAAGCCCTTTTTTATCTCTTGTAGTCAGTATTCTACTTTCTCTATCTTTCTGTTATATCTCTTGTTGTTTAACTTTTTCCCTCCAATAGCTCTTTTGCTGTTTCTTTTCCTCTGCTGGCTGGTGAAATATACTAGTCTCTTCCGTAATCTTCTTAAAGGGAAGTTAGGAAATCCCTACAAACACCGTGAAATTTGCTTGGGTTTAGCTATATTCTTATGAATCTGCAACTCTGTTGTATTGCACAAAACTTCTTGTAATTCCTTACTTTCAAGTTTTTTTTGTTTACATTACACATCATAATTGACGTTGTTTACAGCTTCAACAACCCCGTCGTGACGTTTTCCAACTGTGCATATATCATTAAATTAGATCATTGATATTATCCAACACGGAGGTACATAGTCGCGCGTACATTAGGTCTCCATTCGTCCTTAACCTGAGCTAATATTTTTCAACTATTTTTCTATGGAAGTCTCAAATTCTAGTATTCATTCTGTATTAATCCAACTATACTGTAGATTTATTTTTATTGTAGGTTTGGATCAGAGTTCATTTGATCTCATGAAATTGGTAAATCCATCCCAGGGCTTCTGGTTTTGATTCCCAGCTATAGGCCTACGTTGTATCTCTTTATTGTACAATATTACGAGAATGTATACACATTAGGGTTATAACTTTTTGAAATTTTGTGAAATAAAATATTTTCCTGTGCAATGGATGGATGAACTTTTACTTAAAACCATTGAAAAAGGCCTTCATTTCACTGAGCTTCAAGAAAAGGTCACTCCCAAATATAATTTATATACCAATATTTAATATTAATTTGGGGGGTGACCTTTTCTTCAAGCTCAGTGAAATGAAGGCCTTTTTCCATTATTTTAAGCAAGAGTTCACCCAATTCATTGTACAGGAAGTATTTTATTTCACAAAACTCCAAAAAGTTATAACCTTAATGCACATAAGACATTTTTAATCACAATGCTATTTTCGATTTAGAGGAAAATATATTTAGGTAGGTTAGGAGGCAAGATATCTGACTAGAAAGTAGATGACTTTATGTTTGATCCTGTGCAATGGAACAAAACAAATGCCATATTGATTCATTCATTCATATTAAAGACACCAAAAAAACTGTAGTGGAACTTTGCGAGAGATAAAGTCAGCTGGAGCATTGGGTTGGTAGTCTGACTTACTTGTGTGATTGGTTAGGCCTTGATAGTAATTTAAGGAAAAAAGATATAAAATAAATAATAGTTTTAAAAAACTAAAAGAACACGCTTTATTAGAAAACTAAAAATGGAAAATAATTTTAATTTCCAATACGCTTGGGATAAAATAAAGTTGTCAACAAACAAATCATATCCAACACATATAGAATAAAATTAGATTTATCAACAAAAAGAAAATAATTTTACCATCAAAAGCGTGGGGTGCTCTATATCAATTAATATATTTGATAATAAACAGATATTGGTAAAAGTAAGCTCTCTAAGAAGAAAATGTAAAAATCATAAAAAGCACCCCACGCTTTTGATGGTAAAATTATTTTCTTTTTGTTGATAACTCTAATTTTATTCTATATGTGTTGGAGATGATTTTTTTGTTGACCATTTTATTTTATCCCAAGCGTATTGGAAATTAAAATTATTTTCCATTTTTAGTTTTCTAATAAAGCGTGTTCTTTTACTTTTTTAAAACTATTATTTATTTTTTATTTCTTAGTTTTAATTTTACAGAATAAGATAAAAATGTAAATATCTTTAAATTCCATACTATTGTAGTATGAGCTAAAAGTAATACTCTTCTATAAAAAAAAACCCCTCCCAGCCGGATTTGAACCAGCGACATATGGATTACTGAAATTATATAGCATTAAGAGTTCACTGCTCTACCAACTGAGCTCTTACAACGATTGACTAAAAACTCGACAAGTCCGCAACCTATTATACCAGTTATCAGTTTTTTGATTTTCGGATGATTCTGGCCAGGATTATAGAAACAAAATATGAAATTATTGTATTGTCACGGGTCCTCTACACGTATACAAAGTTTCAAGTCGATCCAATGTTTCTAAGTGGGTGAAAATCGCGTTGAAAGATTCCGTTACATTGATACAAAAACACTTTTTTTGATTTTCTGATGATTATGCCCAGGATTTTAAAAAATAAATATGACATTGTTGTATTGTCACGGGTCCTCTACAAGTATACAAAGTTTCAAGTCGATCCAATGTTTCTAAGTGAAAGATTCCGTTACATAGATAGATACAGGTCAAGCTAATATAAAGCGTGTAAAAAGAGGTTGGTATAACTATTAACAATCTAATTAAATTTCTAACCAATCTCTTGTTAAATATGTTCCTTAGAGAACAAAATGAGCTACAGAAATAAACGAAGTATTTTAATTCAGTGCCCCATATTGTCATTTGTGTTACTATTTTACTGTTGCTATAATGTATACTGCATGTTGATGGCTATATACATTAAATTATGCATACTCCATGTATTGCTATTAGAGACATTGGTGTTCCCTTAGCGGGAGTTTCTTGAAGAAGCTAATTTGTTACGCTTATTTCCCTGCAGATGTTAGTGAGTGACATGATGTCAGCACGTCTCAATGAGGCAACTAGAAGGTAAACGGGTATTATCGGATGGGTAAGATCGCTTAAATTTTGCTCAGAGGCACTAATTTAGGCTTCAGGTTATTTTACAAGGCCGAAAATCTTCATACTTGGGACCCAAGGTCTAAAGTCCCTCCCGGAGAACCGGTCACTTCTATTTTTATGCAAAAAATCCATTTACCCCGGCCGCACCTTATCAATTAAATAAAATAATTCGTTCATTAATTAATTCATGTCTTCTCTCTATCCAATTTCCAGTCCAAGAATGTATCAGGGTCAGTCAGTATGGTCTCGTTGTAACGTCTTTACCTAGAACGACCGTGTCCGTGTTCGATTCCCGGTTAGGACAGGCATCCTGGGTGAGGTGAAAAATGTCGGGAAACTTAAAGCCCAAATAGTTCCTGAACACCATCTGGCTATCATAATTGCCATATCACACTCCCCTTATCTAGTTAGAATATGTGACTTATCTTAAATTTTTGCGTTGTTTCGGAGTTAGCTCTGGTATTGAGTTGATTAACTTGCACTCTGATGCCCTCCATGCCTTTGTGTGGTCATAAAAATGTGTTTGATCCAAAATTTAAAATCCTCTCCAGTGTTTAAAATGCTCTTCTGGCAGGTCACCCCTTATAAGTTCAGGAAGGCGGTAGCAAATAAAAGTACCTATAAAGGGAGAGATTAATCAAGGAACATATAATTTATTAGAATTTCTTGATGTCCAGGCTAATTAGAATCGGTTCAATGTACGAAATTTATCATTATTGCTTCTCTTTTCGAAGTTCGGGGTTCAAATCCGGGCTGTATCGATGAATTTTTCAATTCATAGACGTCTTGAGCATGGGTTTCTACGAGAGGAATCTAAAGCCGTAATCACTTATCGTAGATTTAAAGTTCGTATAGAAACTCAAGCCAACAAAATGATGCATCTGGGCAAAATTTGTTGACCCTTTCACCCCCTGATTTGAATTTTTACACTAATGACCTGGGGTGTTAAAAAAACGTCGAAAATCAATGATACAACAACAGACTTCTTAGGTATAGCCTACTTTTCACCTTATTTTTCAATATTATATTCATCAGCTGATAAAAATCATATTCTATTGTGAAGTATATTTAATTCATTAATGCATAGGGCAAATGAATGAAGTTATATGATAGATTGATATCACGAAATGCAGTGAACCGTACGTGTATGTGGCTTCTGGACACGTTAACAGGTCATTACCTCGCGCTAATTGGAGCGAACAAAATTAAATTAGAACACACTTGCAAGGAAATGTACTTTACTTAGCTCCATTGATGTGGACATAGTGTTCTAATTGAGTTTAACACGTGTTAAGGAGTCAGCCGGGGTGGTCTGGTGGTTATGTTCTTTGCCTCTAGTCTCGAAGATCGCGGGTTCAAAACCGGCCGGGGTCGATGGACTTGGATGGAACAATCCAAGGGATGAGTCCTCCGGGAGGGAGCCGTGGGTTCCGAGTCTGAAGATTTTTGTGTTCGTAAAATAACCTTAAGTCTGATATATACATATATATATTTATTTATTTATTTATTTCGAAATTGTAAATAAATATTGACATTTAGCAATGAAGGCCCAACATGACATTAAAGGAACAATTAAACGCCTAAACCGGGATTTGAGCCCAGGACATCGAACATGGCACGTTAGTGCGCTACGAGTTACGCTATATATATATATATATATATATATATATATATATATGATGCTTGGATACCCTATATATATTGTGACAGGATAGTAGGATTTTATATATATTCATCCATAGTAATTCTGCCCGAGGGCAGGTTTTTCACTGCAATCATAGAATTTTCATGCTATGCTTTGCAGATTTACTAGGGAATTATAGGTGTGGTAGCTTCCCGTTGCTTTCCACACCGTTGAAGGATGATGATGATGATGATAATGATAAGGATGATGATGATGATGATGATCACTCTTACAGGTGAGAAAAAACTCCGAAAAAGACCTCACCCAGGAGACTGTCCCGACCGGGAATCGAACCAGGGCCCGCTGCGTGACAAGACAGCACGCTACCTCGAGACCACAGCGATGGACAATATATACATATATATATATATATATATATATATGTGTGTGTGTGTGTGTGTGTGTGTGTGTGTGTGTATGTGTGTGTGTGTGTGATACCTGCGTTTCCCCGCAGCTGTTATATATAACTAAGTACAAAGATGCCGACTACCGCCACTATAATAATTCCGCATGTTAATCATTGTCAAGTATTGTCGCACGGCACCCGCTTTTATATAAACGAACAACCATAATAGTGAGGCGATAATACTATCGGAGGGGAAAAAAGGTAATGGCAAGAATGATGAAGATAGGCTATAACAATAATTAAATCCAGGATTGAAAAATTATTATTACTGGTGAAGCAGTAGTAAATATCGTTGATGTAATAGAACAGTAATTGGTGAGAATTTGATTGCTACAGTGTTGCACAGCAGCGTTAAAAGTGTGTATCTTTTAGAAAGACAGCAAAAAGTGCGTGAAAAAAAATGCAGTGAATAGTTTGCCCGAAGAATTTGAAAAATTCTAACTGGCCGGATATGAAGTTGAACTCGGTGCCTTTAGAATTATTGATTGTTGTATGGGGATAAGCTCTTTCGGTTAAACAGTCAGTGTGTAAATTGTATCAACAATACAACAGAAATGAATATGTTTAAATAATACCAGGTATCTTCATGTTGGTCCATACTAAACTCTATTTACATTACGAGCGTGTTATTGTTTGTTTCATTATACAAATATGAATTTACTTGCCCGATTGAATGATGCATTAGTAACAAAACGAATTCCAATGAGCCGCAATCCTGTGGAATTTAGAATCCACAAAACCACATTGACGCAATCATTACCAAATGAAAAGAAAAAAAATACAATTCCAACATTTCATTTCTCATGCACATATTTCACTGATCATGCTAATTTTCCACAGTTACTGAATATTGTCAACTTGTACAATGTGGTGGCATGTAACCACGGGAATGCCATTACACACTGCTTCCATCATCAATATTATTATTATTGTCATTATTATTATCATTATTATTATCATTATTTTTTTATTATTATTATTATTATTATTATGTTACTATATTAAATTGAAGTTTTATAAAACATTGACAGTTCCTGCATTACTTTATGGGAGTGAAACTTGGGTATTGATAAAAAAAATTACAAAGTAGAATACAAAGCGTACAAATGAACTTCCTTAGAAGAACAAAAGCCTGCACAAGAATGGATCTGATAAAGAATGAAGATATAAGAACAGAGCTAAATATATATCCATTGAATGATAAAATCGAAGAATATAGAGAAAAATGGCTTAGACGTGCAGAAAGAATGAACGTAACAAGATTACCAAAAGCAGCATTTAACTACAAGTCAAGAAGTTCAAGAAATGTAGGAAGGCCAGTGAAAAAAAGACGGACAGAACAACTGTGAGGCGGAACAGGCAATTTGCCTAGCCCGGGAAGTGAAGAGAAAGAAGAAGATTATGTTACTATTATTATCTAAAAATGTATGAAATAGCCATTCTACCAATTATGTGAATGCTAAGTACGGTTTCTTGCTAAGGAAGTCGAGAATACGTACATAAATTTGAGAAAATACATTTCTTAGGAAAATGTTTGGATCTAAGAGAGATGAACAGACAGATGAATGGAGAAAACTACATAATGGTGAATTACATTATTTTTATGGGAATCTAAATGTAATAGGAATAGTTAAGTTTCGTAGATTGCGATGCGCAAAATATATGGCAAAAATAAGGAAAGAAAGAGCTGCATTGAAGTTTTAGTAATTGTAATATGGCAGATTAGTGCAATGGATTTAAGCTCCATATATAAAGAAAAATATAGTGGCCAACATGATTTTTGTTTCATGACTACCAATAGTTGTACTTAATGCAGTTTTGTATCGTGTTTTCAAATATGTATTCGGAATTTCTCCATCATCCACAGTTTTTTTATTTCAATTTAAATTAATGGATTTAAATAATTATTGCTGTAATAAACTTTTTTCGTCCATTTGTCTATTGTAAAATAAAACCAAATGAGTTAACTCAAATGGTTTCAGATATGGAAAAGAGATATCAAGGCAAATGGAATCCTAATATGCTGGCCGATTATTGTTGGATCATCAAGAGGGATTCTCCATAAGGCGAACATAGCAAAAAATCGTCATTTCTTACTTTCTAGGTGAGTCCGAATGTTCGAATATTGTATAAAATATTAATGTGTTTGAAATTATAAATGTCTGTTCTCTCGGAACCCTTGCGTGACGGAGAAAAACCGATATCATATTTGAATTCAGGAGAAAAAATACTATCAGAATCACATATTTTTCTTTCTGAGACAAAAAAGAAAAAGTTTCTTTTTTTGCTGCTCAGCGTAATATTTTATTCACCTTTCAGCGGTGTGGAAATGAATGAGAAGCTACCACACCCATAATTCCCTAGTAAATCTGCAAAGCATAGCATGAAAATGCTATGATTGCAGTGAAAGACCTGCCCTCGGGCAGAATGAATATGGATGGATTACATACCAGTTTATTGCTTCATAACAATCTAACCTATGTTTTAACACATTATTTTATTTAAAACTAGTTAATACCCGGCGTGCGCAGCTACTCCTAAATAAATGTTAATGTGTTCCTACCACTAGCCTTGAGCTGCTATGCTTGCCCTGGAATCAGCTTATCTCGATCTTCTTGCATCAATGAAAGACAAAAATGGTTATTGTGAGTTATCCGTAGAAGATAAACATATGCTGTCGCGGACTTTTTTGTAGAGTTTTTTTGAGATATTCAATTCTGTGTACATTAATTTGGTATATTTGTTATGGTTTAGGCAGCGTAAGCCATTAAGCGTCAAAATATTTCACGTTTTTCGCTACAAAGAATGATTTTTAGGGGTGAAGGGGTTGAGTATTACAACTCTCTTATAGCCTATGTTCATCCCCGGAATCTCCTGAACATTTTTCAAAAAGCTCCATCACAATCGGATCAACAGTATGGCAGAGCATGCTTGCCCAGGAATCTACTTATCCCGATATTCTTGGAATCAATGAAAGACAAAAATGGTTATTGTGAGTTATCCGTAAAAGATAAACATATGCTGTCGCGGACTTTTTATAGAGTTTTTTGAGATATTCAATTCTGTGTACATTAATTTGGTGTAGCCTATTTGTTATGGTTTAGGCAGCGTAAGCCATTTAAGCGTCAAAATAGGAACTTTATTTCACGTTTTCCACTACAAAGGATGATTTTTAGGGGTGAAGGGGTTGAGTATTACAACTCCCTTACAGCCTATGTTCATCCCGGGGATCTCCTGAACATTTTACAAAAAAACATCAAAATCGGATCAACGGTATGGCCGGGCATAGAATACGAACAAATAACTAACAAACAAACCAACATTCATTTGTATATATTAGATTAATTATTATAAACAGTCAACTATGATCATAAAATATATATTTAAGCAGACGCACGCCACTGCTCTGACATATGTCATCCGTAATTTATATGCCTCAGCTACCATTCAATACACACCATCTTAAAAACATCGCCAATTCTATTCACTGTTCCTTTACATCATCGAGAAAAAATAACATTTACCCTTTTCTGAGGCAGCATTTAGTTAATGCATGACCTTTACTTATAACTAATGATCTACTGTGGTCCGTATTTAAAAATATTCGCTACATAAACGCCTAAATAACACGCCAACCGCTATCTTAGTGTCCTTACCTCACACTTATGGGCGATATAACACTAAATTATACTGTATTTTACTTAAACTTTATAAAAGTAAACTACATAAATCATAGTTTATTTAACACGCAAAGAAAGGTAATTCAATATATCCACCGACTGTATGCACTTATAGGTCACAGTGTTAGAGAAAATGACCAAACAAACTAATTTGTTCCGCATTTGTTTGTATGAGAGAGTATGCGTGTGAAAGACAGGTGTCTGTGGAAGAATTAATCACTGTAAGTCATGAATTAATATTTACATACGCATTTATTATGTTCACACACGTAATAAACGTCTGTTGTTTTAGGGACAGTGTCCCTATTATCGCACATTTGCGTAATTTCATATTATCCCAATAATTAAAAAAACGTTAAACTATATAGGCCTATATGTCATATTTGGCATTCATTGCTAAATGTCAAATTTTAATTTATAACATCGAAATAAATGAGCGTTACAGCTATAAAGTAAATATTCTCGTTAAATGCTTACACATTATAGTAGCCAGGAGATGGCGCTGCGACCGATGTCCTTCTTCCTCTCATGATAGAGAATCATATATAAGGAAGAAAAATAAATGTTTGTGCTGTAATGCCTAAATGGTGAATTTGATAGCACACTAACGTATGAAGTTTAGAGGTCTCGGGTTCAAATCCCGGTTCAGGAGTTTATTTTTCTTTTCATGTCATATTTGGTATTCATTGCAAAATGTTAAAATTTAATTAATATAACACGCAAATGTATATATTGAATGCGAAAACATATCTTACTCAGAGGGAGGAGTAAGGGTTAGAAGTAGTTAATAATAAAGATCTTAGGAAACTTTTCGGACAAAAGAGAAGCGAACAGACATGTGAATGAAGAGGACTACTGAACAGTGAGATACATGATCTTTTCGGGAAACCAAATTAATAAGAACAGTAAAGTCTCATAGTTGCTATGGATAGGATATATGGCACAAATGAGAATTGAAAGATATACATGGAAACTGCTTGTAGAAAAACTAAAAGGAAAGCGAGCAGTAGGTAGTCAAATAATAAAGTGGAGAATTTCATTAACTATGATTTGAGGGAAATAAATACACAGAGGATGATTAGAAAGCTTAGTTCAGGATGAGGATATATATATATATATAGAGAGAGAGAGAGAGAGAGAGAGAGAGAGAGGAGAGAGAGAGAGAGAGAGAGAGAGAGAGGAGAGAGAGAGAGAGAGGGAGGGAGAGAGAGAGAGAGGGAGAGAGAGAGTGAGAGAGTGAGAGTAAGAGAGAGAGAGGGGGGGAGCGCTTATGTTTTCGCGGCCATAATCCTACGGCTTCGATATTGCTAGAGAGTTGGGTGGTTGATTAGTTAACACTCTGTATACAGGTGTGTCAGGACCGCACCGATAAAATGATAGGGATGATAAGCCATACAGAGAGGATCATTTTTGTGAAGGAGCATATAGTCGCAAACGAGAGAGAGAGAGAGAGAGAGCGATTACGTTTTCGCGGCCATAATCCTACGGCTTCGATATTGCTAGAGAGTTGGGTTGTTGGTTAGTTAACACTCTGTATACAGGGTAAGTCAGGACCGCACCGATAAAATGATAGGGATGATAGGCCATACAGAGAGGATCATTTTTGTGAAGGAACATATAGTCGCAAACACGTCGTTTATGAGTTATGTGCAGATGAAGGTGTTCACCAGTAAGAGTCGGAATTGAATACAACAATTGTATTCGTATCATTTTATTGAAAAAGACGTGTTTTTACAATAATTGTTCAAACAGTCGACCCTGTGTCTCACTGCATGTTTGCTGCCATCGACCAGCACGGCCGAGCATGGCAGGATTCTTTTTGACGTCGTCAAAACACTTGGTATTTGAACATTTATTATATTATTATTTTCATAAGTAATGCCACGAGTGATTTCCAATTTATCTAGAGAATTTGGAAATCAAGAGTGGCATTTGTTAGGACTATTTAACGAATAAAATTAAGCTCTTTACTGAAAAAATAATTATTTGAATATAGTTACCGGTGTTTTAAAATATTTATATAGTTAATGTAAACGGCGATGTTTGAAAACAAATTAGAAATGTGAGGTTATGTATATTCACTGCAACTCGATCATATTATTTATTGCCAAATAGGATAGCAATATTGTAAGAATTCACTCTAGTGGAGAAATAATGAAACACATTAAACTATTATAATCAACATTATAGGTTAATCATTTATATTTTGAATAAACAACTCAGTAAAATCACTGAATCTATTCATTATTTGCTATATTCAATGTATTTGTTGGAGAAAAATAATGGTCTAACTTTCTTTATCACAAAAGCAGGAGCTGATAAAGAGAAATCGATAAGGAGCGAGGTGAAAAACGACTGTCATTGGTGTAAAACAGAATTCGTTGAAACATGATTGGTCATTGACTACCATTTGCGACATGAGTTAAACAGTCAATAAAATGATGCGTGTACAATTGTTTGTATTAAATTCCGACCCTTACGGGTGAACACCTTCATCTGCGCATAATTCATAAACGACCTGTTTGCGACTGTATGTTCCTTCACAAAAAATTATCCTCTCTGCATGGCCTATCATCTATATCATTTTGTCGGTGAGGTCCTGTTACACTCTGTATATACTTTTAAAAGCTGAAATAATATTTTTATTAAATGTTAGGCTTGTTTATTAATAATAAGAGGTCTGTCTTCAAAAGATTTAAAAAATCAGGAATGTAAAAACTTGTCATTATTTTTGCGGTTTGATTTAATTTTCTTTCACTAATTTTTGTGTCTCTCTCTTGGGAGATAAAAAGAGACGAAATAATAAAAGAAAGAAAGAATACTTGTGTGTGTTTTTGTTAATTACGAGTTAGGAAATATACAATTGTGTCGCCTGTGCGAGAAGATTTTTCCCTTTGTCCTCGCTCCGTTTATCAAAGTGCCCGTACCGATCAAACAAAACAAGCACAGACGTTTGTAACAAATACATGCTTCAGAAGAGAAGAAGATGATGGTGACAGTCTTTATACCAGTAAATATAACCATCACATACACTCACTTCAAAATTGTTCAAAAGGGCTTTGTATCCTTTTACTTCCTTCAAATTACAAAACGTATTACTTCTCTTGGAAAATACTCCAAGCTATCACATACATTCCACTAGCAATTACTCAAACTGGTCTTGTATCTTCTATCTTTCAGTGTACTTTCCCTACTTATACACTCTCAAATCAAAGGAGTATATTTCATTGAAGATTTCTGATGAACGTTTTGTATAATCATCATCATCGTCACATCTTTGGCACGCCAATCTTTTGTGAGTCTTGGCCTTCTTCAGAAGTCTACTTAATTCTTATCTGCCCAAAGCAAAGTTCTCCAGCTCTTAACTCATAATATTATGTCATCCAACATACAAATCCTCCTATTCGGTCCTGGTCTACCTATTTTTCTTCTTCTTTAAACCTTTATTTACAGCTATGTTACTAATTCTCACTAAATGTGCAGCATATTGTTGTTATAAATTCAACACTATCTGGTTAATTTATAATTTGTACAATTATACATCTATCTCCCTATTGAATTATCTGTAATATGGTCAAAAAATTGTTTGAGAATATTTATTTCGAGTATATATTCTAGAGGATGAAGAAGGCCTACAACTCAATGGTATCAATAAGCTGTTAATTTGTGCTGATGTTATAGTACTATTGGCCGATAGCGAGGAGATACTAAAGGACAACACGCACACACTATTGAGTAACACTAAAAAAATAGGACTGGAAGTAAATATCAATAAAACCAAATATATGGCCACACGTAGAAATACATTATATAATGGATATGGACAGGCTAAATGACAAATGATGGGGAAATTGAAGGACAGTGACATGAATTCAAAAACCCTCTAGCGAACCCAATAATCACAAATAGGAATGAGATGCACAAAGAGATTAAAAAACATAGGCTCAATTCGGCGCAATGCCGTGCCTATTATGCATTACTAGAGAATTTACGATACTCCCTACTCCTTTCAAAAAACATATAACTGAAAATATATAAAACATATTATCTCTACCAGTTGTATTATATGGGTGCGAAACACAGGACTCTTACTTTAAGGGAGGAAAGGAGAGATTACAAGTATTTGAGACTAAAGTACTTAGAAAAATTTTTGCGATCAAAAGAGAGTATCGACAGACAGCGTGAATGGAGAAGACGACATAACACATGAACTACATGATCTTTATAGGAAGCCATATCTAATAAGCAAAAAACAGTTAAGTCTCGTAGACTGCGCTGAGCCGCCGGACATGCTCTGCACGTATGCGGCGAATGAAAAGCTTGCATGGAGGCTTCTTGTAGGAAAACCAGAGGGAAAACGCCCAGTTGGTAGACCAAGAATGAGGTTGGAGAATAACATTAACTATGATTTGTGGGAAGTAGATTATACGGGAATGATTGGAAAACATTAGTTCAGGATAGGGATGTATTGAGGTCTTATGTTCGCGCGGCCGTAAATCTACGGGTATCATACTGCCAGTAAGTAAGTATATATGCTTCGATTTCTGCGATGAGTGGATTGATGGCGTTAATCGAGTCTATTTTCATTTATTACCACCATATTGGCAGACCACTGTACATAGTTACGTGTTTATGTAGTGTAAAGTATGTTGTATGAGAGAATGATCATGAAGAGAAACGAGAAGGTGGAACCCGATGCCGGCACGTAGTCCGTTCTTATGAGTTTCCATAAAGATCATTAGCTCACTGTTATGTAGTCCTGTCCATTCACTCTTTGGAATGGATTTCCTAGAATAGTCCCCACCTGGTAAACCAAATGGGAGACTATTTTACCTCCGGAAAATTTTACCCAAGTGGAACTGGTGGCCGCGCTTCTTGACGGTTGTATTTTTATGGTGAAAGATCGTCACTCTTTCGACCAATGTACTTTTTTTCGTCTGGTTTATCGCCTTCGTCAAGTACGGCAGCAATGCTACCGCCGGTACAGCCCTCCAGGACATTTAAGCACGCAAACCACTCCACCATGTGGAAGAGGAGGGTTTATCTGAAAGTCGAAATTTAAAAATAGCTCTAACAGCTTCCACTTGTTTTGCAACTAAATTGGATACATTATTTAATTAACAAAATAATGCAATAATAATAATAAAAATAGTTTTATTTTACCTGGCAGAATTAAGGCCTTGAGGTCTTGTTTACCACTCAACCAGATTAGAAAAATATACTAAAATTACTGTTGCATCTAAATTACAATAAATAAAATTATTACATAGTATATCTACAATACAATTATTATTTACAATATATTGCGATTTACTATAGATTTAACGAATGAAATATTAAATGTACAAAATAGAAAAATAGAAAAAACCGTTAATCAGCAAAATCAGGCCACAAATTCAAGTTGCTGAGAAAATCAATTCACACATTTGAAGGGTTACCGACTTTTTAAAATAATTGATTTTGTATTTTTGTGTTAACGGGGAGGTAAGTCTGCTAACATGAACTCTCTCTGTATTTCATAGATAAGTTTGTCTCATGTGTTCTCTGTAGTTGCACGCCAATGATCATATGCACGTTTAAGGGGGGTGAATATTGAAGGGTAGTGTTGAGGGCAGATATCACGCACGTGATATCTGACAGGAACCTATGTTCCCCTTGATTTTTTTATACTGCAACCCTTCTTGTCCCACTTAATGTTGTGTAATGATTGCAAGAACAATATTCACTGTTTAACAGTCTATAAAAGTGAAGTGAGAAAACAACTTGTTAAAGCTTTGAGCTTGGTGGCTATTTCAGGTACATTACTTTGATTTATATTAGCACGCGTGTTTATGTAATTACTTTTAACAACCTCCTTGTCATTTATCTTCTTTGAACCAAAGACACAAGTAGTGTTCTTATGTTAATTTACTTAAAACTATTCTCCAACACAATAACGATGAATATAACTTAATTATTTCTTAACCTTTTATGCAGGGTTACTAGAGTCCAGCCGCTTAGTCTCTGGGCCCTGACGTGTTCACGACAGTGTGGCCGGTATGGATAATCAGTGGAGGGACCCCTTTATGTATCACGCGGTTAGCAGAAATACAGCCGACAACATCGCAGCAATTTCAAACCTCACTAGCGGCGTCAATAGCAGTGATTGGTTGTGGCAGACGTCCACTCTCACTCTATTTCCTTATTGGCACTAGATGGCGAGTTTCTCTCTTTACCCCTTGTTCAACCTAAATGTCAAAGCCGGAGATGCAGCGGCTGGACTTTACAAATGGTCTCCCTAACTATATTTTTAAATTGTTAAATGTACATCTAAGTAGTTAGAGTGATGAACAAAGGAAAATATAAAAATAGATACGTTGCAGGTGCCGTTGCCTTAAACTAGAATAAAAATTGTATTAAAAACTTTTAAAAATTGTAGGCCTTTAGAAAACGGGTTTCATCTTCAGCAGAAGGATATGCGAGACTATATGATGTTGTTGTTGTTGGCGACGCTTCTGACATCAGGGATCTTCCATCGTCGTCGGTAGCTATTGATATCAGAAACGTCGCCAAACAACAGCCGATAGTAGCGCATAACCCTCTGCTGAAGATGGAAACCGATTTCCGAAAAGCCTACGTTTTATTTCTTTTTTACAAAAATATAACATAGTTGAGGACGAAGGCACCTGCTGTGTATCTATTTTATTATTTTACATTGTGACTATTTATCTCAACTGAATTTTAATATGAATTTTATCAGTATCCATCCATAGTAATTCTGCCCGAGGGCAGGTCTTTCACAGCAATCATAGCATTTTCATGCTATGCTTTGCAGCATTACTAGCGAATTATAGGTGTGGTCGCTTCCCGTTGCTTTTCACACCGGTGAAGGATAATGATAATGATGATGGCCGAATGATTTTTAGTGGACAGTTGGCACTAAGCTTCCTGACATTTGTTTTGCAGGTGAGGAAAAAAAAAACCGAGAAAACCTCACCCAGGAGCGTGTCCCGACCGGGAATCGAACCCAGGCCCATTGCGTGACAAGGCAGCACAGCGGTGGACTTTATCAGTATAGAGTGATGAAACAAACAACAACAGAAGTAGAACTCGCCAAGGTGTGTTTAAATATGGCAGAAGTAGATAATGTCCGCTAATTGTTAGACAGATACAACAATGGAAGACAATCAGGTAATAGTTAACACTGGAGAACAGCGAGTGTTCTGAATTTTCTAGAATTTCACACAACTCAGTCTGTAATATAGTGAAGAGCACACATAGAACTTTTATTGCCAATGAAAATGTGATTAGTTCTTGTTAGTATTGTCTTTTTTATCACTTTAAATCTAATAACATGCCAACTAAATATAAATGAAATCGTGGACGTAATTTGTAGTAACCCTGTACAAGAACTGCGAAAACTAAACGAATTCCTCAGCAAGTCTAATTTATGTTCCGATTGTGCTAGTTTACGGAATATGTCGCTAACAGCGGTGACGTTGGAAGAGTCATCTTCAATGGTTCGACAGCCCCACGTGGGCCTGGAGTCGGCTTCAGAAGCTTTTGCCAGACTTCCCTGTTTTGAGCTTCATTCTTCCAGTTTTTCTATTTTTAAAATCTTAATGTCTTGAATTATACTATCCTCCCATCTTAACTTAGGTCTTCCGACTTTTCTGGCCAATAGAGGTTGCTCATTGTAAATTATTTTTGAAATCATTTTGCTGTCCATACGAAAAATGTGCCCAGCCCAGGCCAATCTATTAATTTTAACAAAATTCAGAATGACGTTGGAAGAGTAATAACTTTTTATCAACTTCACGCTGGTTTTTAACAAAAGATTCCGATTTTCTTTATTTCATTCACAGTGATTCATTGTACTAGCATATATATATATATATAATATATATATATATATATATATATATATAAATATAAACTAAAAGTTTTTTTTCTCTTCATACTGCAGTTGCATTGAGTTCTTATCCATCACACCTTATTTCACACACTGGCTTCTAATTCTCTTCAGGGGTCGACTTCCAGACGACGACTGATTCTTGTCCGACTCGCAGATAAATTTTTGGTACCTCGCTGGATCTGTGGTTTGCAGAATGTCAATACACTGCCGACCTTATTGTAAATGCTTGTGTATCCCTGGAATTGTGATTTCTATGCTTTGTTCCGCGGTGGCCCAAGCATCCTGCTAATCAGACATTTGTAGGAAAGTATGAATAATTTAGTCGAGTTTACTCTGTTTCTTTTGTTACTTAAAGCATATGTATCTATTTACGTCACGGGGAAAAAATAACATGTTATCCATTAGAACGATTTTTAATTGCGGTGCAAATTCCCAGTCCTAGTTGTTGGTTTTCGCTTAATGATATATATTTTTTTGTTTAATTTCAATAGGATGTATTAAGTTGTGTTGCAAAAAAGTGAAAAAAGCTGCAGCCAGTGCTATTTTTTAAACTTTCATTTCTGGTGAAAAACATTACTAATGGTGCGATGTTTTTGGTTAACGAATTCGACCTTAATTTTGTTTTATTTATGCTATGTAAGTAAAGTGATCCCACAACAGGCCCGGAGGCCCTTGGGGTAGTAGGAGGTTAAGGCTCCCACTTTTTCTAGACAATCGGCACTTTATGTCAGCCGGGTTGTCAGCCCTGCGTGACGGCCGCCTTTACCCCAGAACATGCGTCTGGTACTCATTTCCGTTAGAGGCTGAGTCGACCCCAGGGCCATAGTGCCGCCAAAGGGTTTGGGTCAGTTTAAAAATCCTGACCCCAACGGGACTTGAACCCTCGACCCTCCGGCTTGTAGCTCAGTGCCTTAATGTACCAAGTTTAATTTAGAAAAAAAAATGTTGATTTATATGGAGGAGAATCCTAACTTTCAAAAAATACTAGGGCATTCGATAAGTAATGACAACATGCTATAACATCACACAAATTCATCATCATTTTCATGGTAGGCCGTCGGCGTGTTCCGCTCTCAGAATTAACCATCTCATCGTCTTCTATGACGTGCCACTTCTCTACAGCCTTAAGGTTGGTACAACAGTGCTTGTTTTGTTAGCCTAGAAATGTCCATTCTTAAAATATGTTCATGCCATTTTTGTTTATAGTTTTGCATTTTTTCATTTAGATTAATCAAATTGAGTTCTTGCCTAATTCTTTCACTAGGAATGTGGTCTCTTAGAGTATATCCTGCAACGTATCTGAGGAACTTCATCTCTGATGTTTCTAGTAATCTTCTGTCTAATCTATTCACTTTCCCAATTCTCTGATCCATATGTCACAATGGGAACTGCAATTACCTTATAAAACTTTACCATTTTTTTCTTTTGTTGTTTTTGTATGTAGTGTTCTTTTAATAGTCCCATACATAATTTGAAATTTATAATTTTTTTTCATGTATATAATTTTCCCAATTGTAAGATATGTGACATCCTAAATATTTAAAACTCTGTACTTGTTCCATAATTTCATCGTTCAAAACTATTTTCGATCGAACTGCACATTTTTTCCCGAAAGGCCATTGTTTTTGTTTTCTTCGTTGAAATCTTGAGATTATATTTCCCCATGGTTTTCATGAGCAGTAATGTGGCTTTTTGTAATTGATTTTCTGATTCTGTACATGTGACCTGATCGTCTGCAAACATAATTGTGTCTACAATGGTAGTTCCTAGTTTAAAATGTTTACTTAGCTGTGTTTGCCATTCTGTGACAGCTGCGTCTAAATATATAATAAAGTCAGCGAGAGAGGACAGCCCTCTTACTCCTAAATTTATTTTTTCTATTTTGAAATTAGTAGATTTACCATTGTCTATAGCAATTGCTGTATCTCTGTGCAATGTTTTAATCATATTTGTCGAATGTTTCGGGTATCCTATGCCCGTCATTATTGTCCAGAGTGTTCCTCTTAATACATTATCGAACGCTTTAATATCGTCCACAAACAGCAAATGCGTTTCCAAATTAAATTCTCTTCTTTTTGAATTAATTGTTTCACAAAAATTACGAACTTCATTTATGGTCTGTTGCTAAGTCAACTATACGTTGTTAAATTATTAGAAACGGCGCACTCCATATGCAGCACCATTTCCGGATATCTCTCTCGTCTGATCGATCTAGAGTTTTCTGGATATTAACTCTTGATTGAAATCAAATGCCTCGTAGAGGTTCTTTGATCTTTGAAAGTAAGTTATAGTTACAAAGTATCATGTCTAGTGAATTTGGTGGTTGTTCGAGTACTTCCCAATACCATATTGTAAACAAATTCTACTGAATATCTTTTGGGGCGGCATTTTGTGAATGTATTCACAAAATATTGCCTATTTCGAGACTTTCAATACAACAGATTCATACAACAAAGACTGATCGACAACATACTACAAAATTACAATGGGACCACTAGGATCGCTGATTGAAAACAGTGCTGCCATCACTTATCGAATGTCCTAGTATGAAAAAAAAATCCCTGTTTACTGCTGTGTGCAGAATTATATCTACAGAATAATCATATTAAATAAATAAAAAAACAATCAACAGGACGCTGAAATTTTATAAAAATCCGAAAGTTACACAGAGATCTAAAAATTAGTTGAGAAAGATGGAGTTTATCAAATACCGGTACGATTCTATCACTTATTTAATATAAGCTTTAATATTTCAATGATTGTGTTAATGTTTAATCCATTTTGGTTTTGGGGCTAAGCCCTGGAAGCCCCAAAATGATGAGACGCCACTGTTGTGCATAGTTAGCATTTGTTTGTAATTAATTCATAGCAGTTTAAAATAAACTGAATATACACTAACTCGCTGCAAGTTGGACAAACGTGGTTTCTCTATGTTTGTATGTTGTAGTCACACACATACACACTCACACGTGGCAGAGACACATTTGAAATGTGTCAACATGTCATGTTGTACTTGCTTCTCTTTATAATGCTTGCATGCTTTTCACATGGTTACCAACAAACACTGTGTTGAATGAATATGTTACGGTGGTAATTGTCTTCTTTTTTTGTACGATTGTTACATGATGCTTATGTTAAAAGAGGGGATTTTTTCCTTCCCCAAACATATTCCTCTTTTTAATGACCCTTTGTACAACCTGCCGATTAAATGTCATATACAGTATCTTCATTTCAACAATGATATCCAATTTTGCTGAATCTTGTAATCAAAAACTAACTTACTCTCTGGCAGTATCGAACCTGTAGGTTCATGGCCGCGCGGTCATAAGTTGGTAGACCAAGAATGAGGTGGGAGAATAAAATTAACTATGATTTGAGGGAAGTAGATTATACAGAGAATGATTGGAAAACATTAACTCAGGATAGGGATGTATGGAGAGCTTATGTCCGCGCGGCCATGAACCTACGGGTTCGATAGTGCCAGTGAGTAAGTAACTAAGTTTAAGATCAATTTCAAAAATGTGAAATTTTTATTTATTTATTTATTTTTGGGAATTTCTAAAAATCTCTAACTATTCTACTTATTAAAAGTTCAAATTATCTCTAGTAAATTTAGTTCTTAGCCTTCATATAACATCTTTAATAATTTTAAATAGTTCAACATAAGATAGAGAATACTCTATAAGAATAAAGTTACTTTCTCAAAGCTTTGTTTGTATCTATGGTAAGCGGGCCAACGCTTGAAATAAAGGCCACATGAATTAGGTTTGCATGGAGTATGAGGTGGGTGTATTTATGTATTCCCTAACAAAAAAAATGGATCACCTGCTGGGTTTTGAATTTACAAACGGTAGATTGCTCATATTCCATGAGGTCGCGGGAGCTCTATATTTTTGTGGTAGCGGTTGAAGTTGGTCAATGGAGGACACGTCAGCTATGTTGCTATGACGGCTGGCCGGCGAGGTCATGTGAGTGAGTGATTTGATTTCAAACAGACCTGCTGCTGACCAAGCACACTTTTTAACACATTGAATTATGCACAATGAAAATTATAATTTCACCTCGATTATTATGGTTTTTAGAAATCAGGCTGTTATGTATTATTTTTAATAAAATATTCGAAGTTGAAAACAATGTCAGGTAGCGGTTTTGTGGTAGAAAGAACACATGTCACTTTTATTTAAAGATGCATGTTGCCACCAATAAGAAATATTATGGACAGAGTGATTTAAAACTTGCTATACATTTTGTGGGTAAACATTTTATAGCAATACCGAGCTAAGTTCCAGTTCTAGGCGTACTGTAAACAAACTTGCATAAGATATACTCCACTAACCCAGTCTATTGGGGGAACCATGGTAATACTACCATGTGGTAATTATTAAACGCCATATGACTGAATTGTGTACGATAGAAACATTGCTTTTAGACAACATCTATTTTTATATGCATAATATGGTACGAATAATAATAAGGAACTTCTGCATTTCTTATTTATTTAATTATTTATTTATAACAAAAATTATATATGAGCCAACCTAATTAGACTTTTACGCTTTTTTTTTCATGATGCCAATAGATAACCTTTATTTACCAGTACAATTTCATTACTAGAAGAATTTGTTTACCATGCTGACTCACCTGCAAATTCTGCTATTATTTTCACCAAAATTGGACAACATAAAAAAATGAAGGAATAAGAAATGAATTAGAAATATTTATGCTATAAATGATAGAATTCAACAATACCGCGTCGGCTGGGAACAGCATGTTCAGAGAATGCAAGAAACAAGATTGGCCAAGATAGCATATCATTATAAATCAAAAGGATTAAGGAATGTAGGAAGACCTATGAAGAGATGGAAGGAATCATTGTGAATTCGGAACAGGCGAATCGCCTAAACCTTGAAGTGATGAAGATTTTCACCATATACTCAATGGTTAATGTAGTGAATTTTTCAGTAAACTGTTTGAAATTGTTCAAAATAATTTTTCTCCCTCATCATTTAAAATTCTCTCTTTTCCAATGTTAAAGAAATTCTACAGAAATTTCGCCATTTTCAAACAATAGAAATCCCAACGTATTCTTTATTGCACATGCGTAGGAATAAAACAATGCTTATTTAATGTAGGCATATTGAAGTAGTAATTATACAGTGTATTTCAAGATTCTATCATATAATTTACATAGACATGTGCTAGGTAATATATATATTTATTTCCTTTATTTCGAGTGTTAGAGAGCGAAGTACATTTTTCTTACACGCTTCTTGAGCCACAGCAGATGGCAGTGAGGAGTTTTCTTGTGAACTTATTAATATGGTACAAAAGTAACTTATATTTTTATCGTCCGGCCATGACACGAGAATTGAACGTTCGGGCAGGAGAACGTTTGCTGGGTCTGCTAGTGTACATATATATGTCCACCGCTGTGGTCTAGAGGTAGCGTGCTGCCTTGTCACGCAGCAGGCCCGGGTTCGATCCACGGTCGGGGCAGTTTTTCTGGGTGAGGTTTTTATCGGGGTTTTTCCTCGCCTGTAAGACAAATGTCAGGAAAACTTTAAGGCCCAAACGGTCCCCGAAATCATATGGCCATCATCATCAACCTTATCATTATCATCATCATCCTTCACCAGTGTGGAAAGCAACGGGAAGCTACCACACCTACAATTTCCTAGTAGCATGGAAATGCTATGATTGCAGCGAAGGACCTGCTTTCGGGCAGAATTACTATGAATGGAATATATATATATATATATATATATATATATATATATATATATATTATCATATTTGAACTCAGTGATTTCAGCTAAATATCAGATTAATCCCAATGATGTAGTGATCTGATTAATGTATTACTTACTTACTCACTGGCACTATCGAACCCGTAGGTTCATGGCCGCGCGAACATAAGCTCTCCATACATCCCTATCCTGAGCTAATGCTTTCCAATCATTCCCTGTATAATCTACTTCCCTCAAATCGTAGTTAATGTTGTTCTCCCACCTCATTCTTGGTCTACCAACTGGGCGTTTTCCTTCTGGCTTTCCTACAAGAAGTTTCCAGGCACGTCTTTCATTCCCCATACGTGCAAGATTAATGTATTACATATGTCATTAATAAAGAGGGCAATGTATGATGTAATCTTATGTAGGCCCTACTATTCCAACTCGTGCTACTGGATCAGCAGAAATTAAGGAACCCAATATTGTTAAACCTACTGAATTATTCTGAGACATTATCGATAACATTTATTCATATACGTGTTTTAAAAGAATATGTTTTAATGTGAATACACTTCTTGTCATACCTCGATCGGATGTTATTTTTATTTTATTTTAAGATTATTCTGAACATATGCAATACTTTCAAATAAATATCGTTCTTTGTAGTAAATAAAATGCAGTTATTTGGATACAAATAAGAGACATACAATTTTACTTGAATTAGCAAGTGTAATAATGTTAATTTTCATTGGAGTTAATTGAAGTCAGTTCATTAGTCCCTTTTGCTGAAAGTTTGAATGTGTCACTATCAGGCATTTGTCTTGTCACAGAAAACGTTTCTATGTGTCAGTTACACCCCCGTTTCCCCATCTCTTTATCTCTAACTCTCGCTACCTTCTATCTTTTACAACTAATATCCGTAATAATAATTACTTCAAAGAACTGATATATTTCAACAAATGAGAACTGCGTATCATATCTGTATTCATGTGTTAGTATTTTACTAAAAATGAATACTTTCTAGATTTCATTAACTCGACTGATACGAGAAATATTGGTTGCTTAAGACCGTTTCCTTATCATATTTCTAGTTTTTTTAGATGTTTCAACCTCTTAAGGAGCATTTCTTCTCTTATCCATAGATTTTCATGTACGTATACTATTTGTATTTCTACTGTAGTGTGTCTATATATATAGTCCCCTGCAGACGGAACTGAAACTTTCGTGGGGAAGGGAGAAATATATTGACTCTTTGGATGGGGATGATAGAAGTGCTATTGCATGGTTTCATTTGGGGGGATGGATGGCCCATAATTTAACAAATTATGAAGGCATTAAACTATGCCCACTATGCGATGACCATGAAAACTGGCAGCATATTATAGCATTCTGTAGAGAGACAGAACAACTTAGATTACAGATGCTGCCGGAGAGATTTCTCAGGTCGGATCGAGGGAGAGTGGCGTGTTGGGATCTTTTAGGACGGATCGAGAGTGAATCAAAAACATGCAAATTTTTGGGTACAGTAAGAAAATTGAGATATAACAAAATTGTAGATTAAGGCTATATGTATTAACAATAAGAAGAATCTCAATATGGTCTTTGTTTTCGATCTTTATTCTAATATATATAGTCATTAAGTTCTGATACTTTACGCCTGAGAATAGGCACCCACAAGAATCTGGATGTCTCACAAGATGCCGATACATAGGCGTACACTTAAATAGAATCACATCCTCCCACAAAATGTCGCCTTTGGCCGTCATGCATATTTACCAATGGTGGTAGGTATAGCTGTTGGAAGCACCGCTGAAAGATGTTGGCAGGAAGGTCCCATATGGCTTCTCTTGTGGCAGTCATGACCTATTCGGAAGAATGAAATCTACGCCCACGTAGGATTGCTTCATGCGAGGATAGAGAAAAAAATCGTCATGTGATCATCACGTTGGTCTTGCGACAGATTTCCTGGCACACTGTGCTGGATAAGGTAACACGAGACATGTCCAGGTCATCAAACAGAATTTTGTAACAAGTACCACGGCTGACCCCTACCACTGCTGCCAGATCGTCTACTGATTGGGAGCGGTTAGCACGCACCAACGTCACAACTTCTTCGATCTTGCGTTTAGTTCGAATTGTTTGTGGCCGACCAGTACGCACATCATCTTCCAAACTGTATGTGCCTTGCAAAAAACGACGGTGCCACCTAAACACAACCCTGCGACTCAATGCGTACTCACCGTAAACTTACTGCATCATTTGAAACGTTTCGACAGCGGTCTTGCCTAATTTCTGACAGAACTTGATGTTGCCCTAACTGTGACATCTCGAGTTCCGACATGCACATTCAAATCACCATCACGACAAAGGCCGTAGTTCTGCTTGCAGTGATTGCACTCCACTGTCTCTTGCTGGGACGAGAGACTAACTGGCAAGGTACCATACCACGGCGCCACCTATGCGCTATAGCGTAATACAGCCCCACTATGCGCTCAGTCTCAAAACTTAATGACTCTACCACGTATATATTGTGATACTAGTGTGGGAAAGAATCTCGGAGAAGTTGAGACGTAGTCGAGTTTTTTCAGTTTCTGAGATTTTGTTAAGGCATTTCACTCATGTTATTACATCATTTCTTTGGACTGTGGATATTAATTTTAATTATAATGTGATATTAATGAATATAAATTATCACTATGATATACTTACAGACTGTTGAAACTCATATGCAATGAGAATAGAGTACTTGAAAATCGTTGATATTAATATTGTATTATTTAATAAGAATAGGTTAAGAAGACGTTTTATACCTGGAAATTTATCATAAATAAATAATATAAGCACATTTGAATTTGAAGAAGATACGTTGTGGCGATTTGAAGTAACCGAAAATTTATTGAATGTTGTGAATATATGAGGAAAATTATCAAAATGAATGAATGGATTATGTATTACTAGTCCAGTACATTGCGATGTGCAATGGTGACTACAATGGATAACAGTAAAAATCTTTCAATTTTTTTTTGGAAAACCCTTTGAATAAAACATCTTTATAAATGTGAGGAATGGTAGCGATATATTACGATTGTTCTTCAGGAACTAAATATAGAATATTGGATTCAGCTTATTATTATGATTATTATTGCTATTATTACAAACACGTGCTGTTAGGTAAAATAATGCGATACCTCTTGTCCTGATCAACCAGAATTGAAACTTGTTATACCAGTTGTGACTTTTTCGCTTTTATACTATCTCTTCAATGTTTTTCTTTTCGTTCAATGTCTATTTACTTATTGTTTTTACAGACAAAATGGCCCAATGTGAGAATCGAACTTGGGGCACCAGAGTGGATAACAGAGCCTGTAATGACCACTTTATGATAATGGAAAATCTTCGTATACTATGAATCCAAACTCAAATGAGAATCAATTAAATTGTTACATACAGATTATATATATATATATATTAAACGTGTCCACCGCTGTGGTCTCGAGGTGGCGTGCTGCTTTGTCACGCATCGGGCCCGGGTTCGATCCCTGGTCGGGACAGTTTTTCTGGGTGAGGTCATTTATCGGGGTTTTTCCTCACCTGTAAGACAAATGTCAGGCCATCATCACCATCCTTATCATTATAGTCATCATCATCCTTCACCGGTGTGGAAAGCAACGGGAAGCTAACACACCTACAATTCCCAAGTAAAGCTGCAAAGCATAGCATGACATTGCTATGATTGCAGTGAAAGACCTGCCCTCGGGCAGAACTACTATGGATGGATATTAAAAATAGAATGCGAAAATTGCATTTTTTTTTTTTGTATTCAACTAGAAATTATGCTTTGAAATGAGATGACATTCTCTGATCAAATGCGACAAGAATTAATAATGTTAAAAGATAGCATACAGTCGATTTCAGTGGAACTGACTTTTAAAATATGTGTGGTTCATTTGTTTTATAAAATTGTCAGTTGATGGATAAGTTGTTGACTTGTTGGGTAGGGGTGGATGCCTCCCTCGCAGCAGATAAGGCGACTATGTAACGGCACTTTATTATATTGTCGGACGACCAGAATTTTGCTATCGTCGTTAAGTCTAATTGTCAGTTTGTTGGAAAAGTTGACAGGTTATCAGGTGGGGTTTAATTAAGTGCTAATCGTTATTTATAACTCTCCAGGGTTGCGTGTTGGGAGTTTATAGACAGTCATGCTCTGCAGTTTATGTATCCTTCATGCTGAGCAATTTCTCAAAAAACAGCCATCATCTTGATTAATTGAAACCATCTTTATAATTACTACAAAATAAGATTACGCTCACGAAAAATGATTTAAGAGCACAGGTCATTAAATCATTTTTCCTGTCGTAAAACTTGATTAATTTTCAATAATAAATTAATTTTGGCTTAAGAAGATGTCTGAAAATTAAATGTGATAGAAATGCCAATGATTTCTAGAACATGAACAATTTTGAATAAATATAATAATAATAATAATAATAATAATAATAATAATATAATAATATTTATTTTACTGGCAGTGTTAAGACCTTAATGTCTCGTCTACCACACAACCAAGTTAAAAAAATGATTCTTACATCTAATTATCTAATATATAAAAATGAAGGTTGGTTGGTTGGTTTGTTTGCTTGCTTGTTCGTACTTTATGCGCGCTCATACCGCTGATCCGAGAGTGATGGGGCTTTTTGCGAAATGTTCAAGAGATTCCCGGGATGAACATAGGCTATAAGAGAATTGTGATACTCAACTCCTACACCCTTACAAATCGCCCTTTGTAGTGGAAAACGTGAAAGAAGTAGATGTTTGGACGCATTAGTGGCTTACGCTGCCTAAACCATAACAAATACACAACATTAATGTACCTAGATTTAACGAATGTAATATAAAATGTACAAGATAGAAAACTGAGATAGAGAAAACTATTATTGGCATACAATTGAATAAATTTAACTCTCGACAAAAAATAATTATTTAACAATAGGTAATTGTATAAGCCAGACCTAAAAGATCCAAGTATGCGGCAACCCCCCGATATCTTGAGGAAGGGTATTCCAGGAGCGGGCAGAGGCTACTGTGAAAGAAATAGATTAAGAGAAAGTGCTATGAAGAGAGAATGTTAGCAGACATATATAGGCCTACATAAAGGGGTAAGATGTAGCGTAATTGGTTAAGACAATGTGCCACAAAACGGATTGTTAGGTTCGATTCCCGGAGGAGTCAGGGTTTTTAAACTGACCCAAACCTTCTGATGGGGTTGACTCAGCCTCTAACGGAAAATTTGTATCAGACCCTTGTTCCGGGGATGAAGGCAGCCGTCGGGCAGGGCTGATAACCCGGCTGACATCAAGAGCAGATTGTCTACAAAAAATGGGAGTCTTATCCTCCACTACCCCAAGGGTGTCCTATTGCCTGTAGTGGGATGATTACTTTACTTTTTATTGTATATACGGATAATTCAGTCTCGTAGACTGTAATGTGACACGAATGGGAATTCAAAGAAAGACATAAAACCAGAGGGAAATCACTGAGTAGGTAGGCCAAGATTGGGGTGGCACTATAACATTAACCATGATTTGAGGGAAGTAGATTATACAGGAGATGATGTGAAAACATTAGGTCAGCATAGGGAGAGCTTACACCCACGCGGATATAACCTACGAATTCGATAGTAGCGCAGAGACTTATGTTATGTAACCTACTCACTACAATCTAGACAACCGTAAACTACCTAGACAAGATAAAATTATTAAGAAGATATAGTACTAACTAACTTACTGGCACTATCTACCCGTAGGTTCGCGGCCGCCCGGACATAAGTTCTCCATACATCCATAACCTGAGCTAATGTTTTCGAATCATTCCCTGTATAATCTACTTACCTCAAATCATAGTTAATGTTATTCTCCCCTATCATTCTTGGTCTACCAACTGATCATTTTCCCTCTGATTTTCCACTGAATTTGAAAATTTTCCCAAATTCCAAAATACACGGCCAAGATACAGGATTACCCATTTACAAAATACTATAGGGATTTGTCATACCTCAGAAATGTGATAAAATTTTACAGGTATACTGTATAATTTACTTATTCCTACTACCCTTAGGACTTCCTAATGCCTGTAGTGGATCATTATATATATATATATATATATATATAATCTGAATTTTGTACATGTTGATTAAGTGCAAGGGAAGGGCCGTAGGCCTATACTTTAATTTGGCCATGATAATTAAAACATTATTTTAAATAAAGGTAGTTTTATACAGTTATTTCATGTTTTATAATTGTTTAATATAACTTACAGACCTGAATGTATAGATTTAATCCACACTTAGTATTGTACACATGTGCTGGTTGTATTAAAGAGAAGCACATATGACTTTAATGTTGCTTGAGTAAATAAGACAATGTTATTATTATTATGATTATTATTTTAATATCATTATTATTATTATTATTATTAATTTTAATATCATTATTATTATTATTATCATTTTATAAATACCTAATTATACTTATTATACTTACTAATTATACTTATTATACTTATTCCTACTACCCTTAGGACTTCCTAATGCCTGTAGTGGATCATTATATATATATATATATATATATATATAATCTGAATTTTGTACATGCTGATTAAGTGCAAGGGAAGGGCCGTAGGCCTATACTTTAATTTGGCCATGATAATTAAAACATTATTTTAAATAAAGGTAGTTCTATACAGTTATTTCATGTTTTATAATTGTTTAATATAACTTACAGACCTGAATGTATAGATTTAATCCACACTTAGTATTGTACACATGTGCTGGTTGTATTAAAGAGAAGCACATATGACTTTAATGTTGCTTGAGTAAATAAGACAATGTTATTATTATTATGATTATTATTTTAATATCATTATTATTATTATTATTATTAATTTTAATATCATTATTATTATTATTATTATCATTTTATAAATACCTAATTATACTTATTATACTTACTAATTATACTTATTATACTTATTCCTACTACCCTTAGGACTTCCTAATGCCTGTAGTGGATCATTATATATATATATATATATATATATATATATATAATCTGAATTTTGTACATGCTGATTAAGTGCAAGGGAAGGGCCGTAGGCCTATACTTTAATTTGGCCATGATAATTAAAACATTATTTTAAATAAAGGTAGTTCTATACAGTTATTTCATGTTTTATAATTGTTTAATATAACTTACAGACCTGAATGTATAGATTTAATCCACACTTAGTATTGTACACATGTGCTGGTTGTACTAAAGAGAAGCACATATGACTTTAATGTTGCTTGAGTAAATAAGACAATGTTATTATTATTATTATGCTTATTTTAATATTATTATTATTATTATTATTATTAATTTTAATATCATTATTATTATTATTATTATTATTATTATTATCATTTTATAAATACCACCAGGTTTTCTTCATAACATTTCTGGAATTCTTTCCTGGTATTGGCGGAATTGTAACCCACTGGGTAGATTGCGGGGCTGTAAGGCGGATTTCGTTACACCGATGATATGATAGGTGATAATGATGAGACAGGAGAGTCCTTAAACCTGAACGTAATATAAATCCAGGCCATGGGCGACCACAGGAATATTTCCCTTAAAAAATCCTGTGTACTGACCGGGAATAGAACCCGGGACCCCATGAACTGTAGTCAGAAGCTTTGACTACTAGCCCATGAGGCTGGGTCATTATTATTATCATCATCATCATCGTCATCTAGGGTTTAAGCCTGTTGGCTCGTTCCGGTTTCATGAAAGCTAGAATTGTTAAAATTGTTCAGACCATCTTCTGTGTGGGCGTCCAACATTTCTCCTTCCGAACTGTTTATAATTTAGCAATGATTTTGGAAATCTTCCTTCTGGCATTCTATCAATTTGTTCTTTCTAGTTGTTCCTATATTTAATTATTCAGTCTGTAAAGTTTGAAAATATTTAGTTCCTTACTTCTTCTTCTTTTTATTATTATTATTATTATTATTATTATTATTATTATTTTCTACACCATAATACTAGGATAAAGAAATGGAAGAAGAATCTGGTTTTAGAAGTGGTAGGTCATGCACAAATAATATATTTTGCATAACACAAATGATAGAAAAAAAAGAGCTACTAACAGAGATTTACATTTGATTTTTGTCGATTTAACCGAAGCATATGATAGTATTCCACTAAAAATGTTATGGGAAACTTTAGACAATTCTAACATACCAAAAAAATAGTAGAAGCTATAAAAGCATTATACAAAGGATCTATTTTGAAAATAAAATTTGGAAATCATATAACAAAGGGATTTACTATTACAAAAGGTTTAAGGCAAGGTTGCAGTTTATCTCCAACTCTATTTAAAATTTACCTCGAAAGAGTACTAAGATAACTGGAGGAAAAAATGTCAAAAAATGGGCATACCATCCAACATACACATGTACATTCACTAAATTTTGCAGATGACCTGGTATTAATAGCACAGGACTACGATGACATAGAATATATGGCTAAAAAACTAAAAGAAGAATGTGAAAAATGGGGACTTTATATAAACATTGAGAAAACCAAATACCTGTGTGTAGGAGAAGAAATGGAAAATAAATTTCAACAATGGAGAAGAACTAAAACCTAGTATTGAATGCACTTATTTAGGAACAAAATTAGACAATTCAGGCGATAACACAGTGGAAATTAAAAATAGAATCGCAGAAACAAAACAAGCAATAAATGCTTTAAACTCAGTTTGATGGAGCAAAAATATTACAAAAAATAGAGAATTACAAATATATCAAACTATAATTCAGAGCATTTTAACATATGATGCTGAAGTTTGGCAAATTCCTACCAGGGAAATGAAAATAATTTTAAGTACAGCAATGGATGTTTTAAGAAGATCAGCTGGAAAATCTAGAATGGATAGAATACGAAATAAAGAAATAAGGGAAATTATGGGTGTACAAGAGGAGCCAGACATCATGGACATTATAGAAAAGAAAAGATTGCAGTGGTATGGTTATGTCAAAAGAATGCCAGAGCAAAGATTGCCAACAATTGTTATGGAATGGATCCCAATGGAAAGGAGGAAGAGAGGAAGACCGAAGAAAACTTGGATAGAAGGGGTACAAGCAGCTATGAATATCAGAGGAATGGAGGAAGATCAATGGATGGACAGAGAGGAATGGCGTTTGGTTTCCGGAAGACGGCGGCAGATGCCATGATGATGATGATGATCTACACCGTCGTCGTCATCATCAGTGTTTTCTTTTCAAGTTCGAGGCTTACTATCTTATCCTACATTATAATTACGTACCAAATTACCTGGAAAATAAATTTTTAGGCTGTAATGAATAATTTTGGTATTTACTATACTTGTGTGTGTGTGTGTGTGTGTGTGTGTGTGTGTGTGTGTGGTGTGTGTGTGTGTGTGTGTGTGTGTGTGTGTGTGAATATTAGTGTTAAACTCACTTTTATAACTTCTACGCTCTCTTAATTTTAATAAAACTTTTGTTCATCCTTGATAATGTAGATTGTAATTGTGCATGCCATAACGCTTGATTGGGATTGAAATTCTTTGATGTCCGACATAAAATTGGCATTTTATTCTTCCATTAACGTTTAATATAGTGTACATGCTGTTATTATTTTACTTGTTGCGCATACACACACACTCATCGTTACAGTTAATATACTGTAGAGCATTGATTTGCATTGTATTAATAAGGACAGGTTGCTAGGAGCCAGTTCATTACTGCTTAGTTTCCTCTGTTCAAAGATCAAAAGCAATTTATATATAAAACAAGTGTAAAAAACAAATATACGAGAGCAAAGATTTTTATCCATATAATCGTGTTAACCAAAGTATCAGTATATGAAACTGAAATATGGAGTTTAAAACAGAGCTTAAGGAAGAAATTTCTGTCAGCGTAATTAGATTTTTTAAGATGCAGAGAAACAAGATTAGAGAAAATATTAATCTATTATTCTATGCCACCGCGCCACCTGTGCATATTTGATCAGAGAACTGGCGATTGCTAATGTTGTGTTGGCCAAACTGATACCATTGGCAATTATTTCAATATAGTAAAAACAAAAAAAAATAATTATATTTAGAATATCTTTCATCTTCAGCATGATCCCACTAGAGCCAATTGCCAACATTTTACTCACATGTAAGCCAATTCTATCCTAAGAGTCCACATACATTAGTGCGAAAGTTAGTGCAAGAAAATGAGAGAGTTAGTACTCCAGATTAGTTTAGCGTTCACTTGTTTGTTAGTGTGTTTTGTGATAAGTTGGCTGCACTGTCTGAATAATGACTAATACATATTTTACATTGGAAATGTGGTGATTTTAGGTTACATTGAACTCAACTTCTCACTTCATTTTAAGGCATTTCTCATATATGTTATTTTTTAAGAATTCAACATATTTACTTCTCTCATGTATATAATTATTCACATTCTGGTGCATAAATTGTTTTTTTATTTATTATTTGAATTTATGTAGTGGTATAGAGTACCTAAAGAAACTTGCAAATAATACGAATTATGGGAGGAAAGAGACATTTATTCACATTACAAGAGATTTGCCTGGATAGCTCAAAGGTTTACTGCAGATTTTATGTTCAATTCCCAGTTCAGTTCCTAGTTGTATATATTTCACTTTAGTTTACGTTTCATATTAAGAAGTGCTGAAGAAAAACAAAATTAGATAATGTATTAAACATACAAATAAGATAAACAAGGGATGATATAGATATCATTGATGAAATACGGAAGCAAGAGATATTATGATATGGGAACACAGTTAGGATGGACAATATAAGGTAGCCAAAGAAAATCTTAGAATGGATACCACCAAGGAGAAAGAGATTGGTACAACCTAAACACAGTTGGAAGAATAGTATCCAGGAAACCTGAAAGGAAGGAGATTGGAAGAAAAGTACTACACAGACGCAGGGAAATGGAAATTAGGAACCGTGAAACAACAACTGTTGTATATTCTGTAAAATACAAATAAATAAATAAAATCTTGTTTTTCGATCTGAATATTTAAGATATAAAGTCGGTCACGCAGGAAGGGCGTAAACTAAAGGAATTCCTCAGCTAGTCTAATCTATTGTCCGGTATTAATAGTTTACGAGAAAGTATATTTCTTTTGTTAATTAAATCGTATGTATCAAGTTCGTTGCGGGACCCGATCTTCCGAATTGTAGATTATGCCTTAACCATTGCGCTACGATATGCCCCGGAGGAGGGAATACATAGAGAAAAGGAGATATGGCAGATGAGTTAAATCTATAGGTATGAGAGACTGGTTAAGTTTCTGTCCCTCTTTCGCATAGAGCAAATAAACCAGACAGTTTCAGCTTGATTTCCACTTTTACATTGAAAGTTTGAATGTTTTCGCTTAACGAGTTGCCGTTACAGAAACGAGCTCCATGCCTGTCTGTCACAAACAAGAACAAACATACAAAAACGTAATTCTCTTCTATGTGCTGACTTACTTTGAAGTATTCTTTGTTTTTTCTCCCTCAACCTATTCGTATATTAATTTATCTCATTTATCTTGTGATATTTTAATTTACTAAGTATCAAGAAGGACATAAAGGAGATGGATGTGAGAAGAAGGAAAAGTTGAAAATAATATTTAAATTTTGAAGTGGTAGAATATAAATAAAATGATAAATTCTAGATTTTTTTAAATCTACATAATTGCAATGTTACGAGTGTATATGCAGAATGAATGGATGATGAAAATTTACCAAGGAAAGTTTTAGATTGGATTCCAGCAGGCAGGAGAATTAGAGATAAACCAAAAAACACCAGGCTGCAGGACATAAAGAAAACAATTAATAGGTAGTATAGAGGACAATTCTGTTAGAGCGTAAGTAAACAGGACATGGGGGGGATGCTCCACTGAATAATTTCAGATAGGAAACCTAGGGTCCGAGAAGCCAGCTTACGTTACGGAGATATTACAGTAAACTTGTATTTCACATTACTGTCTAGTGTTTTTATTTAAATTGTTAATCTGTTAATTGCAACTACCATCTATAATACAATTAACGTACCATTTTGTATCTTACAACAGTTGCTCAAACTGACGCCCACCAACCTCGATGAAAATATGTCATAAGCGTACAAGATTCTGCCGCACCCTGGTGTGTTTTGAATCACTTCACAGGTAGTTGCAATCCTAACAACTAATTCTATGTCCTTTTTCACCGGAGTTCTCAAACACAAGTTACTTTAGATATCCCCATAAAAAATAACACTGGTCAACAAGATTTTTGTCTCATGAGTACCAATAGTTGTACTTAATGAAGTTTTTATCGTGTTATGAAATATGTATTCAGAATTTCTCCATCACCCACAGTTTTTTATTTCAATTTCAATTAATGGATTTAAATAATTATTTTTAATAAACGTTTTTTCGTCCATTTGTCCATTGTAAAATGAAACCAAATGAGCTAACTCAAATGGTTTCAGCTATGGAAAAGAGATATCAAGGCAAATGCAATCCTAATATGCTGGCCGATTATTGTTGGACCATCAAGAGGGATGCTCCACAGGCGTAATATAGCAGAAAATCGTCATTTCTTACTTTCTAGGTGAGTCCGAATGTTCGAATATTGTGTAGTTACGAATGTAGGAAATATTAAAATGTTTGAAATTATAAATTTCTGTCTTTTAGAAACCTTGCGTGATGGAGAAAAACCGATATATTTGAATTCAGGAGAAAAAATACTATCAGAATCACATATTTTTCTTTCTGAGACAAAAAAGTTTCTTTTTTGTTGCTCAGTGTAATCAAGGGAAGTCAGGTCAAATCCTGCATCATGAATTCATGATATTCTAGTCAGCAGGCGTTTCTTTGCAGAAACTAAAGGATTTAATATACGTAAATAAACAGCCCAGTACATTAAACTTGTGTTCACATTAGTTATAAGCTGGTATTTTAACAGTAAAGCTAGACATTGTGATAGACAAGTTTACTTCCATTTCTCCTTAGGCTGGCTTCTCGCACCTTAGGATCCCTACCTCAAATTGTTCAGTAGAGTATCCTGTGTAATTTTTGCACGCTCCTACAGAATTACTGTGTATAGGGACAAAGGCATTCTCATTAATCCATTCATGCACATAATTAATTAAATGAGTCATTTTGCTATGTTAAGAGAGGTGAATGAAAAAATCAAACATAGGCTCATCCCTGGAAACGCGTGCTATCATGGGACTTTTATCATGGCAATCTCTCTAGAAAATTGTTAAATATATAAAACGGCTATTTTTCCAACTATAATACAGTAAAACCTGTCTATGAAGGAACATGACGGTTCCTTAAATATATTTCCGTCTTGGCAGTTTTCCTTCTTATAAAGGGTTCCTAAATTAAAAGCTTGAATTTTCTCACGCAGTGTAAGGGTTTTACATGCACACTTTAAAGACATGACGTATTGACTGAAATACAGACAAAATAGTGTATGTAACACAGCTCAGTTTTCACGGCAATACAAAACTACTTTATTACACAAAAGCGAGAAGGAACTCAACTACAGGATTACTGAAGAGTTTCCCAACTCCCTAGCAGGTAACATAAGCAGGCAAGGAAAAGCGAGGGATGCCCCCAGTGTCACACATAAGCAAGGGCATCCCCGCAACACAAGAAGTTAAAACGATATAATATAGAAAGCGTCATATGCAGCATTTTTACGTGTGGTCATTAATACTGCAATTAGTACGTGCTTAAGAATAATTCTCCGTCTTACTGAGGTAAAAATTAACTATTGGTACTTTAAAAACCATTCAGTTTCCTCGTTATGAAGGTTTCCGGCTTATACAGGACGATTTTACATATAAAATCGTACCGTTCTGGAGATTTTTCCCCCGTCTCTACAGGTTTCCTTCTTATAAAGATTCCAGCTAAGACAGGTTTTACTGTATAAGGATGTGAAACATGGTATCTAAGTTTAAGACAAGAGAAAACGGTAACAGTATTTGAGAATAAAGAGCTTAGGAAAATGTATGCAGCAAAGGCGAACAGACATGTCAATGGAGAAAAATACTATAAATAAATAAAATTGAGTTATATATTTATGGGAAACCAAATATAATTAAATTAGTTACCTCCCGTATCCTGAGATGAGCAGGACATGTAACACGAATGTAGAATGAAAGAGGAGCATGGAAACTTCTTGAAGGAAAACAAAATAGAAAGTGGCAGTAGGTTCGCCGTATGTAATTCGTTACGGCAATACGCTACAAGCCGTAAGATCGAGGGTTCGAGTCCCGGTGAGGTCAAGATTTTTAAATTGACCTAAACCTTCTGGCGGATACTGTATGATAATCGATGAATATACACATTTTTTAAATATTAATTTTTATTGAACAATCATCATATCTTCATTCCTTCAGAATTCGCTAAAAAATCTAACGGTTCAAATAAAATATCATTTTCTTTCATATTTAAAAAATTATAGAAAGTCCACAAGAACTGAAATGTAATTCAAACTTATTAATGAACACCTAATTTGCAATCAACCTGTACTTTATCATTAATCAAGTGTTACTGATACATCATTAATAACATTTAAATATTAATATAGCTAATTGTAATGCGTGTTACGCTCAAATGATACATTCATTTTGTCAAATGTAATTGGTTTTTGCACGATGCCACTAATTTTAGTACGTAGGAACACTGTTGAGTCCACTGCTGCTTTTTAATGGCAAATAAAATTTTATACGGAAGAAGTAGAAGGTCCAAGATATTGCATATTGGCATATAAAAAATTAGTTAAAATAAAACAATCCGATTCCGATTGAGGGTCTTTCCACTTTTCAGCGGTTGCCCTTTTACCAGCCGGCTGCTGGCCCTTCACATCCACATGTGTCAATCACAGAGGTAGATGATCAACAACATCCAGTGTAGGGTTGACATGTGGTTAGCATGTCGAGTCCCCCAGCCGTTATAGCTGGTTCCTCAACCTGGAGCAGCTAATTATTGTAGCTACCCAATTGCCTCGCGATGCTGGGTGGGCACCGGTCCCATACTGGCCGAAATACCTTAACCGCTCGGCTGCGGCGCGGGACATAAAATAATCAAGAAATTAAAAATAAATTATTAAAACTTTACAAGGATAATGAAAATATCTGGAACTATAACAAATTCTATAATCTTATCCATATTATATATCTGCAATAAATAAAAAGATATGCATATTGACATAAATGGAATGGACATTTGAAAAGAATGGACGATACCAGAATACCGAAAGTAATTCTATCGTATAAACCAAGAGGACGGCGAGATCCTGGACGACAAAAACGCAGATGGAGTGATACCTGAACAGGACATCTGGCCTAAATCATGAAAGGAAAAAGGAGAAGAAGACCTCAACGGTACTTTTTAATGTCACACGCCACTGACTCTTACAGTGGCGCAACCTGTCGGAGAGGGATTTTAAACTATGGACCACAAATAGACTTTTTAACCACACAAGAACATGGAGGGTCTCCCTGAATGAATGATTAGCTGAAATATCAGTACCTCCTTCGAGACAACAAAACGTGAAGACGAAACACGCTGTTCACATACACATTCATACCAAACATGGCGAATATGGCGATGATAGTTACGATGGCCAGATGATGTTCAAAGACTGTTTGCGCCTTAAAGATTCTTGACCTTTACCTTACAGGTGAGGAAAAACCTCAACAAAAAAAAAAGAAAAAGAAAGTCACTCAGGTAACTTGTCCCCACCCGGAATCGAACACGGACCAGATGCATATGAGGCAGCGACGTACACTGAGACCACAATTGTGGACGATACTTTGATTTAGGATAGAAAATCAACAATGAAGAATGAATAGTATATAAACGCCAATGGAGTAATAGGGAAGACTGGAGAAGAAATTGAACCAATATTTTACACAAAGATATTGAGCACCGGTGCATGTGTCTATAGTTTTAAAGCAATTTTGTATGAATAGAGATTATTGTTATTATTATTATTATTATTATTATTATTATTATTATTATTATTATTATATTATTATTATTATTATTATTATTATGCCTTTTATCCAAACTCATCTCTCTCACATTGTTCAGTCGGACGGATTTAATGGACGACGACTTGCCAGTGAAAAGATTGACACAACAACTGTGAGGCGAAACAGGCAATTTGCCTAGCCCGTGAAGTGAAGAAGAAGAAGAATAAGATGCCGTTTATTTATTTAACAGGTTCACAGTGTTTTCCATCTTCCTGCGCCCAATTAATCTACTGTAATACTTCTCCACATCTCTCTATCATTCCAATCTCCATGGTCCAATTCGTTTTCCTTCTCAACACACCATCAATCCACGTTATTTCCTTCATGCTGCTCAACACACCATCAATCCACGTTATTTCCTTCATGCTGCTCAACACACCATCAATCCACGTTATTTCCTTCATGCTGCTCAACACACCATCAATCCACGTTATTTCCTTCATGCTGCTCAACACACCATCAATCCACGTTATTTCCTTCATGCTGCTCAACACACCATCAATCCACGTTATTTCCTTCATGCTGCTCAACACACCATCAATCCACGTTATTTCCTTCATGCTGCTCAACACACCATCAATCCACGTTATTTCCTTCATGCTGCTCAACACACCATCAATCCACGTTATTTCCTTCATGCTGCTCAACACACCATCAATCCACGTTATTTCCTTCATGCTGCTCAACACACCATCAATCCACGTTATTTCCTTCATGCTGCTCAACACACCATCAATCCACGTTATTTCCTTCATGCTGCTCAACACACCATCAATCCACGTTATTTCCTTCATGCTGCTCAACACACCATCAATCCACGTTATTTTTTATCGTCCTTTTCTTCTTGGGAACCTGTATTCTGTCATTCTTTAACATGACCATACAATTTCAATTTTTTAAAATGAAATCCGCAATTCAAATTCGAACGTTCATCTTCGGTTTAATTACGCTGTTTTCTATTTTATCTCTTCTGGAATTTTCAGCTGAATCCTCCAGAAATAAATTTCTGGATAATTTAAATTACTTATTGTTCTAGATTTTAAATTCCATGTTTCTGCACCGAATGTCATTGTACTCATTATTGTATTAATTTTTGTTTTTCGCACAAGAATTAAATACCTATTATTTTTATTATTTTTATTATTATTATTATTATTATTATTATTATTATTATTATTATTATTATTATTATTATTATTATTATTATGTTCAGAACATTATTGGACGAATATGAAAACTGAGGTTTGAACATAAATAAAAAGAAAAGAAACATTTTATATGGGATGTGGAGCCGAAACCGAAAATTTAATATTGGAAGATCAAAAGGGGTATATTAGAGGATGTGAAGAATTTGAATATCTGGGAGTAAAAGTAGCAAAAGAGGATAAACAAGAAAGTGATATTAAGAACAGAATAAATTAAGGTAGAACAATAACAGCAACGATGAATGGAGTCTTATGGAACAGACATATAACCAGAAAAAATAAGTTACAAATATATAATTCAATAGTGAGAAGTACTGTCACATATGGAGCTGAAGTTTGGAAATTCAACAAAAACTTAGAACAAAAACTTATGTCGATGGAAATGGATTTGTTGAAGAGAGCAGCAATATGTTCAAAATTAGAAGAAGAAAAAACTTTCATACGAGAAAAAAAATTAATTTTAGATATTCAATAGTAGATTGTAAAAGATATAAGCAATTAAATTGGTATGGGCACGTACGACGAATGCAAGAAGAAAAGTTACCCAGGAAAACATTGGAATGGTGTCACCTGGAAGAAGAAGGAAAGGAAGACCTCGAAACTCGTGAATTCAGGAAATAAGAACTGGAATGAGAGCAAGAGGACTGGAGGTCATGGATTGGATGGATAGAGACGAGTGGAGAAGAAAAATAAAATTTTAGGCACATAAAGATGTGTAAACATTAAAAATCTGTATATAAATAAAGAATTATTATTATTATTATTATTATTATTATTATTATTATTATTATTATTATTATTATTCACTAGAATCGTAATGCAGTATACTGCTACTGATTTTTTAACTTTGCATCTAACTTCCACGTGACTGGTAAATTACTAATTATGAACAAACATTCGGTCAAATGATAACAGAAACAATTTCATAGCGAATTTCCTACAAATTATAGTGTAAAGATAGAGTAACAATGGCCAATGTATACGAAGCATTATATTGCTTCTAAATGATGCGAAAGAGCTCGTCTATCTCTTTCCTCTTTGTATTGTTTAGAAACTACAGTCTCTGCTTCTCCGACACCATGTTTCCTCACGCAGATAGAAACAGGCTCACAGGGCTTGACTATGTATTTCTCGCTACATGATTCTACAAGCGACAAATACAACTTCTAATTTTACACTTGTTAAATTAAACATATCCTCCTACGTTTAGTTGTTGCTCATAGTGATTAATGACATACGTTCGGTGCTTGGAATTCACACTAATCTTCCCGTTGCTCGAGAAGAAGATAAAGGAGTTTGGCAACAGTTGTTACAAATTACATAAATGTGTTTTTATTGAGTAGAATAATATTTTAAAGTTGCCAAATCACCATCATATTAAAGATATATATTTTGAGTTAATTATATATTTTAATTGTGTTCATTAAGCATTTACATTAGTACCACAATTGTATTATGTTTATTAATGTAAAAAAATATTACAAAATGATGGTTTCAACACAACTATATGGATTGGAACACTGCATCTTAACCAAATACAAGGAAAGGAGGATAGAAACTAAACAAATGAGGTTTTTGAGAGATGTGGCTGGCTATACAATAGCTAATCGGAAACGAAATGAAGATATATAAACAGAAATAAATATATTCAAACTATTAGATACATCATACAAATATGGATGAATGGACCATATCAATAGAACAAATCCCGAAACAGATTCTTCACTACAAACTACTAGGACAAATAATGTAGGAAGACACAGCAAAAGATGGACAGAGCAATTCTATCATGAGATCGGAACGGACCTTAAGGTCTAATACTTGATGATGATGATGTATTTCGTAATACCAAAGAGAGATGAGCAGGCAAGCGAATGGAGAAGTCTACTTAATAGTGAAGTTATGTTATCTTTATGGGAAACCAGATATAATAACAACAATTAAGTCTCGTAGTCTGCTATGGGCAGGACATGTGGCACGAATGGAGAATGAAAGAGGAAAACCAAAAGGAAAGTTCCCAATAGTTAGGCCAAGAATGCGATGGGAGAATAGTTAACCAAGTTCATTATACAGGGAATGATTGTCAAATATTAGCTCAGGATATGAGATGATGGAGAGCTTATGTCAGCGCGGTAATGAATCTACAGGTTCGATAGTGTCATTGATTTAGTTATTTGTTTTTGTATTTCATGACAACTTGTCCTCGTGTGGTATTAAATTTTAGTGTTAACAAAAGAGAGATATATTACATACTGCAGCGATGTCAGCCCCTAAATTTGGCGTGTTGAAAAATTCGCTTAGTTTATGTAGATATTGGGTGACGGACCTATGTATCTTTGCATAGCGTAATTATGTCAGATACAATTTCAGAATGTATCTGATTAACTATTATTGAACTCAAATGTTTATTCCATACATTATTTCTTTTATCTATCCAAGAAAATACAAACTGTTAAGGCTCAGTCAAACAGGAGGTGATCTGTTCTCGCGGACAGAGCCGCATGTCCGCCGCTGCATCATCCTGGTTAAATAGAAGGCGGTCTGCCATAGTGAAGCACTCTAGTATGCAGCAAACAGAGGGGCAATTCTTCTTCGTCAGAGGAACTGCTGTACGCATTGAATTGAAAACAAGAACAGAAAACACGAATTATTGAAAGATTCAATTGGAGAATTCACGCAATACGCTTTCGATATGTCCGTCGCCGTGGCGTAGTCGGTATGGTTCCTACCTTCCACTCCGGCGACCCGGGTTAGATTCCCGACGGAGTAGAGGATTTTAAATCTCCACCTTGGGTCTGGGTGCGTATCCTGTCCTTGTGTCTATATGTGAGAATAAAAGTAAGAACCGTGTAAACAAAAAGGGGGAAAAATGTTTTCATTCTGGTTCGCCTCGACCTGTTAACATTCCGCGGCGGACTGCGTTCGTTCTGTCTGCGCGCACAATCCACCTCTTGTTTGATCCAGCACCTCTTGTTTGATCCAGCCTTTAACTTTCAACTTTATCCTTGTAATAATTTTGAATCTATCTCATTGTGAAACTGTAACGGAACAATATCAATAATCTGTGTAAATTGAAAAACGAACTTAGTCTAACGCTGCGGATTAAATGTAACAGCATTGACACAGTTACAATAGGCCCGGCTTCGATCCCAGTCAGGAAAAGTTTTCTGGGTGATATTGTTTCACGGTTTTCCCTCGCCTGTAAGACAAATATCAGTCCCTGAACACCATATGGCAATTGTAATTCGAGACTGGGTTTTTAAAGGGTAAAATGCTCGAGAAAATCTAGAAAAAAGGTGAATTTTCTAAAAAAAAATGGATTAAAGGAGCATCTGGAAATAAATAGTGGAATTGGTAAGTATTGTTAAGTTGCTTTTCTTTGCTAATAAATAATATATTTAATTGTATTCAATATTTTACGCTTCAATATCTTTGAATATTATATTCTGTCTCTAAATGTAGAATGTGTTTGTACAAGGAAAATTGCCTCTCTACATAAACAGAAACTTGGTTGTGAACTTCAAATCACTCAACTTTACTAGACTTTCAAGGTCTATATTTTTAGTTAAGTTTGTTATTTGTGTGAAGTATAGAGATTTATGTCAAATGTTCTCAAAATAGGGATAATAAATACCGACATTGCTGGAAAAGAAATCGTACATTAAAAACACACGGAAAAAGTTATATCCTCATAATTTCGAGTTTTAAACTGACAAACTTTTATATAGATTACTAGCTAATACGCTGTTACGCATAAATAAATGAAAATTAATGTGCTTTTATGTTTAGTTGAATAAGTAAAAGGGAAAATTATTATAAATTTATATTTTTTAGATACCCCGTGCTGATTACCCGGCGTTGTCCGGGAATCTACTTATTCCGATCTTCTTGACATAAATGAGCTGAAACACGAAAATGAATGTGTTTTATATTTAGTTAAATAAGTATAGGGAGAAAATTATTTCGTAATTATTTTTAGATTTTTCTTGGCATAAATGAGCTGAAAGACAAAAATTAATGCACTTCTTATGATTAGTTGATTAAGTAAAATGAAAAATAATTATAAATGTAGATCGTAATTATTATAAGATTCCCCGTGCTGATTACCCGGTGTTGCCCGGGAATCTACTTATCTCGATCTTCTTGGCATAAATGTGCAAAAAGACAAAATTCGTTATTGTGAGTTATCCGTAAAAGAATATCCGCCATGTGCTGCTATACTTGCACAGGAATCTACGTACTTACCTCGATCTTCTTGGCATCAATGAAAGACAAAAATGGTTATTATGAGTTTTCTGTACGAGATAAACATATGCTGTCGCGGACTTTTTTGTAGAGCTTTTTGAGACATTCAATTCTGTGTACATTAATTTTGTGTATTTGTTATGGTTTAGGCAGCGTACGCCATTTAAGCGTCACGTATTCCACCACAAAGGGCGATTTTTAAAGGTGTAGGAGTAGAATATCACAACTCTATTATAGCCTATGTTCATCCCGGAAATCTCCTGAACATTTTACAAAAAGCCTCATCAGAATCGGATCAACGGTATGGCCGCGCTTAAAGTACGAACAAACAAACATTCATTTTTATGTATTAGATTTGCTGTCTTGTGAAATAAAACATCCTAGTAATACTCTACTTGCCTGCTAGATATCTCATTGAGTCGGTGTTTAACCGCATGCCACTCATGACATATTTGGGCAAATAAGGCAACTAAAATGAACTTGGTCTATAAATTCCTGACAAAGGAGAGCCTATGACTCAACAATGGGCTACGTCATTAATCACACATAGATATGTATGGATATACTTTGTAATCAGCCATTAACGTCCAAGTTCGATATTGCCACATACTTAGTTATGTTTATGTATGCCACACGAGTTACTAGCCACTTTTCTTAAAAATACATTAATGTCACTTTTCAAAATAGCATTTTCACTGACGTCTGAATGGTATTTCCAGTAATTAAAAGGACGGTGCTGTTTTAACAACGTAATTATATCACTAAAGACTATTATTAATAGAACGTAATGTTTTGTCATGGAGCAACAAATACGTAATATTGAATCATGACATTAGTGTAATATACATATATATAGTCTATCTACCATAAGATCAGAGTAAATGAAATGGAAGAGTGTTGTTTGTACAAATTGAATGGCACAAGCTTGAGATAAGAGATGAAAAAGATTTGGACCGTCGCATTGGTTGCGTATAAAATAAAAATGTAGCGCAATAGCATATAGAGTGGTTGATTTAACCGCGAAATAGCAGCCTACCAGTGTGGCAAGATTAAACTTTGTGGTTTGGTTTTCCATGTATTGATGTCTGACCCTGTTGTAAACAAACAGTACACTGCCTATTCCAGTATCTTCTTCGACCTATGTTTACTTTATCAGAAAGACAAAGATATTGTTATAAAACTATGTTATCAAAATAGACATCCATCCATCCATAGTAATTCTGCCCGAGGGCAGGTCTTTCATTACAATCATAGCATTTTAACGATATGCTTTGCAGTTTTACTAGGAAATTATAGGTGTGGTAGCATCCCGTTGCTTTCCACACCGATGAAGGATGATGTTGATGATAGCCGGATGATTTTCGGGGACCGTTGGGCCCTAAGATTCCTGACATTTGTCTTACAGGTGAGGAAAAACTCCAAGAAAAAAACCTCAACCATGAGCCTGTCCCGACCGGGAATCGAACCCGGGCCCGCTGCGTGACAAGGCAGCACGCTACCTCGAGACCACAGTAGTGGACTCAAAAATATAAAATGATCCAATTATAAGTAGGCCTATAATAAAAAATAGCTATAACTTCTGCACTAATACATACCCATATATGAAACCAATTGCTACAAAGAGTGAAAAGTGGGAATTGATTTACTTTACGTTCCATATCTTTATATATAAATGTTTGTGATTTATATAGTTCTAAACCCTTTAACAGATCTTCATGAAAATTTGTACATGTTTTCAAGTACGTCGAGTGTTTAGCCACTATCTATAATGCTCTAAAACCGTTAGGTATAGGAGTTCACCAGAAACGAAAATTAAAAAGTCGCTCCAGCGGTCGAAATTTTCTATGCTTCATAACGAAGCTCAATATCTGCTATTAAAACACACAGAGGTAAGTATTATTCAAAACTCGGTAAAATCCGACCATTAGAAGTGGAGGTTTACCTGAAATCCGAAAATAAGAATTAACTCTAGCAAGCCTTCATGTTTGGTTCGTCACAATGTATAACTTTGTGTAGGTCCTATACACATTTTTAGATAGGACGAGTGTTTAGCTGCTATAATACTGTAAAAACATTAGGTGTAGGAATTTACGTGAAATGGAAATTAAAAAAAAACACACATTTCATTCATTTAAGCGTAGCAGTGCACGCCAAGTATTAGCTAGTGTGTGTATGTATATATATATATATATATATATATATATATATAGTCCACCGCTGTGGTCTCGAGGTAGCGTGCTGTGTTGTCACGCAGCGGGCCCGGGTTTGATTCCCGGTCGGGACAGGCTCCTGGGTGAGGTTTTTTCGCGGTTTTTCCTCGCCTGTAAGACAAATGTCAGGAAGCTTAGGGCCCAACGGTCCCTGAAAATCACCCGGCCATCATCATCATCCTTATCATTATCGGCATCATTCTTCACCGGTGTGGAAAGCAACCGGAAGCTACCACACGTATAATTCTCTAGTAAAGCTGCAAAGCATAGCATGAAAATCCTATGATTACAGTGAAAGACCTGTCATCGGGCAGAATTAATATGGATATATATATATATATATATATATATATATATATATATATATAGGGAGATTGTTAACCAAGCTAATTTAGTTATTTATTTACAGACGTCAACTATATATAAATGTTCTGATGTATTTTTTTTTTTTCTGTATTTAATAATTTTCACTGGTTGTGTGAAACAGAAGGCTTTATTATTATTATTATTATTATTATTATTATTATTATTATTAATATGCGTTTTGGAATGGAAACCTGAGGGAAGACGAGGCATAGGAAGACCTAAAACTTCCTGGAGTCAGATGTATACATGAAGGAGAAACATCTACAACCAGGAGATTGCATGGACCGACAAAATTGGCTATTGGGAATCGGACGATGTCAAAGACATTAATCAACCGATCATCTATCTGTTATTATTATTATTATTATTATTATATTATTATTATATTATTATTATATTATTATTATATTATTATATTATTATTATTAATATATGGATGCCAAATATATCAGAATATCATTAACTATGATTTGAGGGAGATCGATTATACAGAGAATGATTGGAAACCATTAGCTTAGTATATGGATGTATGGAGAGCTTATGTCCGCACTGCATGAACCAATGGGTTCGATAGTGTCAGTCAGTTAGTTATTATTCTTTACATTATTGTTATTATTTTCCCCTTAGTTTTCTTTGTAAAGCACTTTGTTCTCAAATGCTCGTATTGTATCCCTACATATTTTTTTTTGTATTTCTGATGACGTGAACGCTAGCTTTGAGTTCTGTTTCGCTAATTAGTTTGATGCCATGTACCTGCAAGATTATGTTACAGTTTGCATTACGTCAGCTCGGTGGCCTACATGACATATTCATGTATACAGAAATTGTTGACCAGCGATTGTCGCCCAGTCTTAAGCCCTCTGTCAGCTATCTAATACATCAAAGTGCCATCCATTACAAGTTACAAACCAATTACGTAACTTCTAAATTGACATGCTCTTTGACAATTCTAGAGAAACTCGGCTCGTTTTTAGAATCAGAAGTTTCTCTCGATTTCATTTATCTAAATATCTTACCTTATAACAGAAAAAAATTAGTTTGAATAGGATTAAAATCAGTATCAATAGAGATGTTACAGTGACAACACAACAATCAGCCAGAATACAAGCTGCTGAAATGAGATTCATCAGGCCAATAGCAGGATATCAAAGAACAGACAAAAAACATAACACAGAAATAAGACAACTAAAAGTAGAGGAATTAAACACAGCAATAGAAAAATACAGAACAAACTGGAAAGAACACATGGCAAGGATGACTGAGAATAGAATACCAAAAGCAGCATACAGCTATTCACCACGAGGAAGAAGAAGTTTGGGAAGACCAAAGAAAAGATGGAAGGAGCAGCAATTTGGAGCCGGAACAGGCTAGTAAACAAGCCTAAACCGTGAAGAAGAAGAATAAAGATGTTTTCTTCTCTTTATCAGTGTATATCCATAGTAATTCTGCCCGAAGGCAGTTCCTTCACTGCAATCATAGCATTGTCAGGCTATGCTTTGCAGCTTTACTAGGGTATTGTAGGTGTGGTAGCTTCCCGTTTCTTTCCACACCGGTGAAGGATGATAATGATGATGATAATGATAAGTATGATGGTGATGATGATGGCCATATGATTTCGGGGACCGTTTGGGCCTTAAAGTTTTCCTGACATTTGTCTTACAGATGAGGAAAAACCCCAAAAAAACCTCACCTAGAAAAACTGTCCCGACAGGGGATCAAACCCGGGTTCACTGCGTGACAAGGCAGCACGCTACCTCGAGACCACATCGGTGGACTATCAGTGTATAACCTGACCAAAAGAATTGTATATTTTTAATCTTATAGAACTGTTGCACACGTGAGACAGGTCTTAAGAAAATATATGTCTCACAAAAAAACTATCAACAATTATTGCATGCCGAAACCTACAATCAAATTTCTTCCAGGGAAGCGTGATATACCAAGGCCGTGTCAAAAAAATATTATCTGCCGTTTTTAATTGCAAGGCATTAAAATACAGAGCCAAATATCTTGTTTATACTATAAGGAAGTAATACAACTCGAAAATTGGTAGTTTTTATAAACCTCACTACCTGCCGTCCGCGCCGCGTCCCTTCTCACTTCACTCTACTCTTACTCATGCAAAGAGTCAATCTGCTTCGTGCAGAGAGTTACTATTGCTGGATTCTATCTTCGATTTCTGTGCCTTGCAGTTAAAAACTGCAGGTGTTTTTTGGTACATTACAACGCTTCTCTGGGAGATATTTTAAGGTAGGTTACGGCATGCAATGGTTGACTGTTCCCTTGTCAGTATTTCCAGTAAATTATTTGCTTCCTGAATCATTATATTACAACCCAACAACCGAAGCCCTCTATATGAAATATACAAAACAATACATTGAGAATTCCTGAAGATGAAGCATGTCTTCGAAAAGCTTTGAGTTTTAATAGTTTGACAATGTTTGTAATAGAAGTTATTATAGTTGAGGACGACTGTTTTATAAGGTACAAAAAAGCTTCTTCTTCTTCTTCCTCCTCCTCTACGCATGAAAGTTGGCAGCTTGTGGCGTGTTCATTCACTACAGGTCCGGGGTATGGTGACGTCCATCCATCGTAGTTGTGGTCTTCCTAAAGGCCTTTTATGCTGAGGTGTCCAGTCACGTACTTTCTTCACTAGTCTACTGTTCTCCATTCTATCTATGCCATCGTTACAATTTAGTCCTCCATCGTTTATCTAGAGGTTTATAGGTTCAATTTCACATTCTTCTCTAATAACAGAGCTGCGAGTTTTCTCTTTCAGTGATTTTCCTACGATTTTCCTTAAAACTTTCATTTCGGTTGTTTCGTTGATTTGTTTTGTTTTTTTCGAGTTTCTGCTCGGCATTCACAACCATATGTTAGAACTGATCTTATGACAGATTTGTAAATTCTTACTTTTATATCTATCTATCTATCTATCTATCTATCTATCTATCTTCGGGTTTTTACAGCTGCTGCCGTCTTCCCGTGCCAAACCTTCAAAGCCTACGGTCTTGGGCATCTTCGATGCTTAGCCCTCTAGCTTGCATAACTGTCTTCATGTTTTCCTTCCATGTTAACTTTGGTCTCCCTCTTTTCTTCTTTGTGTTCGGATGCAATTCATATAGTTGCTTCGGCCATCGCTTATCTTCCATTCTTAAAACATGTCCTAACCACTTTAATTCCTTCTCCTCAATTCTTTCAATTATGCTTTTATATCTATTCTTAAATTTTTATTTTTCCAAACAGTGTTGCTTAAACATCCCGATATTTTGTTTACATTATTTGCTTGATGGAGGATTTCATCTGTTATTCTGTTGCTGCTATTAATTGCTATTCCTATACATTTGAATTAATATATATATATATATATATATAATTGAAATAATTTTAACCTCTACGGTATTCAGATATGAATATTAAAAGTATAGTTATAGCCTATTAAAGAAATTAAAAGTTCGTAAGTTTATGAATATTGTTAATTTTACAATGACAGTTACTGAAAATTCGTCCGCTTGTAGCGTGCATATCGGTATTTGTGTTGTAATTCTCCACACTTATTCAGGTGAAGACTATTTCAGTCCATAGAGTTTGGGGTCACACAGCTAACAATCAGCTTCCCTGAGGATATTTTCTTTCAGTAGCATTCTACTGCTGCTTGTCCACAAATAGCCTTGTTTACCCCCCCCCCCCTTGCTCTCTTTCTTTTCTTTATTCTATTTTATGTGACTGCTTCAATATACAGTACATACACTGGGTACTTGTATTGCCTACAGGTAGCTACATTATAAAAAAGTAGACATGGACACAAAACTGGATTTTTGTTTAATGAGATGAATAATAATTAAAATATTATATACTGGAGCTATGTTTTCCATATTTATAGACGACAAAAAAAAGAACACTTATTTGTTTACATTGTAACATGAAAACGAATAAAAAAAATATTTGTCCCAATTCCCAGTTACATTACAGAAATGTATATTAGATTTTAGGTCTATTTATACACATTTTATTAAGTAACTTTAAAAACTGGGACTGGAAACATTAATCATAAGTAATGCCACGAGTGATTCCCAATTTATCTAGAGGATTTGGAAATCAAGAGTGGCATTTGTTAGGATTATTTAACGAATAAAATTAAGCTGTTTACTCACAAATCATTATTTAAATATAGTTATTTTAAAGTATTTGTATATTTAATGTATATAGCTATGTTTGAAAACAAATGAGAAATGTTCGGTTAGGTTTCATTTGTTCATCACCGCAACTTGTTCATACTATTTATTGCCAAATTGGATCGCAATATTGTAAGAATGCACCCTAGTGGAGAAAAAAGAAACACATCAAACAACATTATAGATTATTAATTCATTTTTTCGGAAACAACTCGGTAAAATTAGTATTTAAAAACACAATTATTGAACACACAATTATGGAATTTGCAGGTCGAAGGAATCTGTTCATTATTTGTTATATTCAACGTATTTGTTAGAGAGTCAGTCACTGCAAAATAATGCTCTGACCTGTTCAGAATATTAATAAGGAGGAGCTTTCTTTATTTTGGTAATCAAAATTCGATAATTATCGAGGTGAACAAGACTGTTATTGGCTGTGAAAAAAAAAATCATTCAAATGTGATTGGTCTTGACTCCCATTCGGGGCATGAGTTAAGTAGATGAAAAACCTAAATATTTGGCCACACATAGAAGTACATTATAACAATTTAAAAAATGGACAGTTAATGGCAAATGAGGTAAAAACTTCTCAATGGCTGAATCCAAATACAAGTATCTAGGACAATAATTACGAATAGGATTAACGTCAAGAAATAAATTAAATATAGTCCTAACTCTAAAACCGAATGATATTATGTATTTCAGATTGTCTTGTCATTCCAAATTATCTCTAAAAAAATGCACTAAAGAGTTTAAAACGGTATGTGAAACATATTATCTTAGTTTAAGCAGAGAGTAGAAACTTATGAGTATTTGAGAATAAATTTCTTAGGAATATGTTTGGACCGAAGACAGACGAACAGACAGATGAATGGAGAAGACTATGCAATAGTGAGCTACATGATATTTATGGGAAGCCGGATGTAATAAGAACAGTTAAGAATCGTAGACTACGATGGGCAGGATATGTAGCAGGATTGGGAATTGAAAGATGGGCATGATACTTATTGTTGAAATAAACCAGAAGGGAAGTGCTGAATAGGTAGGCCAAATTCGGGGAATACTATTAACCATGAATTGAGAGGGTGAATTATACAGAGAATGATTGTAAAACATTAGCTCAGGATAGGGATATCGTATGTCCGCGTGGCCATGAGCCTCCGAGTTCGATAGTTCCATGTAATCTTTTAGAACTTCATCATCATCATCTTCATTCATGGATTAGGTCTGTTGACCCGTTCCGACTTCAGCCCATCTCTTTCTAGGTCTGCCCACATCTCGGGTGCCTTTTGGTTTGTATTTTGTTATTTGTTTTGGATATCTATCTTCATTCATTCTGTCTATGTGTTGCTTCCATTTTTGTCTATATGTATCCATTTTATCAGTTATTGCAAATATTTCAAGTTCCTGTCTTATTTCTGTGTTCTTGATTCTGTCTTCCTTAGTGCACCCTTTAACAGATCTCAAAAATTTCATTTCTGCCGCCGTTATCCTACTTAGGTCTTGTTTTTTATGTATCCAGGCTTCTGAACCATAGAGCAGTACCGGTACTGCCAACATTTTATAAAATTTCAGTTGGGTCTCTCTTGTTGTTTTGTTATTTAGTGTTCGTTTTATCGTACCACATATTCCCTGGAATTTTGCTATTTTATTATTTATATCATTATCATAATTAAATGAAATGTCACAACCTAGATAATTGAGATGGTTCACCTGTTCTATGATTTTGTTTCCTATTACTATTTTGGATCTGATTTGATTTTTCCCTTGGAATGCCATTACCTTAGTTTTTTCTATGGATATTTTGAGATTATATTGTTCACATATATTATGTAGTTTAAAAATATTCCTCTGAAGTTCGTCTTCTGTATTTGCTATTATTACCTGGTCATCAGCGTATAATAATGTTTTCAAGTAGTGTGTTTTATCTAATTTTATTCCTTTATTTGTTTCTTCGTTCCATTTTTTTATTATATCATTGATGTATAGGTTAAATAAAACTGGAGAGATACTGCATCCTTGTTTAACTCCTTGATTAGTATGAATTTTATTTTTACTTACTTCATTTCTAGTTTTTATAACAAAATTTGTGTTCCAGTACAAACTCTTTATAGCTGCTATTAAGTGTTTCGGAATTCCTTTTTCTTTTAAAATTGTCCAGAGTTTTCCTCTGTCTACTTTATCAAATGCCTTGACAAAATCAATAAAAGCTATGTGTGTTTCTATGTTATATTCTCTTCTTTTGTTTATAAATTCTTTTATCGTAAATATATTATCCATACATGAACGCCCTGGTCTGAATCCACTTTGTTCTTCTGTTAACATTACCTCTGCTATTTGTTTTAAACCTAAATGTTAAGATTCTTGAGTATATTTTATAGCCTGCAGTTAAAATGCTTATTCCTCTGTACTGTAGTTGTTGCAGTCTTTACGTTCTCCTTTCTTAAAAATAGATTGTACTATTGCTGTTGACCAGGTTTCTGGTATTGTTGCTTGTTTCCAACATAAATTTAAAAAATGTAATAATCTCAGTTTAAAAAAAATTCCTCCATATTTTATTAATTCCATATTAATTCCGTCTATTCCAGCTGCCTTTCTGTTCTTTGTTGTTTTCAGTACTTCTTCTAATTCTTCCATTGTTATCATATCTATTTCTATCTCACACTCATATATGTTATCTTTAGTTATTTTATTTTCATTATACCACAGTTTTTTATAATGTTCTTCCCATTGTTTCTCCTCAATTGCATTGATCTGTATTGTATCTTTTTCTTGTTTATTTAGATGTTTCATTACTTTATAGGCTATTTTTTGCTGCCCATGTATATCGTATTCTAGTCTGCTTATATATCTATCCCAACTGACTTTGTGTGCTTTCTTAATTTCTCTTTTGGCTATTGCACTTTTATGTTTGTAATCAGCTCTTAATTCTGGTGTTCTATTCTGTAAATATTTGTGATAAGCCTCTTTTTTATCTTTTATTATCCTCCTCTAATTCTTCATTCCATATTCTTAAACCCTTCTTGTTATATATTTTATATTTTGTTCCTAATGCCTCATATGCTGCTTTATCAATGCTTTCTTTTATATTATCCCATTCTCGGTTTATTTCTTCGGAAGTAGGTTTTAATATTAATTGTTCATTTAGCCTATTCTGATACAGATTTTGTATACTTTTATCTTGTAATAAATGTACATTGAATGTGGTCTCTTTATTTCTATATTTGTTTTTAGTTTTCTTCCATCTCGCTAATATATTTATTTTTGAGATTACTAAATAGTGATCTGAATAGATGTCACTTCCTCTAAATACTCTCGTATCTGTTAATAATGATGATGCTTTCTTATTGATTAACACACAATCTATCAGTGAACGAAAACCTCGTGCTGACCATGTGTATTTGTGAATATCTTTTTTCTTATAAAATGTATTTGTTATTTTAAAATCATTAAAAATTGCAAATTGTTTTAATTCTTGTCCATTTTTATTTATAACATTTTCTCCATGGATCCCAATTACATTTGCCACTGGTTGATTCCCCACTCTAGCATTAAAGTCTCCTAATAATATTATTATGTCGTTCTTGTTTATCTTATTTATTTCCTTTTGTAGAGTAGTATAAAATGTTTTTGTTTCTTCATCTCTCCCTTCCTCCGGTGCATATATTGCTATAATTGTCATATGTCCTCTATTATGCTTAAATCGCATTGTCATTATTCTTTCGTTAATACAATTATACGTGTCTATTTTGGATCCCCATTTCTTATCCACAAATATCGCCACTCTGCTTTCGCTCTTTCTTTCTGACTTACTCCACTGTAAAACATCATCATATCATTTATCATTTGTGATCCTTTCAATTTTTTTCTTTGTTTCTGAGGCAGCTAATATATTTATACTTTTATTTTTCATTTCTTTTGTTAGTTTCAAATTCCTTGCTTCCCAAGCCTCTGACATTCCAAGTCGCTATTTTAAGGCTGGTCATGTATTCCAAAACTCTTTTATACTTTTCTTGCTGTGGTCGTCATAAGGTTTATCAATCCGGCTTTTCTTCTCTGCTGAAGTTTATGAGTAAGTTATTTTTTACTAGTAGAGGTTACCAGCCTCTAGCCAAACCCCTCTTCCTGGAGGGCAGGGAACTGGAATTTCGGAGTGTCGTCTCCTAGAGAAGTTGCCTTCACTACGGCTTTGGGGACTTCTCTTCTCCCCACGTAACCCTGTGGACGGGGCCCTACCCAGGTACTACCCACTGGGCGAGTGGGACCTGGAGCTCACAAAAGGGCAGGGGCGCCTACTCCCTGGTGTGGACCTCTATCAAGGGTTCCACTCTGTTACCCTAATCTTTTAGAACTTAAAAAAAATAAAAAATAGATAAATTGAGTCACTAGACTGCGACGGCAGGACATGTGGCACGAATGGGGGAATGAAAGAGTTGCATGGAATCTTGTATCTTGTAAACCCTTGTTTCCCTCAACGAGGTTTAGGCGCTTTCCCCCTACTGGGAAGACATTGAACCATACTAATTTAGTTACACTTGCTTTCGTATAGATATCATTGGAGTGGCCCATGGTCAGCGTTCCGCCTCAAACTCAAATCTAGAAAACCAAGGTAGTACTAGGACGGGAAAATTAAGTAAATTTTGCTTAGATGCCTTTTTATTCAGGCTTAAGGATCTTTTACGAGCCTGAAAATCTTCAGACTCGGGATCCACGGCTTAAAGTCCCTCCCGGAGGACTTGCTCCGTGGATTTTTCCATGCTAAAAAATCCACCATTCCTGGCCGGGTTTGAACCCGCTACCATCGAGACCAGAGGCAAGGAGCATAACCACTAGTCAACCGCAGCCCATTGAATGGAATCTTCTTGTAGGAAAACCAGAGGGAAAATGCCCAGTTGGTAGACCAAGAATGAGTTTGGGGGAATAACATTAATCATGATTTGGGGAAGTAGATTATACAGGGAAAACATTAACTCAGTATAGAGATGTATGGAGAGCTTATGTCCGCGCAGCCATGAACCTAGGGGCTCGAAAGAGCCAGTGAGTTAGTTAAATGACGAGAATCTTCCTTACTATACAATATCACCCTAACATTAAACTAGCATTTTCAGCTTCTTTACACGAAACCCCAACATGTCCAAGACCGTGATTTGAAACTCTACATGCCTAGGAACTATGGGCAACAAGGTCAGAAGACTGATGACAAGTGAATAGGGTGAGTGACCTCGCTTGGCGGTGAGCAATAAAAACGAACTGACAGTGACATTGGTTGCAATATCCTGTCACCGCAGGGAAGGCCGACCGATTGCTCGTGTGGGTGGTTGCCAAAACCAAACGACAAGTACATCATTATCGCCTGCAGCAAAAGTCCTCATACTGTCTCTCAGAATGTTCAATAAGGCTGTTGGCTCCATTCCGCATATTTATTTACACTAGACACTAATTGTACATTGTTTGTTGACTCCAAATGTCTTTCTGATTGTTATCCAGTAATTCTAGGCGTGTATTTATAGACCACTTTGTCTGAATGGAATTAAAATACTAGTTAGCTGTGATATCGCGTACGTTTCTGTCCAAAATAAAAAGGCTTCGAACAAAATGTGTCAATTCTTTGACGATATGTTAATGATGACCTGATATGTTAAACAGTGTCGCTAAAGAAAATAGTAAGTCTTTTTTTTTTTTAGTTTCGCTACTAATATAAAATTAGCTAAATCAATAAAGAAATATGATGATCGCTTTTAAAACTAACAATAAACTAAATAACATAACCTCAAACATAGTAGAAGAAACGAATAAGTGCGAAAATAAAGGTGATCATAAACTAAAATGGAATAGTTGTGAGAAGTTTTATATCTGCAGGCAACAAAGCATTTTAAAACAAGTTTCAATGATTGTATTAATCATTAGGGAAAACCAAGTTTTGCTAAGCATATACTCGAGACAGATAATCAATTCAACATAATCGATAATACAATGTCAATGTTACACTAGAGAATAACCACTACAAAGCTAACATCCTAGAAGACATTGCAATTTTAAAAGAAGAAAATAATATAAACAAACATATTAAACGAAAACACTCCCAATGACATGAATATATTCTTTAACTATAACTATATTATATATTTCTTTACGCATTAAATTCTGTAACTGAACTTGCACCTGGGTACTTCCACTTGCTCATTAGAATGTCAATACTTTCTAAAAAAAAATCTGAATAAAAATAGTAACAATCCTACACCGTATTTTTGCTAGAATAACATTTAAGCCCTGAGAAAAGATTTTTCGAACATTTTTTTATGTGACGTCCAACAAACCTTTACTTTTTGGAAAATACCTTATCATTTCGAAGGAAACAATTGGTTATTTTCCTTCGCGATCTGCTAATGTATCGATCTAATGCTGGTGATAGAGTATCAAGTTTTTGTATTACTTTTTTAATACCATTTGGTATGGCCGGGTGTTCGTCGCATAAATTTCATCTCGCAAGCTGTTAGTCCGCATAAAGTGTAACAGGAAATAAACGTTAAAGACGGTTTAATTATGTATGAGATGTCCACCTCAAGTCCATTTAATTACATTCTTCTAATTCTGATGTATAGAACTGCTGATATAAATATGATTTGTCCAGTTATTGCTTTCATTGAATTGTATAGCTTTAACAATTATGATTTAATTAATTATCAAATATTATGAGGAATTATTTATTAATATATTATGATTTATTATACGTTGAACCCAATGGTAATATAGAAAACTAGATGGACAGCCGAATTCATACAGAATTCTGGGAGGAGGCAGTGAAAACGCGAGGAGTTCAAGAAACAGGCCAACGTTAAAAAAAAAAAAGACAGCCTTTAGTGATTACAGAGACGAGACTGATGCAGTGAATTGTGATCAGATATCAGTGCAAGTGCACCAAGCATCATTCATCATCATCATCACTCCAGGGATTAGGCAATTGCCCGTTCCGACTTCATATTGCATCAGCCCAACGTCTTCTAGGTCTTCCAACATCACGCCTTCCTCTTGCTTGATAATTTCTGGCTAACAATGGATATCTCTCCTTGCTCATTCCATCCATGTGATCAATCCATTTCTGTCTGTAATTCGTGACTTTATCCAATAAAGGCTGTACTTTCAATTCTTCTCTTATATCCTCATTTCTTATTCTATCAAGTCTTGTACATCCTTTTACTTGTCTTAGGAACCGCATCTCTGCCGTCTGTATTCTATCCTTCTGTCTTTTCACTGGAGCCCAAGTTTCACATCCATACATATTGTGGGAACCGCCATAACATTATACATTTTTATCTTGGTTTCTTTTCTAATTTTATTTTTGAATGTTCTCTGTATGTTCATTGTTTGTTCACACACCGTCTGAAATTTATTTATTTTGGAGTCAATATCTCTTTCCACATTGTAGCCAACATCACAGCCCAAATATCTGAAACTAGACACCTGTTCTATACTTTGATTTTCTAAAATAATTTTGGTTCTCACTGGATCTCTTCCTCTAAAAGCCATGGTCTTCGTTTTCCTTACAGAAATTTTTAGATCGTATAATTTACATATTTCATTTAATGCATGCATTGATTTCTGTAAGTCGTCTTCATTTTTCTGTATTATGATTACATCGTCAGCAAATAAAAGATTATTTATGCACATTTTATTATCCATTCTTATTCCTGGATTTACTAAAACTTTCCATTTATTAAAAATATCGTCTATATATATATTAAACAAAGTGGGTGATAAACTACATCCTTGTCGTAATCCAGTATTTGTTTTGATTGCATCTGTTCTTTTGAATCCGGTATCTATAATTATATTTGTGTCTTCATATAATGTCTTTATTGTTTCAACAAGGCACAGCGGGTATCCTTTCATTCGTAATATTTCCCATAATTTTTGTCTGCACCAAGCATCGACACAAATGTTCACAAACAAGAATGAAAAAGTCAAACTCTCTCTAGGATTAGCTTACCTATGGATGTATACTCGACCTACCCTGCCTCCTGGCAAGAGGCCTTAGCCCTCATGGGATGGTACATGCTACATTCTAAATAATGATAACATAATTTTATTATTATCATTATTATTAAACCCCAGAATTAGGTGGGAAAATAACATTAACCATGATTTGAGGGTAGTAGATGATACAGGGGATGATTTGAAAACATTAGCACAGGATAGGGACGTATGGAGAGCTTATGTCCGCGCGGCCATGAACCTATTGGTTCGATAGAGCAGTGGGCCAGTTTTATTATTATTACTAGTATTATTAATATTAATAATAATATTATTATTATTATTATTAATATTATTACTATTATTAATAATAATATTACTATTAACTAGTATTGAAGACTACGCCAATTTTGGAATATATTAAACAGTACCAACTAAATTGGAAACACCATCTAGAAAGAATGAGTTCAAATCGGATCCCCAAAGCTGTTTATAATTATATACCAAGAAGACGAAGATCGTATGAAACGCTGGAGGGAAAATTTTCTATAGGATCGTAACAGGCCTTGGCCTAATACTTAGAAGGAAGAAGAAGAAGATTATTAACTAGTGGTTATGTTCCTTGCCTCTGGTCCTGAGGGTCGCGGGTTTAAATCCGGCCGGGGTCGATGGATTTTTTAGGATGTAAAAATCCAAGCAGCAAGTCCTCCGGGAGGGACTTTTAAGCCGTGGGTCCCGAGTCTGAAGATTTTCAGGCTCGTAAAAGATCCTTAAGCCTGAATAAAAAGGCCTCTAAGCAAAATTTACCTACTTTTCCCTTCCTAGTACTACCTTGGTTTCCTAGATGCCAGTATGAGGCGGAACGTTGACCAGGGGCCACTGCCATGACATCTATATGAAAACATGTGTAACTAAATTAGTATGGTTGAATTTCTTCCGTGTAGGGGGAGAGCGCCTAAATATCGTTGAGGGAAACAAGGGGTTACAAGATACGAGAAAAGATTATTATTATTATATTATTATTATTATTATTATTATTATTATTATTATTATTATTATTTTACAGATTGTTACAACAGGCATTATTTTTCTGCATCAAATTCCAATTTCCTTCTATCTAAGCTGTCCTTTTCTTCTAATATTCTTCTGTCATTCCTCTCTGGATATCTTTCTTTCCCAGCTATGTTTATATCATCCCAGTCTCTTTCTCCCATGTGATATTAATTTTAATACCTTCTTTGGTCATCTTGTTTTGTCCACCCTGTGAACATAACACTAGAACTGTCGTTTATGTATTTCATCAATGATGTATCTATCTTCTCCCACGTCTTCTCTAATTCATAATTTGGCATTTCATCTAATCTTGATTTACTAAAATATATTTTTAGTAAATCCACATTGGCTGCTAGAAGCTGCTTCCTTAATTTCTGTTTTTCTATCTAGATTAAACATTGATAGAAGTAGAGAAGAACAAAATTAGTAAAATTGCTATACTTTCATAAAACGAAATCTCTCAACCAAACATAAATCTATTTTAAAATGTGGAACTGAAATCATATTAATTTTGTAGCTTAGTCGGTCCTGTGGACTAGTGGTTACCATATAATACTTGCTTCTGATTGCAAGATTCAAGGTTTCAAACTCGGCCGGGTTCGAGGAATTTTTCAGGGCATAAGAAATCCTGAATATGGGTTCATTAGGAAGGGAACTAATAAAGGCCGTGAGTTCCATTCATGTATTTATGGTACAAAAAAATAATATTGAAAAAGAAGCCTATAAGAAAAAAAATATCACTTGGGTTGTCAGCCCTAGGTGACGGCCGCCTTTGCCCCCAGAATAACTTGTAGTATTAATGTCCGTTAGAAGCTGAGTCTACCCCAGGATCATGCTGTCGCAACTATATTTAGGCCAATTTAATAACATTGAACCCACCCGAAGTATGCAGCTTCTAGCGTACTTTTTTCATGAATGTATGTTAAAATATTATAGCTTGGTATAGGTTGGCAGCGCATGCGCTAGAATTCTTTGACGAAATACTTCTCTTCCATTCAATTTGTGTTGGAAATCCCCGTAGTCATGTGATTTGCTTGTAAATTACATAAACAAAACACTATTGTTATTGGTTGTTACGTAACATCGTTTTGATGGTGTCACTTAACTCCAATTCAGCGATACGGGTATAGGCGCTGATAGGTGTAAAAGGAGAGGCAAATGGGAACTCTGTTATGGTAGTTAAAGATGTACAGTCAAGGCAAGAATGCATTAGCACTGTATTTTGTTTGCTGTTAAGCTACAGGAAGAATTAAAATGTTTCTGTAGTGTGTGTAATATATCGACAGAGGATGTGTGGCTGCACAAGCTAAGTCAGATAAACAAACAAGTAAGCCAGGAAGCAAAGTTTCTCCAGCTGAACATTATTAACCGGCACCAAGTGGAATTACAACAGTTAACAGTTGGCACAGAATTGTTGATTATATTTACACAGATGACGAGACAGGCTTCGGGAGACTTGCCAAGCATCTTATCGTCTTCCTTTTCTTCTTCTTCTCTTTCTTTTACATTCTACTTAACATCTGTGTCGAGTAGAAGTCAATATAAAGTTTAAACACGGAAACAAAACTAAACAAATCTTGGTGAACCAAAAAGAACATACACTAGACGTAAAACTTCCAAGTTTTTTTAGTATCTCCTTATTTTTTACTTGAAGGAACATTTTACCGTCATTAGTGAAAACAAACTACAAAGTTACTTTGAATGTTTTGTTTGCTGTTTAAACTTAACATGTAGAAATGGGTCAGTTAGGAAAACAGTGCAATATTGAAATGTTTCTAAGTCTTAATAATGTTAGAAATAATTAAATCACGAAATCGTAAAAGTGCAGGTCACACGTTGCTTCCTATGTGAAAGAACAAAGGTCCATTACCTGGAAAAAGGAAATAGACAGTATATAAGAATATATGAATGGAAGGCAGTGGTATATTTGAGCTGAACTGTTTATGCCCTATATCTCCTCCGAGCTAAGTTCCAGATGTATGACTGCAATATCATTAGTCGAATAATGGTTTTGTCTTTAAGCGTGTATGAAAATGTAGTTCACTCTCTTAACACTGAAAATAAAGGAAATAAAAATAATAAAAATATATATCTACCACATTTCTAATGTAAGTTATACAGGATGATTCATAATTCCTATTACAAACTTATGGGGGTTGTAGACTGGACTTAGTAGATAAAGTTTTGATAAGGAACCCAAGTCCGAAAACGTACCATTTCGATGTAAAATAAGTTTGAAGATTGCAACACATTGGGCTGATATCGTATGTCTTGGCTTTTAGAATAAATATTAGAGACAAAATTAAAGTATAAAATAATGGAATATTCACCTAAAAGGTCCATCTCCTCAACTTTATTAGTTATTTAACTGTAGCGCTTTCGGGACTTGTCCCATCATCGGCACGATTCAAAACTGGTGTTTCACTGAAGATCTGGTAGAGGGAGTTACATGTACTGGGTTCGTTTTCGTTTATCAGATGGTCGTTGTTGTGAACTGCTTTCATAATTTCCATTTCCTCGAGTACGTTTATCTTCGCTGCATTATTTTCTCTGTCCATTACTGTTAGGGTGTTTTCAATACTTAACATGCGATGTCCTTCATGGATAACGTGTTGTGCATAGCTTGATTTTCCTTCTGCATGAATAAAGTCTCGAAAATGTTCTTTACATCTGATGTTAAAACTTATGTTTGTTCTTCCTATATAATATTTGTTGCAGTCCTTATATGCCAATTATCTTATAAAAGTTGACTATTACAGACAAGTCAATGTATTTAATATTTTTATATTTTGGTTGAAATGAGATATTTTCGGAGGACTGCAGGATACACATACTAGATCACAAAAAAAATTAAGACATCTTAGAAGAATTACACATGGAATCTTTAGAAAACAAAATTTCTGATTATAAGTCAAGATGGATGCAACATGTTCATCGAATGGAAGATCACAGAATACCCAAACAAATGTTAAGGTATCAACCTGCAGGAAGAAGAAGACCAGGACGTCCACTCAAAAGACTTTTGGATGGTATTACTCTTGAGGCCTAAACAGGTCAACGAATGGCCTAAATTCGTGAATGTACTATGATGATGATGATATTTTTTGGTGATTGAGTTTTAATTGATAGTATCTGTAACATAATTTACCATCACCAAAAAGATCCTGCATATTAATATACATATTTACATAAATTATCAGTTGTTTTCCCCTCTGTCTCATAATAGTTGCAGCATGCTTTTGTAATTAATAAACAAAACGTTTTTGAAGTGACATTGTGCGGTAACTGCATATTTTCTCGTTGTTTCAGGTAAGTGGTCTGTCAAGGTGCATAATTATACCCTACCTGACGTCATTACGTAAGTAACTGTACTTAAAATAAGTCTATAACACGCATATTTCTCATATAGAAACAACGTAGTAAAATGTTAAATATAACCTTTAAAGATTAGTATACTGGTTGGGAAATTTTTAGCATGACCTGTTATCAACACCAGCAATAGTCCAATTTTAAACTGTACACTCTTAAAGACTTTTCTATTCATTGAAACAGCCAGCCATCCTTTAATTCTCAAATTACTTAAGTCTAAATTCATTAAATCTGTTTGAAATAGAAAAAAAAGTATGGCCTATAGATCCTAACAAAATTAAACATATAATTAAATTAACAAACTACTTCGATGTTACGATCAAATTATAGTTTTAACTTAAAACTTGTTTAAATGGAAATTAACTATTTACATGCCTAAAGGAACAAATTTTCGTCCCCGCTTTCTCCTTCACTTGATCCAGTGCTACGAGACAGGACATGGTCAGTATATCTCTTCATGTACACTTGTTGCGAACCAAGTCACTCAAGACTTGTCTATAACTATTCTTTTTGTTTTGTTTGTCTTCATTCTGCACGTTATTAAAGTAGTGTATTTATTCATCAACATCACGGATTACACCTGCTGGTCTCTTCCAATCTAATGTTAGAATTGTTCTATCCATCTTTTACTGTGTCTTCCAACATTTCTTCGTCCTAGTGGTTTGTAATGAAGAATCTGTTTCGGAATTCTATTGTTATCCATTATATTGATGTGGTCCATACATTCATCTCTGTATTGTGTATTTATTATCTTGACTATTTTATTCATGCTCTAGCAGGGGTCACCAATTGGCGGACCGGTTAACATCGTATACAACCAATTGTACTATATTTCATGTCATGATATTATTATTATTCGTTCGATTGTAAGTACCGCTTTTGATCGGAGATTTGACTGAAGATGAACGGAATTCCGTTTGAAACCTTGTATCGTGAAAAACACGATATTTGTGTAGTGAGATATTTAAATATTTCTCTGACCATATGTTAAGTTTATCATAAACTTATTAATAATTATTAGAATTAATAACTGCGTACTACTGTGCTATACCCTTCAAGTATTTGTCATGTGTTTTGTTTAATTTGTGCAATTCATACCCATAACATAATTTAAATAATTTCCTTATAATATTAATTAATTAATAAAAGCGTCGTATGTTTAATCAACTGTGGTTCCGGACCTCGACTTAATTTACTACTTTGAAAATGGACCTCCATGAAATCTAATTGGTGACCCCCGATCTAGCTATTGAAAAAAATAACAATTCACTTTACACGACGTGTCAGTTTGAAGCAATCACAGTCGATTATCCCTGATACATTTTCAAAATTAAATTGACAGATCTGATGAGCAACTGTTTGTAAATTGTCGATCCTCACTCACAAATATTTTTTATTTGAAAACTACAGAAGACCGTACGACCAAAACAATGTTAGACAGTAAATTCAAATTAAATATTATGTGAAAATCGACCAGCCTTATGGGTCAGTGGTCAGAGCTTTCTCACTACAATTCATGGGTCCCGGATTCGATTCCCAAAGGACCATTATAATCCGTTAAAATCTTTTAATGGGGGTTGAAATGAATATTTTGGAAGTCAATATTTAAAAATTAGTATACCAATTGCGAAATTAGTCTCCATGGCCTGAATTTAGGTTAAGTTTAAATTTAAAGACTCTCCTGGCGCTTCATTATTATTATCATCGGAGTAACGTAACTACGCATTCCAGGCGCCCCACTTAGGAAGTGGGTTACTATTCCGCCATTCCAAGAGGGAATACCAAAAATGAAATGAAGACAATCTGGTAAAAAAAATGTGAAATAAGTGTTTCATCTTAATGTTGTGTTGTCTCAGAGGGGCCCTAACATTGAGGCGATCATTCATTCGCGGTGGCCCTCAATGTCCTTGTGTGGTCAAACAATAATTGTGTGATTCATAGTTTAAAAAATCCCTCTCCCGACAGGTCGTGGCACTGTAATCCCCAGGTAGCATGTGTCACGTAAAAGTACCTATAAGGTGAGAGGTTAAACTACGTCAATAGAATGGTATGGAAATAAATGAGATTTTTTTTCATTTTATTAGTAGTCTTTATTAACAATTTCATACATGAAATAACATTTTTAATTCTTTCACTACACTGCCTGTATATCATAAATATGGCTATGCGTTGGATTTCATCGTGTGATTAGGCCTATAATAGTATTGTTATTACAGTAAATATTAACATTACCGTTTGAAAGATAATTCTTCAATTGAAACAAATCAGAACCAAGTCGCTTTATTGCTTTAAACTCTTCGCCATTTTGATCCGTGAGTAGTTGGCTACGCTTTTGGAACTGATATTGTATGTACATGAAATGCACACTGCAATTGTTAAATGTACTTTTTAATTCCTTATTTAATTCATATGTATTCGTATATTTGTGCTGATAGAGTGGAAGAGAAGGACTTACGGCATTAACTCTGCCCGAATTTATAAAACATTATTATTATTGTTATTATTATTGTTATTACTTAAAATTGTAAGAATGGTTAAATGTAAGAGTAAACAGTTACTGTTATATGTCGAAAGTATTGTTACGTGTCGCATAGCAACGTATGTATTGCGCGGGCGGGGCAAGAATGGTGGTCTCGCATTGGTCAGAGTAGATTTGCGAGTCGCCAATCGCGAGTTATAGGACCCGCACAAACCGGCCGAAGTGTCTGGAATGTCTTACCAGACGTTTTTATTAACATATCCTTCCTCCTTTCAGGAAGGATCGGTGGCCAGAGGCTTCGACGATTCGAAGTATCTTTAACCTAAGCCTGGAAATTTCCTTGCTCTTATATAAATAGGGCGGAGGCAGGAGGCCAGTCAGTCTCGTGTTGGACAACGACAAGTTGCGTGTACGAGAAATTCTGGCGAACGGATTCATCAGTGACTATTAAAATAAGATTAATTGTGAATAAATGTTTTCTGATAATTGTGGAAAGAAATAAAGCGTTAGGTGACATTTTAAGCAACATCTGTGTCTTCATTTACGTAGGAATATAAATAAACACCAACCCGGCCATACACCTGGCCGTATCGTCATCTGTGACTTTATTTTTCTGTTTAGATAACAATCGTAATATATTTTTTTGCGCGATAGTGCGTTTTGTCATACTTATCAGCAGTGGCGACCATTATTGAAAGTTGAACGTCCTACATTTCGGGGTTGCCAACCTAAATAACGATATTGTAATATTACATTTATACCCACGTGCGGGAAGTAAAACCACTGCCCCCTATGTATACTATGTATATACAGAAAATATCCAAAATGTAGTGTTAATATATATTATACGGAGCAAATCACTGCATTTTAAATTAACTGAACTTTATTTGAAACAATATATAGCAATAAATACGTACTTGCGGCCATGTTATCAATGATAGTTCTCAAGGCCTCCTGTCATTTCAAATAATGAACGTTGCCCACACTATTAACGTTAGTCAATTGTTTATAATGAACGCAAATATTTCCAACAAAGATATTATTTTATTATCATTATTTTGAAAACACCATCGCGCTAAAAATAATGTACAACGCACGTTTGTGAAGTGTTTTATAGAATCTCGGAAATTAAAAACCACGCTATCCCTCGGTTTTCAAAAATTTCTCCTCGATTCTGTAAAAACCACCTCCCAACCTCGCATCGTAATATTATAATCACTAGCATGTAATGTGATGTATAGTGCAACGTGGCTCTGCACGTAGTCATCCATTACCATATAAAACCAAATCCTGTACCCATTTCCTGTAAAATATAAATTTATTCTCTTATACATATACATTCAACCTCGATAAATAATAAAATAATTCAACAAGCATAATTCCACCAAATACATACAACAGCACTGTCCCCATTTATATAAAGCAAACAAAGAACTGCGTAATCACCAAATTCCTATCATAGTTATTTGACTATTTTTTTAAAAGTAATTTTCTTTATTTTGTTCCGAACGAACATTGCATTTTATTATAGGTTAAAACCATGAACCTGCTATTGAAATGGCCGATGTACAGTCCTCTACAAACTTAATGCATTATATAATCTCGTGTTCAATATGGCCGCTATAGATCTGCTTTAACAAATGAACCAGGAATGAAGTTCTAGGCACAGTGAAAACATTGAACGAGCTCATTGCATTCGATAATTACACATTTGAAACGGAATTAAATTTGATATCTGTCCAGCAGTTTATTAACCCATTAATGGACAGAGGTAACATGAGAAGAGTAGGGAGTAGGGGAAAATACCGATGTGTAATAACGGTCGCCCATTAATATTTTATCTCAATCAAGTAAATGATATGATACAGTGGAAATTCTGTAGATACTACAAATGACATCGAATTACAGCAGCTATGACAATAATAGAAAATAACATTGTGCGCACAACTAGTGAAATAGCTATAAGTTGATATGAGGCCAAAGACATATCAATTGAAGCAAATGTTTTAAAATTTCACGTTGTTGTGTCCATGTAATGGAGGATGTTTTTGGTTTGAAGTTATTTATTTACTGGGGGGTTCCGAAAGAACTGTAGCTTTACCATACTCACCAATTTTATTATTTTCTGCTAGTTGGAAGTTCCTAAAATTTCTGCGCCAGCTTCGTTGAGATATTATTCTTCAATTTTATAAAATTAATAATACTTGAACGAATCAATTGAGATGAAAATATTTCAAAGGATCATCCGGTTAGGTTTCAAGTTGGCTGGTTAGTTCTTACGGTTGCTACAGTTTAATAGAAACAAGATTTTTTAAGTATACTGAACAATGCTTAAAATTAATTTTATAAGTAACTAGCTAATACCCGCCGTGAGCTGCTATGCTTGCCCGGCAATCTACAATCCCGATCTTGTTGGCATCGATGAAAGACAAAAGTGGTTATTGTGAGTTATCCTTAAAAGATAAACATTTGCTGTCGTGGACTTTCCTGTAGAGTTTTTTGAGATATTCAATTCTGTGTACAATACTTTTTTGTATTTGTTATAGTTTAGGCAGCGTAAGCCATTTAAGCTCACAAAAAGCGACTTTTTTTTACGTTTTTTCACTACAGAAGATGATTTTTAAGGGTGAAGGACTTGAGCATTAAAACTCTCTTATAACATCTAACCTTCCCGGGGAAATCCTGAACATTTTGCAAAAAGCCCCTTGACAATCAGATGAACGGTATGGCAGCACATGCTTTTGCCCGGGAATATCGTTATTCCGATCTCCTTGGCATCAATGAAAGACAGAAATGGTTATTGTGTGTTATCTGTAAATGATAAACATATGCTGTCGCGGACTTTTTTGTAGAGTTTTTTGAGACATTCAATTCTTTGTACTTTAATTTTGTGCATTCATTGTGGTTTAGACAGCGTAAGCCATTTAAGGGTAAAAAAGGAACTTTCCACGTTTTTCACTGCAAAGGGTGTTTTTTAAGGGTGTAGGAGTTGAGTACCTCAACTCTCTTATACCCTATGTTCATCCCGGAAATCTCCTGAACATTTTGCATAAAAACCCATCACAATCGGATCAACGGTATGGCCGCGCATAAAGTACGAACAAACAAACAAACCAACATTGATAATAATAATCTGGAACTTGGTTAAAAAATTGTGCTGACGATGAAAGTCAAAATATAAGACAACAATAAAATATACTTAAATCTTTGTTATATATTATACTAAGGAAATATTCAGTAAGGGTATTTTTGTAAGATATTGTATGTAGTAGATGTACTACTAGAATTAAATTTTCTCTCGATCCTGTGTTTAAGTTATGGTGGGAAGATATTTAATGGAAGCAAGCGTAAAAGTGAAGGGGTGATGAGGTGGACAAAGTACGACATTAGAAGCAGAATTAATGTATCTTTCATTTGTCTTCCAATCGGAGCCAAGACAACTTTTCAAATGCTGTAGAAATATGATATGATTTAGGATATCTTACTGGAGAAGGAGAAGAAATAAAATTATCTTCTCAGACAACAAATACTTCTATACAATAAAATACTACTTTCAGTAATTATGAAATTAAGTAAATACTAAAAAATAATAATTTACAAACTGAAATTTTAACAAATTGGCTATTTTAAATATAATTTAATTACTTATAACATTGTGTTTCTTAGTCATAATGAAAATATTCTAACAATCTAAAATTACATTAAATCATTTTCGAATTGACTAATAAAATATATTAATTGAATTTTATTAAACTTAAACTAAAATAGTTCACGCTTCTTTTCTCGTAACAGACTAAAATTGCGAATTCTATTGTGGATACCCCTGATATCGGTATTCTGTTAGTTCCTCTACCCTCTTTTGTCTCATTTGCATGAATAAAACAAATGCTGGAACGTGAAGTCTGGCAGCGAGGAAGTCTTCCATTTTGCCTGTGGGAAATAAAAGCCAGGGTTTCCCAAGGCACCTGAGTTCTCCAGTCTTGCAGGAATTTTAAGTTTCAGAAGAAAAATCAATTTATTGTTCAAATAAAAGTAGAAAATTTATTTATAATATTTTAAATATCACAAATAACAAGTCTATTTATAAGGCCATCGTATAAAGTATTATGTCATATGGATCAGTTACATGGACAATCAAAAACTGCCAAACTAACAACATTTTAGCAACGGAGATGGATTATTGGAGATCATCGCGGAAGTCCAGATTAGAAAAAAAAATAGCAACGTTGAAATTAGGGAAATTATGGAAGTCGAAACAATGGCGGTTCCGACACTAACATATGGATCAGAACACTGGGTCTTAACCAAAAACCAGGAACGAAGAATAGAAACGTTATAAATGAGGTTTCTGAGGAGTGTGGCTGGCTATTCAAAACAGATCGAAAACAAAATGAAAATATACGAAGAGAACTAAATATATTCAAACTATTAGATAGAATTGCATAATACAGAGATGAATGGATGGACCACATCAAGAGAATGGATAACAATAGAATTCGGAAACTGATTCTTCATTACAAACCACTTGGACGAAGAAATGTAGGAAGACCCAGTAAAAGATGGAGAGACCAATTCTGGTATGAGATCGGAACAGACCTTATGGTCTAATCATTGATGCTGATGACGATGATCATGAAATTTGAAATAAATGTAGTATAGATAATTTGAAGAAATACGATTAAGATGGTATGCACATCTCAAGAGTATGACATCTCATATAATCCCTAAGAAAATCTTGCAGTGGAGAATAGATAGGAAAATGAGAAAGAAAAGACCTAGAGAAGGTTGGATGGACGGTGTGAGAATAAGTATGACTTACAAATGAGGATGTTCAGTACTGTTATATCTGGATATGATGAATTTCTGGAGGATGGCGGAAAACCACTGTATTATGGATACATTCCGAAATAAAAAATAAGTGATAAAAATATGTACTGGTATAGGAATTGAAGTATAAGGGCCAGTTTGATCAAAGGGTATTTGATTTTAATTAATATAATTTGAATTAATAAACAATTAATCAATACCATATCTCTGTATGTTTTATGTGCATAATATTACTCTAGTGTTGATAAATTAATAGCTATAGGATAAGTCAGTAGTTATGCATAAAACAGAGATAACACTGAGCAACAAAAAAGAAACTTTTTTTTTATCTCACAAAGAAACTTATGTGATTCTGATAGTATTTTTTCTCCGATATCGGTTTTTCTCCATCATGCAAGGTTTCCGAGAGAGACAGGCATTTAATTTTTCAAACACTAATATTTTCTACATTTGTAACTACACAATATTCGAACATTCAGACTCACCTAGAAAGTACGAAATGACGATTTTCTGCTATATTTTGCCTGTGAGGCATCCCCCTTGATGGTCCAACAATAATCGACCAGCATATTAAGTTTCCATTTGCCTTGATATCTCTATTCCATAGCTGAAATCTCCTGAGTTAGCTCATTTGGTTTTATTTTACAATGGACAAATGGACGAAAAAAGTTTATTAAAAAATAATTGTTTAAATCCATTAATTGAAATTGAAATAAAAAAACTGTGGGTGATGGAAAAATTCCGAATACATATTTGAAAACACGATAAAAAACTGCATTAAGGACAACTATTGGTACTCATGAAACAAAAATCATGTTGACCAATTTAATCTAGTTTAAGTCATATTTAATCTAGATCAATTACTTAATCGAATTGGTGAAACTGGCTCTAAATCACTGGCACTATCGGTCCGGAGGTTCGTCGCTTCGACAGACATAATCTCTCCATATATCTCTATCCTGAGCTAATGTTTTCTAATAATCCCCTGTATATAATGATCAGTGGAATTCTTCCGGGCTTGTTGGCTGTGGTCGTGATGCTTACAACTCCCCGACGCGACGTTTAGAAGGGACTGCGTCTGGCATCCTCAAGGGTCGGCTTAAGACCACGGTCAACAAACTCGAAAGATTTCCACTGATCTAGCGGCCGCAATTTTCGATTTTATCCAATGAAACTAGGTAAATGTATTTCAAATAATATGAGAAAGTAGTTAATCAAAACAGGGAAATATATCCTCCAAAACTGGGGAATTTATTTGAAAGTCGTAATTTAAAAATCATTCCAGCGGCCGAAATATTTGTTTTCTCGCAATATAACTAGAAGGATACGATTTAATTAGGATATTAAATATATAGACATTCCGTAAATCAGCAACATTGGGCCATATATTCGTCTTTCTGACGAATTCGCTCGCTTCATCCAGTCCCTGCGTGACGCACTTTGGTCATTTATTATCTTCTTCTTCTTCTCGGATTGAACTGCAAAAGGTTCGTTCCGGTCTCATATAGAAAACTCATCTCTTCATCGTGCTCTTGGCCGTCCCACACATAAACACCCCTCTGGCTTATATGTGAATAACTGTTATATGTCCTTGATCCATTCTATGAATGTGGTCGTGTGTTTCTTTTCTTTGATTATGTCTGTTATAAAAATAAAATCCATGGCGCGAGAGGCCTAGAAGGTCCTTGGCCTGTCACCAGGCGCTGTCCTCACATCCACATGTGTTACTCAGTGGTATACGATCATCCAGAGAGTGTAGGGGTGGTCAGCATGTCGGGTTCCCCAGCCGTTATAGTTTTTTTTCAACCTGGAGCCGCTATTTATTGTAGCTACCCAAATGCCTCACGATGCTGGGTGGGCACCGGTCCCATACTGGTCGAAATTCCATGAGAAAATTTATTTCCCCATGGAGACCCGAACCAGCGCAGGTCCCGTATCTCAGCGCCAAGGCAACCTTGGCTACGGCGACCATTTCTACTAGCTTTCCTGAAAACTCATTTCTGCATATTCTATTTTATTAGTTGATTTTTAGTTAAGGTCCAATTTTAGGAGCCACATAACAACACATGAACAGCCATACCCTTGTACAGTTTTAATTTTGTTCCTTTCCTCGTATGTTTAAAATGATTTCTTATTTGAAGAGAAAAATTATACTTGATCTATTATTCCGTTTCCTATACATATTTTTACGCGTAGCGGAGAAGATTCTTTGAATACTACAACTTTTTTTTTATTTACAAATATTTCCAGACCATATTCTTTTGAAATAACATATAACTTATGCATAGCATATTGTAATTTATCTTCAATATCAGCAATTTCTACTTGATCGTCCGTAAATAATACATTATCAACAATTACTAATTAACTAACTCACTAGCACTATCGAACACGTAGGTTCGTGGTCACGCGGACGTAAGCTCTTCATTCATACCTATCGTGAGCTAATGTTTTCCAATCATTCCTTGTATAATCTACTTCCTCAAATCAAAGTTAATGCTATTCTTCCACCTCATTCTTGGTCTATCAACTGGGCGTTTATCCTCTGGTTTTCTACAAGAAGCTTCCATGCACATCTTTCTTTCCACATTCGTGCCACGTGTCCTGTCCATCGCACTCTACGAGACTTAACTGTTCTTATTATAACTGGCTTCCTATACATTATCAGCAATAGTGTTATTTATTTTAAAATGAGTTTGCAGAAAAAAACTCCGAGTATGTCGTTAATAAATACATCAAAAAGTGCTGGGACACCCTTGTCTTACACCACAGTTGATTTCCTTAGTATTGTATGTAGTATTCTTCTTCACTTCCTGGTTTAGGCATTAGTTGCCTGTTCCTTCTTCACTAATAGATCTAAGACCATCTCTTCCGAGGACGTCAGACATCTCTTCTTCCTCTCGGAAAATAATGTTAGATTTTATTTGCTAATCTACTTTCTTCCATTTTTTCTACATGTTCTTTCCACTGAATCTTGTTGTTAAATATATTTTCTTTTATGGAGTAGATCTGCAGTTCTTCACGGATATCCTCGTTTCTTATCTGGTCCATTCTAGTGCATCCTTTTACTCTTCTTAAAAATTTCATCTCGGCTGCTTGGATTTTACTTTCTTGTTTGGTAGTGATAATCCAAGATTCATTCCCATACAAACGGACAGGGACTGTTATTGTTTTATAAAATTTTAATTTTGTTTGTTTATGGGCTTTATTATTCAATTGTATATAGTATTATAAATTTATATTTCAATTTATCATTTATTAAATTCTTGCCTTATACCATAATTCGCTTTTTATCTATTTGCACCTAGAATGAAACAGCAGATTTATCTACTAGAGTTGGAAGTGAGTCTATTATTATTGGGGAACACGAGTAATGTTAAAAGCTCTACCAGTTTTAATGGATTTGAAAGCAATACCAGATATATTCATTTGTCACTGTAATAGTGTAGATATGTACCATCTGCGTTTTGAACAATATTAAATTTGTGGACCAGAACAAACGTATAAAATCAACACCAACAAACCAACCAATATTCTGTATAAGTTGTTACTTTTTCCACAGTGTATCATGTAATAATTTTAAAACAAATCATATTAAAAATCGTTATTTTTTAGTTTTCTTTTCCCTATAATGCTCATTCCAGATACTACCGCTGTGTGTGCCAACACTCACACTCTATTGAGTAGGGCTATCACTAAAAAATTGGGACTGGAAGTAAACATCAATAAAACTAAACATATATGTTCACACATTAAAATATATTATACAATGGAAATGACAGTTAATGACAGATGATGGAAATTTAGAAGAAGTGACTGAATTCAAATACTGGGAACAATAATTACAAATGAGAATGAGATGCACAAAAATATTAAACATTGACTCAATTCTGGAAATACATGCCATTATGCATTTACAGGGACTCTTTTCCTCCCAACTTCCCTCAATAAACGTTAAACTGAAAAAAATATATAAAACAGTTATTCTCCCTGTTATATTATAAATATGGACTATTACTTTAAGGTAGGAACGATTACGAGTATATGAGAATAAAGTAGTTAGGAAAATGTTTGGACCAAAGAGAGATGAACAGACAGGCGAATGGAGAAGACTTTAACAGTGGGCTACATGATCTTTATAAGAAACTAGATACAGTATAATAAAAACAGTTATGTCTCGTAGACTACAGTGGGCAGGACATGTGGCACGAATAGGGAATTAAATAGGGGCATTGATGCTTCTTGTGGAAAACCAGAGACAAAACGCCCACTTGGTAGACCAAGAATGAGGTGGGAGAATAACATTAACCATGATTTGAGAGAAGTAGATTATACAGGGGATGACTGGAAAACGTGTCAGAGCTTATGTCCGCGCGACCATGAACCTACAGGTTCGATATGTCAGAGAGTTAGTTATAATGTCGATTCCTATACCGTATTCATTGAGGACTTTGGCACTTCCTATCATAAGAGATTGTGCTGCTGGACATTAGCTTCTTTTGGAAGAAATTAAAATCCCTTGAAATTTATCTCTCAACATTTTGTGTTATTTTCCTTCCTTTAATAATATTTTTTTTTTTTAAATTCAGTTTAATGTATACACATATGAATGTATTAATGTCAAAATATTTTTTTTAGTTGTTATATGTTATTCGGCAAGGATTAATTCATTCTTTCATCTTTGTCACAACAACTTATTTCTGAGTCTTAGCCTCGTCAAAGAGCTTCCTCCATTTAATATGAACTCATGCTTCCCTCTACCGATCTCTCAACTCCAATTCTCTAGCATTCTCTAGCGTGTAAATTTACCTCATCCTTCCAGCGAAGACTTGGTCTTCCTCTCTTTCTGTTACTTTCGGGTTGTGTGGATCATATCCTCTTAAAATTTTTAAATCCTCCCCCACCTACATGCTCTGCTAATTGAAGCCAGGTAAAATTAATAAATCTACCTATTTTCATATCTTCAAATAGAACATACACCACCTGAGAAAGTAGTTCCCTCTGGTTTTCCTACAAGAAGTTTCCATGCACGTCTTTCATTCCCCATTTGTGCCACATGTCCTGCCCATCGCAGTCTACGAGACTTAACTTCCAAATTCAAGTCTTACTGCACCCCTATAGTATAATACAAAGCTTCCTGATTCCTGACTACCTTCTCCTGGCCATCTAACTTCTTGTAATGCGACTATATCCAAGGGTGATTTATCTAATTCACGGGTTAATACCTCTAGCGCCCCGCTATTGTATAAAGCCCTAACATTCCATGTTTCTAGGAACATGTCCCTAAGTTTGAGCCTTTGGCATGCGTTCCCTGAAGTAGTCCCCCCCCGGAGAACCGAATGGGGGACTATTTGACCTCCGGAAAATTTTACCCCAGTTGAACCCATGTCCGCATTTCTTGACGGCTGTATTTTTATGGTGAAAGATCGTCACTCTTTCGACCAATGTACTTTTTTCGTCTGGCTTATCACCTTCGACCAGTTCGGCATGGGTAACTCTACCGGCAGGAATGCTACCGCCGGCATAGTTCTCAGGATCATTTAAGCACGCAAGCCACTCGACCACGACAAGGTAAAGATACCATGAAGGGAATAAACAGTAATATTAAATGTTAAATTAATTTAAGGTTATGAGTAGGTTGTAATTTAAACTAAACTATTTCAGTTTTATCGTTCTAAAAATAAATTACCATTCTGTTACAAAATTTAAATTTATTTTCTAGGCTTCTATGGCACTACATTAGCTAATGTGAACGATTATGTAATTGTGACACAGTTGCCCGAAGCAATACTTTGTACACATGGAAAATAGTATTTCAAATTACATTTTTGAGGCCAGTTAAATTGAAATTATGACATGTGTCGCTGTAGAATCTCTTTGTAATTTTGTTTTCAAAAACCTCCCATGACACTATTTCATATAGAGAAAGTAATAAAAATGAATTCAATAAAATTAGACACATTTTTGTGTAGGTTAAAGAAAGAAAATGTATTCATATTACTGAAAAATGCACATTTAATGTAAAGTATGTGTGATAAGGTCGTTCACAATGCTTCGGAGATGATAGAGTCAAAACCAAGAGGCATATTTTTATTTTAAAGTATTTTATAGTTTCAGACTTACCTGTTGTATATCTTAAGACAAGTAATGTACTCTTAGGAATAAGTGCTTCAAGAGTCCCCCACCTTTTTTATTTTATTTGTTCATATTTTATATATATATATATATGAAAAATGGAAAAATAAATGTTAGCGCTAAGATGCCTGGATAGCGTAACTGGTAGCGCACTAACGTATCAAGTTAGAGGTCCAGGGTTCTAATCACGGTTCAAGCGTTCATTTTTCTCTTCATGTTATATATACTTCTAACTAAATTTTGACAGTTAGCAATGGAAGCCAAATATGACATGAAAATAAAAATTTACGCAGAATCAGTATTCGAATCCATGTCCTCTAACTCTATACGTTAGCGCAACACCACTTCGCTATTCAGGCTCCTAGGGCAAATAAAGGGAAATTAATGTTGAAGTTAGCTGTTTTGGGTGAAAATTCCGGTTTAGGAGTTAATTTTTCTTTTCATGTCATACATACACATACCTATACTCAACCACAAAAACACACACACACACATATATATATATATATATATATATATATATAGTGAGTTTCGCTCGACTTGCGACCACTATCGTGGACACTGAGAGGACAGCGATAGTTGATGGCCAATGCTTGCAGTCACTTTTCCCGCTATCGGCCGCAGGTCGAGTGAAACTCACTATATATATATATATATATATATATATATGTGTGTATTATAACTACATTTTTGACATTTATCAATGAAGGCCAATTGTGACATGAAAAGAAAAATAAATGTCTGAGTCGGGATTTGAACCCGAGTTTCTAACTTTACACCTTTAGCGCTCTACCAACTGAGCTACTCAAGAATCCTAACACAAACATTTATTTTTCTTATTTAGGCCTATATATATATATATATATATATATATTATTTTCAATTATATCACGAGAGGTAGCGGGATATCGATCAGGCATTTATTTTTCTTTTCATGTCATATATAATATACATCGGACATAGTCGCGTAATTAGTGAATGTTGGTTTGTAAATATAATTGAGTCATAATTAATTAAAACATAATACTATTAATTTATCCTCGACATACGCGGGAGTTTTAAACGCTTAATGGATACGTGCATCTGTAGTAAGAAAACGATTATCTATTCAGTCTGCTCTATAAGCCCTGTAAGTTTGTAATGGGAATTAACGAACTCCATGGCACAACACGCCTAGAAGGCACTTGACCTAACAGCAGTTTGCACATGAGTTTATCACAGAGGCAGACGATCATCCAGCGAGTTGACATGAGGTTAGAATGTCAGGTCGCCCAGTCGTTATAGTTGGTTTTCTCATCCTAGAGCCACTGCTTATTGTAGCTAACCAAATTCATCACGATCCTGGGTGGGCACCGGTCCCAAACTGGCCGAAATTCCATGAGCAAATTTCTTCCCATCGGCCGCGGTGGACTAGTGGTTATGCTCCTTGCCTCTGGTCCCGAGGATCGCGGGTTCAAACCCGGCCGGGTTCGATGGATTTTTTAGGACGGAAAATCCAAGAAGCAAGTCCTCCGTGGGTCCCGAGTATGAAGTTTTTCAGGCTCTTAAAAAATCCTTAAGCCTGAATGAAAAGGCCTCTAAGCAAAATTTACCGAATTTTCCCGTCCTAGTACTACCTTGGTTTCCTAGATGTGAGTGTGAGGCGGAACGCTGACCACGTACCACTCAAAATTACATCTATACGAAAACATAACTTAATATGGTTCAAATTCTTCCCTGTAGGGGGAGAGCGCCTAAATCTCTGTAAAGGGAAAACATGGGCTTACAAAAAAAATTCTTCTCCCATGGAGAAGGAATTTACAAACACTGTGTATCTATTTCCAGATAAAATATTAACCATAACAAATATTGATAATAAATAATTTAAAATACTTTTTTTTTCTGTAGGATAGATCCATAATTAAAAACATTGTTATGTTATAAATAAAATATCAGTTTATTTTATTCATTTAGCATGAACAACAGAAACCTAAAATTATGAAACATGAAGATGAGTATTGGATGTCATACATTATTTGCGAATTCTGGGACATTCTGTAAACATACCTATACATTTTGAAACAAAAATATAAAAACCTACCTATAAATTTAATGCTAATGAAATATTAATTAAGTAGTACAATTACATTGTTAACACTGGAGGTACTAAATCATGCATCACCACTTAAAAACGTTCACCATGACTGGGGTAGAGGGATGGGGAGGAAATAGAAGGTAGGAGGTTGAGAGAGTTTGCCTGGTACGGGGTAAAAATTGTTTTGTTTTAAGCGCCCATAGATATAGATGTAGGTACGTGCTTTTCAATTTTTGGAGTGGCCAAGTGTTTACATGCATTTAATCTGAAACAGCTTTTGAAATCTCGAGTGTAGGGCAATGCTTTATATGGCTTGTTATTGTGTGCAGATTAATAGATGAGTTCTGTTTGTTCCAGGTATATATTCTTTTACTAATATCTAATGACAAATGCTGTATGTTTACCCAATAAACGGTAAAATATAATAATTGTTCCATTTTTACAAGTAGTATTTTTTGTAAAAAAAATACATTTGAATTCAGTTAGATTTACACAATTTTTATTTTATGTCAAAATCAACTTGTCAATATGGATGACTTCTAAGTCATGCAGGTTGCTTTTCCACGGAGTAATACGTAATAATATCGAACCATAATCATTTGTGTTCGAAATACGGTCATGCCTTATTCTACTTCTTTCACGGTTGCCTGCCCGCTCCTGGAATTCCCCTCCCCCAAGATATCAGGGGTTACCGCATACTTGATACTTTTTAAGTCACGCTTATACAATCACTTGTTAAAAAGTTAATTCTCCTCCAGAACTAAATTTATTATAGGCCTATATTTTTTTGATAGTACTTTTCTCATTTTTCTATATCGTACATTTTTATATGGCATTCGCTAAAACTGAAGTAAATCAAACTATATTGTAAATAATTATCTTATTGTATTATATGACACAGTGAAACGTACCTCCAGTCATAGCAGCACTGTTGCAATGTCGCACTGACGTAGATACTTACCATGTATAGTCAGGAACAAATAGCAAATGAAGCAATTACCCAGCTTATTTAGCGTATTGCAATGCAATCCTCGACGCCACAGACTGACATGAAGTGAGTGTACGCGGGATGACACGGCTTTAGTTCGCAAATCATCTACAAACGAAGCAGGTAAATGTTCCGCTGTGTCGGATAGTAAATATACCATGTAATAATTTTGTTTATTGTAATGTAGATGTAAGGTAATTTTCGTTTTATTTTCTAATCTATTTGAGTGATAGAAAAGGACTTATGGCGTTAACTCAGTCAGGTAAAATAGAGCTATATTAATAATAATAATAATAATAATAATAATAATAATAATAATAATTATTATTATTATTATTATTATTATTAGAAGTAGTAGTAGTGGGGGCACGCCGTAGCCTAGTGGTTAAGGCACTGAGATACAAGCCGGAGGGTCGAGGGTTCAAGTCCCGTTGGGGTCAGGATTTTTAAACTGACCCAAACCCTCTGGCGGCACTATGGCCCTGGGGTCGACTCAGCCTCTAACGGAAATGAGTACCAGACGCTTGTTCTGGGGGTAAAGGCGGCCGTCACGCAGGGCTGACAACCCGGCTGACATAAAGTGCCGATTGTCTAGAAAAAAGTGGGAGCCTTAACCTCCTACTACCCCAAGGGCCTCCGGGCCTGTTGTGGGATCACTTTACTTAGTAGTAGTAGTAGTAGTAGTATTATTATTATTATTACTGTTTTATTATTATTATATTATTAATATTATTATTATTAAAATGTACTTAGAATTATACATTTCTAAAGAAAAAATGGACATGCTTACTTTAGGCATGCTATTATGCTTTACAGGGACTAGTCATCGTAACTTCTCTAAAAAAATGTGAAACTAAACATTTATAAAACTGTATTATTCTTGCAGTTATACTTTGTAAATGTGAAACCTGGTCTTACTTTAAGAGATGAGTAGAAATGCGAGTATTTGAGATTGAAGTAAAGGTAAAGGGATCCCACTACATGCCATAGGAGACTCTTGGGATAGTAGGAGGTTAATGCTCCCATTTTTCTAGCATTAATGTCAACCGGATTGTTATCCCTGCGACACGCCCGTCATGTCAGAACAAGTGTCTGGTACTCATTTCCGTTGAGTCGACCCCAGGACTATGATGCCACAGGAGATTTGAGTCAATAAAAATCCCCATTGATAAGAATGAAGTGCTTAGGAAAATGTTTGGTCCAAAGAGAGGCGAACTAAAGGTGAACGACGAATACTACATTACAGTAAGCTTTTTGGGAATTCAGATATAATAAGAATAAATTAGTCTCTTACCCGACAGTGGTCATTGGATTTTTTAGGCTCCGGGAGGGATTTTAAGCCGTGGGTGGCGAGTCTGAAGATTTTCAGGCTCGTAAAAGATTCTTAAGTCTGAACAAAGATATATCTAAGCAAAATTTACCGATCGATCTCGAGCATCCTAGTAATACCTTAGTTGCCTGCTAGATGTCTCTTTGAGTCGGTGTATTGACCGCATGACACTCATGACATCTTCGGACAAATACGGTAACTGAAATGAACTTGGTCTATAAACTCCTGATAAAGGAGAGGCTATTGCTCAACAATGGGCTATGCCATTAATAAATCAAAAATGTCTAGTGTCTCACACAGCTATGGGAGGGTATGTGGGGAATAATGGAGGGAGATGGAAACTTACAGTAATACCAAAATGATAACTCCTAGTATGTGTGTCAATTATGAAGTGGGAGGATAAAATTAACCATGATTTGAGGGAAATCAGTTGTTCGGGGGTTGATTGAAAAATATTATATTAGGATAGGGTTTCGAGTACCAGTACGTATATCTAAAAGAAAAGTTGTTTTACTGTCATCTGATGAAAAGTTGATTTTCAAAGCGATTTTAATTCATTTCCGCCTTATTATTTCTATTATATACATTTTAAATCGGCTAATTGCCTCAAATGAAAAGCTGCGTACGTATTAATTAATTTAAAAAATTAATTTTCGGAAGTTCTATTTTAAGACGCTTTTCTATGACTCGCTTTCGCTACCTATCCTAGCACAATGTCCATCATTGTAAAAAATGTATTATTTTATTCAGCTATTCAAAATATACATATATCAAGCAAATTATCCTTTCGCTTCCATCTTCCAATTACACCAGAAATTCCAAGTTCACATCTCACAATACATATCCTCCATTATTCTAATTTCTATACCGTATCCACTACCAGACTCTGGAACTCCTTATCACAATAGATTAAGAACTTCTGGGCATTAGATTATTTTAAAATGTAGTTCTATCTATTTTATAATTGGTTTTTCAGCGGATTAAGTGATAGTTTATGATTTTTTACTTCTCTAATAGCATTAATTTGATTAATTTTAATATTTCTTCTTCTCCACTTCATGGATTAGGCTAACTGCCTGTTCCGTCATCACAGTGTCTTCTTGCATCTCCTTTTCGGCCTCCCTATATCTCTCTTTTCTTTAGGACCATATTTATAAGCAATTTTTTTGCTTTTTTACAGCATGTTCAAACTATCTTCTTCTATATCTATCCATTCTTGAGTTGATACCATCCACTTCTAATTATTTTTTTTATTTCTTCATTTCTGATTTTGTCTTCTATTGTACATCCTTTTGTTTTCCTTAAAAATCTCATTTCGCAACTTTGTATTCTACTAATATTGTCCTTTATGTAGGTATCCAACTTTCACATCCATACTTTATATTATATTATTTTAATTTGCGAATGGAGAAGACTACATTAACAGTGAGCTACATAATCTTTACAGGGAACCAGACATAATAACAGTTAAGTCTCATATACTGCTATTGGCAGGACATCTGGCACGAATGGGAAATGAAATAGGGACGTGGAAGCTTATTGTGGGAAAGCCAGAGGGAAAACGCCGTGTTGGTAGACGAAGAATGAGGTAGAAGAATAGCATTAACCATGATTTAAGGGAAATAGATTATACAGAGAATGATTGGAAAATATTAGCTCAAGATAGGGATGTATGGAAAGCTTATGTCCGCGCTGCCATGAATCTGCGGGTTCAATAGTGTCAGTGAGTTGTTATTATTATTATTATTATCATTATTATTATTATTATTATTATTATTATTATTATTATTATTATTTAACGTGAAATTTATCTTCCTGGAGGTGCAAAACATGCTGTAACACCCACATGCCCAGACCTAGGATTAATGTGGAGACTTTCGATGTCAATAGACGGTACACAATTTCTCCAACCAGAGTCCATCAATCATTGTTAGGCCGAGGGAGTTTGCCTGTTACTCCCTTTTCTCTGTTACAGATATGAGCAGCAACCATCTATATCAAACTCTTCAATCACTTTCCACTCGCGAGATGAACTTTTTTTGTACTTTGCTGCCCTTACCTCTATTTTGGATAATCATTTACCGTACATTTAAATGTGTCAGAGATATAAACTTTCTTACTTACGTTTTAATAGTATTGGGTATTGCTACCTCTTTTGTGAATGTGACACATAATATGTATATATCCATAATCAGAGAGACTAATTGAAACCGTGGTCTAAATTGACTAAATTTTATAATTCTTTATTTTTATGTAGTACAGCGAATGCCCAACGAGTGCTGTTAAGCCTAAATCAAGTAAATATGTTTATATTTTAGTTGAATAAGTTAAAATAAATTACTGGTTAATTAAATTATATGGTATATACTACGACGAACCAAACATAGAGTCAATTTTTAATTTCGTATTTCAGGTAAACCCCCACTTCTAATTACCGGATTCCGCTGATTTTTAGACAATATCTACCTCAGTTTATTTTAATAGCATAAACTGAGTTTCGTTGTGAAATATTAAAAATTGGAAATGGTAGAGGGATTTTTAAGTTTTCGCTTCAGGTGAACTCCTTCGCCCAATGGTTTTAGAGAGTAGTAGATAGCGACTAAACTGCAGCCACTGATTCTCCGGTCTTGACGTTTTAACGACAGTGTTGCCGATATGGATATTCAGTGGTAGTGGCCGCTTTATATATGCGATTAGCAGACATACAGCTGACAACATCTCAGCAATTTCAAACCTTACTAGCGCGCTGTAGTTGCGCCATGTGCAGTGATTGGTTGTGGCACATATCTACTCCAACTACAACCATATTCTTATTGGCAGTAGAGGACGAATTATTCCTTTACCCCTCGTATAACCTAAACTTAAGAGCCGGAGATATGACGGTTCGGGTATACACACTTTCCATACCTGAAAATCTGTATACCGTATTCAAGTCTTCGTAACAATCAACCAACAACTTGCCGAGTTATGCGAGCACAAACATATGCAGATTGGATTTTTATATGTAAATATATATTGATACTGAAAACTTAATACACGATGTTTCATAAATGACGAATAATATCAGTAAAACACACATTAAGACGAAACACGCCATTCACACTAAAGTTGACGAATTTGATAATGCTGATTATAATGACCAGATGATGTTCGGGATCGTTTAGGCCTTAAAGTTTCCTGGCATTCATCTTACAGGTGAGGAAACCCTCCAAAAAAACCACACACAGAAAATATGTCCCGATCGAAGAACGAACCCGGTCCGCTGCGTACGAGGTAGCACGCTACTCCGAAACCACGGCCGCGGCAGTGGACTCACTGATTATGTAAACGTTTATATTGTATTTTTTTCGCCATACGCCAAATTCCACCACCACCACCACCAGTACTACTACTACTACTACTGCTAATTCTACTATACTACCACAACTAACTCACTAGTACAATCGCAAAGTATAATTTAATTTTTCCAAGACTATTTAAACTCATGCCCCAATTGGGAATCAATTAATTTTGTTTTATAAATAATGGTAGTAGTGTTTCACTTCCTCTTTATCGAATTATCTTTACCAACTCCTGCTTTTATAATAAAGAAAGCTCCTCCTTTTTAATATTCTGAACAGGTCAGATCATTATTTCTAAGTGACTGACTCTCCAACATATACATTGATTGCAGCAAATAATGATTAGATGCCTTGGAACTATACATTTGATAATTGTGTGATCACTAATTGTGTTTTTAAATAATGATTTTACTGAGTTGTTTACTAAAAATATAAATTAATAACCTATAATATTGTTTATAATATACAGTTTAATGTGTTTCATTTTTCCTCCACTAGGATATATAGGATTGCAAATTTTGATCCTATTTGACAATAAATAATATGATCAAGTTGCAGTGAATAAACAAATGAAACATAACAAACACATTACTGATTTGTTTTCAAACATTGCCGTTTACATTAAATATACAAATATTTAAAAAATACCGTTAACTATATATAAATAATGATTTTTGAGTAAACATCTTAATTGTATTCGTTAAATAGTCCTAACAATTGAACATTATTATTCGTGACATTACTTATGATAACAGGATGCTATTCCAAATGGAGAATAATTGCGTATTGTAGGATGCCTTGGCTTATTAATGCCACGTGTCCGAATTTAAATGGAAGCAATAAAAAAGATTGAATAAATAATTTCCCACTTATTTGAATACCTTTGTGTGAAACCTGAAATGTTCTCCTTCCTCTTTTATATGCTGTCTGGATTTAACATTACAAGTCTTGGTACTGCTGGGAGTAATGGCGCTTAAAAGCCATCTTTTCCAGCTTTAAATTGCTTCGTTCTTACCTTCCTCAGTGCGGTAACATTAAAGATGTATGCGTAATTTGCGTTCCTTAGAGATAGCAAAGAAGAGGGACGAGATGGCTTCAAGAGCTTGACAGAACAGAAACTCAAATCTGAGCTCTACACTTCTCACAATAATACAGCGGGTATTTTTTTTTATCCTCTCTTTCCCCTGGCTAATGCGGCAACTTTTCAAACAGGCTAGTATTGCGTGTTATCTAATCAGAAGTTCTCCGACGCAATTTTTTTTTCTTGCTTTGATGCTGAGATTTATAGCTTGGACATAAACCAAAATATCTTCATCAGTAGACCTCAACCTTAAGTGTTCTAGTCGTCGTTTATTATTTTTTTTGCCCCAAACATTACGTCGAGAATTTTATAACTTTATCAGTTTACGATATTGGATTATGAAGTATAAAACGCACATTTTCTTTTTATTATATTTTAGTGGCCTTTTAAAGTGGTAAATATTATTTTTACTAGATACTTCTTAATTTTCAAAATATGATAGGCTAATGAATTTTACTCAATATATTCTGACTTCTTGGCTTTTATCTAGGAATCTAAATAATACAATTTGTAAAACAATTTATTATTATTATTATTATTATTATTATTATTATTATTATTATTATTATTATTATTATTATTATTATTGGAAGAAGGAAGACTACCTAAGATAATCATGGATTGGGAACCACAGGGAAGGAAAAAGAAGGGTAGACCAAATATTACATGGATACAAGGAATCAATGAAACTAAGAGGGAATGGGAAATAGAAGAAGATATATGGATGAACAGACAAGAATGGAAAAATGTGTTGAAACAAATGTGTAGTTAACTGTGAACATGGATACCGGAAAAATGTATATTCATTGTAAAAGCCGGAATAATAATAAAAAATATTATTATTATTATTATTATTATTATTATTATATTATTATTATTATTATTATTGCTTCACTGGCACTCTTGAATCCTGAAGTTTCTGGACGTGGGTATAAACTCTCCATTCACCCCTTTCCTTACCTTATATTTATTTTCCAATCAACCCTGTATAATTTGGCTCCCTCACTGTTACTCTCCTGCACCATTTTTGGTCTATTTACTAGGCGTTTTCCCTCTGGATTTCCTAAAACAAGTTTTCATAACCCTCTTTGAACTCCTATTCGTGTCTAGTTAGTCATAAAATATATATATCTACATACACACAAACATTCTTTGCTGGGTTCATATATTTGAGAATTGTTTTAATTTTGATTTTAAAAGGTAAAAATGATCCCAATCCAAACGAAGAAAAAGATAATCTAGATAATAATATAAGTGGTTAGAAATATAATTTATTAAGTTTGGAAAATGACAGTACATCATATTTACTTAAGCAAAGACTAAATGAAACATTAATAGAAACTACATTTGAATCTACAGAAAAGCAATATCAATACATTAAAGATAAACTGCATGAAGCAGCTAAAGAAGCTATTGGGGAAGAGAAATATACTAATAATAATAAAAACTATTGCTAGAGTGAAGAAATTGACAAACAAGTAAAAATAAAAAGAGATCTTTATCTAAAATGGCTTAATACTAAATCAATAGAGGACAAAATTAACCTTCGTAAACAACAAGCAAAAGTAAGAAAAGGTATATCAGAATTAAAGAACAAATGCTGGGAAGATACATGTCAAAAAATACAAAGGTACATTGGAGGAAACAGAAATGCGGAAACATGGAAAACTTTAAAGAATATAAGAAAGAATGACAAAGAAGGATTTAACAAATACATTAATTTCCAAACTTGGGATAAATACTTCAAAGAATTATTAACAGAAAACAGAGAACAATATATAAACCCTATAGAGGAGGAATTTGATGCAGAACTAAAAGAAAATATACACCTAAACATATAAACAGTGAAAGAAGCAGTAAAGTCATTAAAGAATAGAACGTCACCAGGGAAAGGAAATATTCCAGCTGAATTAATAAAACATGGAACAGCTAAGTTGTTCGAATTATTGAGAAGTCTATTTGAAAAATGCATAAATGGAGAAGATACACCATCAGATTGGAAAATAGAATATATTTCAACCATGCATAAAAAAGGAAAAAAGGATGAATGCAAAAACTATAGGGGAATTACAGTCAATAGTACACTAAGTAGACTGTATGGAAAGATAATCAAGTATTTCCTAGAAATTTAATACAAAGAGTTAGAACCAGAGGAACAGGCAGGATTTAGAGTGGGCAGATCAACAATAGACCACATTTACAGCATACGACAGATTATAGAAAAGAAAACAATCAGAGCACAACCGCTACATCTAGTATTTATAGATATAGAAAAAGCCTACGATAATATTCCTACATCAAAATTATGGAAAGTCTTAAAACTAAAAAAAATAAATCCAACACTGATTGAAGCAATTCAAAAACTATATTCGGAATCATATGTGCAAGTAAAAATGGGAAAGTACTTGTCTAAAGGTTTTCAAACAAATAAAGGATTACGACAGGGATGCTGTATATCTCCAACATTATATAAGATTCATACTGAAAAAGCTATTGAAGAATGAAAAAGAAATGTAAGCCGATGGGAATACCACTAGATGATAATTCAACAATATATACACTTCAGTTTGCAGATGACCAATTGATATTGGCTCAAGAATTTGAAGATATAGAATACCTCACTAGAAAATGTATACAAGAATATAATTTATGGGGTTTAAAGATCAATATGGATAAATCTAGATATATGACAATAGGGGATCTTCCTCAAGATTTAATACTAGAAGAAGATTTAGGGACAATTAAACACACTGAAGAATATAAGAATTTGGGAATTAAAATTACTAAAGATGGAAAACAAGAAACAGAGATAAGAAACAGGATCAATATAGGTAAGTATGCTATCTCTGCCCTAAATGGAATAGTATGGGACAAACATATCTTCAAAGAAACAAAAAAAAACTATTTTTAATACAATAATCAGAAGCATTATTACCTATGGAGCTGATGTGTGGGCTTTAAATGCACAAATGAAAAAAAAATTGCTCGCCACTGAAATGGACTACTGGAGACGCGCTGCAAGAATATCCAGGAAGGATAAAATCAGAAATTCATATATAAAAGAAAAAATGCAGGTACGATATTCAATATTAGATTTTATAAAGAAGAAACAATTAAATTGGTACGGACACATTAGAAGAATGGAAGAAGGAAGACTACCTAAGATAATCATGGATTGGGAACCACAGGGAAGGAAAAAAAAAGGGTAGACCAACTATTACGTGGATTCGGGGAATAAATGAAGCTAAGAGGGAATGGGAAATAGAAGAAGATATATGGATGAACAGACAGGAATGGAAAAATGTGTTGAAACAAATGTGTAGTTTACTGTGAACATGGGTACCGGAAAAATGTATATTCATTGTAAAAGCCGGAATAATAAAAAAAATTTAAATTTAGACATGTTACCGTACAATTTAGAAGTTGAGATAATTAAAAATCGTCTTATTCTTTTTCCTCTTCTTTCTTTTATGGTCTAGGCCGAATGGCCTGTTTCGGCCTCATTCCACCTCTGCCTTGGCCATCAAGGATCTCGTTGTATTCTTGGTTTATACGACAGAATTATTTTCGGTATTTTCCTTTCGTCCATTCTTTCCGAATGTTCCTTTCATTTATGTCTATATTCATCTATTTCTTATTTATTGCAAATATATTTATTTATAATTTCTTGATTTTTTATTTTATATAATTTTTTATATCCCAATAATGACTAAAGAACTAATTTCTATGTCAGAATACGGCTCTAATCCTTTTTGGTTATTGTCCAGGACACACTGTCATATGTTAAAAGCCGGGACTTCCATTACTTTATACAAATTAATTTTTCGTGTTGTTTTCAATGTTATTTTAATTGTTCCACAATTAATTTGATATATATTTAATTTATTTGTTTTATATAGTTCCAATTCTTAAGTAACATCGCAACCCAAATAAGTAGCATCTTGGAATTGTTCCAGGCACTTATCATCTAATATAAGTGTTGCTCTTGCTGGGTGTTAACCTGAAATTGCATTGATTTAGAAGTAGATATTTTAAAATTTTACTTTTTTAAGATCTGATGTAATAAATAAATTGATTTTTTAAATGTATCCTCTGAATCCTATATAATTACGTCATCTGCATATTGTGTGCATATTCCTCTTTCCATCTATTTAATATATTGTCCAGATAAATGAAAAAGAGTGGTAGATAATGCACACCCTTGTATCATACCTTGGTTTATTAATTTACTAATAAAATTAAAAATCAAGTCATTAAAAGCATTATTATTATAATTATTGCTATATGTTTCTCTGCTGTTGTGAAACTTTCTGATTTTGAAAAACGTAAACTTTGATTATGTCCAAATGGTTTCAATTCCACAGGAAAATCGTTTTTGTTTCAAAATATAGTACCGGTATCAAAATCTAATAAAACATGCTTTTAAATTGTGGCGTCGGGTTATTTTGATTTTAAATAAAGAAGTAAACTTTTTGAAAACTTTCAGAAACTAAAATTTTTATGCTTTTGATCAACATGATTTATACATTATAACGTTAAATGTAGTTATTATGCTAAAATTGGGAACTTGGATGGATTTTTTTCGGAAAGCCATAAATTCGGATGCACTATTAATAACAGTAGACAAAAAACTGTCCAATATAAAGTGGATGAATGCCAGGCTGTGTGAAAGAATGAGTCAGAAACGCAAATGTATGGGGAGAGATGCATACTATAGCCCCGTATGAATAGGGTGAGAGAGGGGGTAATCCATCACAGGCTGTCTATCTGTTCAAAACCTCTGCATATCCCGGCTTCCATCGTGTATTTGCGCCCACCACGTGCATCTCTGATGTAAAAACTTTTTTCCCAGTTATATTAAAGTTGGACCCTCAATTTTAGTCAAAATGTTGTATGACATCGAAAATGATATTTGATAGCTGAGGAAAACAAATTGTTGTTTCTCAATTCAAAAGCGCATTTTGATTTAATATATAACCTACTTTTAAAGGGGTGATATCAATGTACATTTTCCAAAATCATCTAAATGTGTTATTGTAAACTGGAGGTCAGTCATTATCTGTTTGGTGAAGGTGATACTAGGGTCAACATGCACACTGTATTGAGTAACACTAAGAACGCATTATTAAAAACCTTATTTCAGAGAAGTTGTGCTGAGAAGAGTTCCTGTAATGCGTAATAGTATACGTTTTCAGAATTTAACCTACCGGTATTTTTAATTTATTGTGCACCTTGTGTATGTAACTATTGTTCGGTCACTCTTTAAACTTTCGCTCAGTTGTCATTAACTGCGTATTTCCATTGTACAATGAATTTCCATGTGTAACTATATATTTAGTTTTAATAATATTTATTTCCATTCCCAATTGCTTAGTGTTACTCAATATAGTGTGCGTGTTGACCCTTAGTATCTCTACATAATTTCGATAGGCCTATATCAATAAGTTGTAATATGTTTAAAATATTTATTTTTTTAATTTTCGCGTGGAAAATAGTTAACTTATTATTGTTTATCTTAATGTTTTTTTTTCGATTGTCAAAATCCCACAGAATTTGATAAATGAAATTCTGCTAAATTATTTTTATCTCTCTCTTTCTTTCATTTCGTCTGTAATTGGTAGTACACGATTTATTTATTTTGGTACAATTGTTGCATTTTAATTGTACTTACGGTTCTACTGTGTATCAGATCAACAAAACAACCTGCTGAGATAGAAACGAATATGTTCATTACAAGATTTTAACTGTAAATTCAATTAAAATGACCTTCAAACTGTCGAAATAGTTTGAATACAGAAGATAATAGATTATAGAAAATATGTTTAATTTGTTTTTAATGGTATATAATCTCAGATTGGTCAACCACTGTGGTCTCTGGGTAGCGTCACACTGGGCCTTTGTTCGATTCCCGGTCGGGACAAGTTTCCTGGATGATTTTTTCTGGGCTTTTCCTCAACTGTAAGTCAAATGTCCGGAAACTTGTGAGGCCCAAACGATGCCCAAATATCATCATTATCATATTCGTCATCTTTAGAATGAATGTATTTGTGAATGATGTATTTCGTCTTGTTGTTGTGTTGTCTTGGAGGAGGCCCTAACATTGAGCTGATCACTAATTCTGGGAGGCTCTCCATGCCCCTGTGTGCTCAAAAAAGTTTGTATATGATACATAGTTTAAAATCCCTCTCCCAACTGGTCATGCCACTGTAAGCCATGGGTGACGTGTGGCACATAAAAGTAACTATAAGGTAAGAGGTTAAACTGTGTTAATGGAATAGAATATAATCTCTGATCCTCTGATTTGTACAAATTGGGAGACAACGATTAATCAAGTATTTAAAAATATTTAAATTGTAAATATAAATTCCACTATAAAATTAAACTATTCCACAATAGTTTGTAATTTAGATTTCGTCTTAAATTAAAAGCAATATATAACAGAGATTTGCATATGGCTTAGCGAGCGCGGCTGATACCAGTAGCAAAAAATTCTATTTAATAAAGTGAAATTTTGCTCAAACTTCTCTAACTGTGAATTCCATATTCTCTTCTAAAACTTCCACAACTGTACTTGAACAGGAAAACGAGCTACAATTTCAGTACACGCCTTGATACAGCATAATCCTACGATTATATTAACCATATTTTTGGCACAACAATATCCCAATATCTGCATTCATAAACCCCAGGAGGAAACTCTATAACTTGAATACGTTAAAGAACCTAATACTGCATTAAAAATACAATGATATTTGTTTCAAGCTTTGTTGAGAAGAAGGAAAAGTCAAGTAACTAATTCAGTCTTAGTTGGCAACGGTAATACTCCAATATCAATAAACATGCTGAAAGCAAGCATGGACTTTAGTTTCTCTTCTGTTTTTCGTAGTGTGGGTGAGAATTGTTAAATTTAACGTTTTCATTTCTCTTGGTCGTATAGTATTGTAACCAGTGGAAATGTTGTGGAGGAAGAGGCCGGTTTAGAATCGATTCAAGCGAGGTCTGGCTTGGCCGAGTTTGCGCTTTGCAGTTTTGCTGCAGAAGCAAGTCCAGTTCGCCTTCTCCTTCGCTCTGATTGTAACTCTGCTTCAAATTGACTTCTGGAAGTAGGAGTTAGGAGAGAAGGAAACGAATTGAAGGGGGTAGAAGAAAGAAGAATAAGAAGAACGCCAGCCCCTTAGAGAGTTAAAAGTAAAAATCCAAGGCTTCTCACGCCGGTTTTCTTCAAGATACAGGATCACCCAGTCGGAGAGAGTTATTCTTTCATGTAACTCTTAAGTTCTCTTTTAAAACAAGACATAAAGTCTGTTCACAAAATCGTTTCTTCAATGACTGCAGTATCAAGAAATCGGAAGAATATAAAGTATTACAGTTTCTTTACATTTCTTCTACTATTAAATTCAGATTACTGAAACGGTTGGTTTGCCTTACGGATTACTGATGTTAGAAATTTATAAACTTTAAGCATGAAACAGTTTTGAAATATATATGCGTTACGAGATGATAAATTCATAAAATTACTTCACAAACTATAGTGGCAATAACTTCAAATTTTCACATAAAGAGTGCTTCATTCATCCGCTATATTAAACAAATTCAACCACTTTCATCCATGTTCTAAGATAAATTTCCAGGTTTCTATAAACGGCGTTGTATATTTTATGACTACAGTCAGGATTTTCTTTGTAATAAAAGGTAAGATTGCAACATAGTATGAGAAGTTAGACTGTCTATTTTGGTTTCATACACAAACAGTTGAATAGCACAATTATACTATCTGTTTTGCAGTATTATCTTTCATTACATAAACTTTCATATTCTATTTATGACTTGAAGCTATAAGGAAAATGGAGGCACAGCTTAGCGTAGATGGCGAAAGCATTATGCTACAAGACGGATGATTAGGATTTCGAATCCTGGTGTGGGTCGGGAATTTTAAACTGGTCTAAACCCTCTGGCGGCACCATGATCCTGAGGTCGACGCAGTCTCTAATGGAAATGTGTACCAGACTTTCGTTCTGGAGTTAAGGCGGCCGTCACGCAGGGCTACCAACCCGGCTGACATCATGTGTCGATTATCTAGAAGTGTGGAAGCCTTAAACTATTCTACATGACCGGAGTCCCGTGGAGGTCAGAACATTAAAATTGTACTATAGCCTCTGGCGGCATCATGGCATTGGGATTAACTCAGCCTCTAATGGAAATGTGTATCAGGCATTTGTTCTGGGGGGATAAAGTCGACCGTCACGTAGGACTAACAATCCGGCAGACATCACGTGACTGTCCTGAAACGTGGGAGCCTTATACTCCTACTACCCCAAGGGCCTCTCAACGCCTGTAGTGAGATGATTTTACGTTAGTTATAAAGGAATTAATTAACTAACTCATTGGGCCTGTCAAATTCCAACATCCATATCATGATCTAATGTTTTCCATCATCTCTTCTATTTTTCCTACAAGGAGTTTCCACGCCACTTCTCATTCCCAATTTGTGCCTTTAAACCATAATTTCGAAATGTATTACACCTTAATTTTTAAAACTATGCGAATTAAAAATATTAAATTAATTCATTTAATTAAATAAAAATTAAACTTAAAATTGTATGTGATTTTCATATTTATTAAAATATATATTAGTTACAGCAGTTTCGGTACTTTGAAATTTTATTTTTATTTAATTAAATAAGTTACGGATTTTCATCAAGTAAACATCAATTCAATTGATTATTAAATTAATTTGTGCATCGCGTTCATTGTGTTCATTAGTTAGAAGTTTACAATGTGTAATAAATAGTAATAATAATAATAATAATAATAATAATAATAATATTAATAATAATATATTTTTATATTTAAATATAAGGCAATTTGAATGAAGACTTCAAACAAGACCGGTATTGTAGCTTCCACAGGAATTTTACATTACACTGAGCAACCAAAAAAGAAACTTTTTTTTCGTCTCAGAAAGAAAAATATGTGATTCGGATAGTATTTTTTCTCCTGAATTCAAATATGATATCGGGTTTTCCCCATCACGTAAGGTTTCCGGGAGACAGGAATTTATAATTTCAAACACTTTAATATTTTCTACATTCATACTTATACAATATTCGAACATTCGGACTCACCTAGAAAGTAAGAAATGACGATTTTCTGCTATATTTCGCCTGTGGAGCATCCCTCTTGATGGTCCAACAATAATCGGCTAGCATATTAGGATTCCATTTGCCTTGATACCTTTTCATAGCTGAAACCATTTGAATTAGCTCATTTGGTTTTATTTTACAATCGACAAATGGACGAAAAAACGTTTATTAAAAAAATAATTATTTAAATCCATTAATTGAAATTGAAATAAAAACTGTGGGTGATGGAGGAATTCCGAATACATATTTTGAAAACACGATAAAAACTGCATGAAGTACAACTATTGGTACTCATGAGACAAAAATCATGTTGACCAGTGTTATCACAGTCAACTACTTCGGCGCACAACTTGGAAGATTATGTAAAAGAATAATATATTATGCTTACAACAAACCCGTACCAACCTAAATTTCCGTGAGACGAAAGTGCTTAATTTGTTAAGATTTACAGAATAGTCTAACTTTAATAATAATATTGGATCCAATTAGGCCTATGATCATATTACATATTCAAATTACTTATTTTTCAATAGTTATTAATATCATTGTTTTATTCAGTTGGTCTAATTCGTTTATCTATTAATTAAAATATAAGAAAAAATAATGTTTATGTTATTTTAATTTCCGAAAAAAGTTTAATGATTTTTATAAGAAAATTAGATTTATATGAAGGGTACAGGTAGGTCACTTTTTATTTTAAATTGAGTTTAAAGTGCCACTATATTCTCCATGAAAAGCACTATCATTTAGAAGTGGGAGACAGTAAGTGACACAGTTTAGTCATGGATTATTTACCTCCGAAGTTTGGCATTCAAATAAGGAAAAATGAATGTTGTACAACTAATCGTACGTTTTCTAGTTTTCAAGGGGAAATTTGTTTACCTGTTTTTTTTTGTGCCTTTCAGATGTATATAGTTTATATGTAACAAAGTAAAAAATACAAGTTCATCTTTTAGACTTTGCATTGCTGTCTTTTGTTCAGCAATAATTAGGGTTAATTCGTTAAATTCTTAATTGGATTCCGACAGAGGGTGATGATATCATCCAAAGGATAAAAATCTATGATTTCAATTAGTTTTGAAATTAAAACAGACTGTTTAGGATTGTTTGATTTTTTTATGCATCAAGTCAACGAAATAACATTTTTTTGCATGCCATTTATGATTAGGAATAAGATTCGAAATAAAGAATTGTTTTATAAAAAAGATTATCTATTTTGATTATGTTGATGCGAAACATAATTTCTTACTTTAAAAGAGGAGATAAGATTACAAGTACCGGTATTTAAAAATAAGGTGCACAATTAAAATTTTGGGCCAAAAGGAGAGACGAATAGATATGTGAATGATCGAAATTACATAAGATTGAACGTTATCTTAATGGGAAACCAGATTTGCTTAAGAAAAGATGTCCCATAGAATTCGATGGGCAGGACATTTGACGCTAATGGCGAATGAAAGAGGGGAAAGGAAATTTCTTGTAGGAAGTACAGAAACATACTCTAGGAATGAGGCGAGAGAAAAACATTTAACCATCACTTGAAAGGAGGTAGATTATCAGGCCTAGCGAATTCTACACTAAAACAAACGCTACAGGTTAGATACTATGTGATGTATAGAAAGAGATGGGCAGTAGTCTGCGGTCCTGCGAATTATCGTCCTATTACTATACAATTGTGTAATACGTTCAGGGAGTAACATTCATTTCTGTTCTGATACGCGTATTACAGGTATTGGTTGACTTATAAAATGTACGCTTTTTATCAATTAAATAAAAATAAAACTGTTAAAGTTTTATATGATTTTCATATTATTTTTAAATACAGATTCGTTACTTTAACAATTTTATTTTTATCTAATTAATGAAAAATGGATTTTCATCTAGTAAACACCAAATCAATTGATTGTGCATTTTTGTTTATATTTATTTGTTTACTAGCGTCGACTGTACTGCATGGTGTTTTGGTTACTTTAACGTACAATTGAAATTGTCTGCTGTATATACAATTTTTACAGCACCTAACTATACGAATTCCGTCTTAATATTGTGTTCCTATCGCTCCCGTCCCGCGTTTATGCAAGTTTCAATAGTCAGGTCGCCCTGCACTTGAAGGGTTCAGTGTAAGATCCGCTAATCCTGTGGATTACAAAGAGAGTTATTGGAAAATATTTAAGTTGTGAGTTGTATGGAGAACTTAGTCCGCGCGGCCATGAACTTCAATATTCGATAGTGCCAGTGAGCGAGTTAAGTTATAAACAGTAATGTTTGCCTTTAAGATATAAATATGTTAGATTATCGCTTGTTTTTCTTCTTCTTCTTCTTCTTCTCCTTCTTTTTCTTCTTCACTTCACGGGCTAGGCAAATTGCTTGTTCCGCCTTTTCTCTCATCTTTTCACTGGCCTTCCTACATTCCTTGAACCTCTTGGCTTGTAGTTGTGGCTGCTTTTGGCAATCTTGTTACATTCATTCTTTCTACATGTCTAAACCATTTATCTCTATGTTCTTTGTTTTTATCATTCAGTGGATATAGGTATTTAACTCTGTTCTTATATCTTCGTTCTTTGTTTTTCATTTGTGAAATATCATATTACACAAAGTTTGGTTAGATATTTTTATATCTCCTGATGAAAGGTGAAAATTACTTCTTCTCTGAAAAGATAGACATTTTTTTCTTGAAGCTAATGAGTTGACACGATGGGAAGTTGTCCGTGCAGCATGCAGGGCGCTGTTGGCACGCGTCTCTGAGGTTGCCGACCTCTACTGATAGTTTGATTACGTAGAGAATTCTTCTCCCTCCTCAGTCATAACGATACAATCTCTTTAAAGAATTCCTGGTGGGAAATCACTCCTTCCAGTGATGGAGTGCTTATTCCTGGTTAGCTGCTGGGAGTCGTGTTTATCACTCAGAATATAAATTGTTCTATTAAAATTTAAATAAACTATCACCTTTTCTCCCAGGATATTAATGATTGTGTGATTATTTACAGTTACTATTTAATTGATTTCACCAATTAAAGGGGAAAATGCTTACAATATTTGTCAATACTGTCCACCGCTGTAGTCTCGAGATGGCATGCTGCCTTGTCACGCAGCGACCCGGGTTCGATCCCCGGTCGGGACAGTTTCCTGGGTGAAGTTTTTATCGGGATTTTTACTCACCTGTAAGACAAATGAAAGGAAACTTTAAGGCCCAAACGGTCCTCGAACATCATATGGCCATCGCAATCATCATCATTCATATTTATCTTAGATTAAGCTTAGGATTAAGGACTCTCCTGGCGCACCACTATCATCATCATCACCCATCATATCATCGGGGCAACGTAACTCCACCTTCGAGGCGCCCCAACCCCAGAAGTGGGTTACAATTACGCCATTGCCAGGAGAGAAGACAAGAAATTTCTAAAAGGACAAACCTGGGGCATAAAAAAATATCTTCTTTGTCATGATTAAGCATTTACTAGTATTTTATGTAAATATACAGGTGCTTCAAAAGTGGTGTTCCAAAATAAAGGGATCAGAAGTAAATAATTGTAATGCTTTATTTAAAGTGGCAGGTTTAAGGTCATATGGTCTTCTCTTATACTCAACCAGCGAATAATAAAAGCAGACATCTAGTAGGCAAATACGGTATTGCTTGAGTGAGAAGACCAGTTAAATTCTGTTCAGAAGCACCAAGTTAGCATTGAGGTTCTTTTACGAGCCCGAAAATTTTCAGACTCGGGATCCACGGCTTAAAGACTTATCCTTTGAATTTATCTACCTTAAAATCCGTCAACCTCGATCGGGTTTGAACCCTTCGACCCTTAGGACTAGAGATAGGGAACTTAACCACTAGACACTGAGGCGCCGAAAAAGTTTGATTTAGGGTAAATTTGAAGAATTATTAAAATGTAGCCTGGTCCAAGGGAAAGTGTTAACCACTCTAATGTTGATACTAAAAAAACGCAATGAAATAAATATGAAGAGAAGATAAAGTAAGAAAGAATGGAATAAAGAATGAAAATTGCAATAAACATGGGTCAAAATTAATCGGCTGGTTGGGGTTCCCAGATACCAAGTATTAATTCCAATGTAGATAATGTTAATTTTATTTCATTTATCCATTACCACACAAATATAGCATCCTCGTGCAAATATAAATAATAGATTGGTCTGTAAACCAACTATTAATATGATCGATCACTTTAGAAGCGCCTGGTAGTTGGGTTTGTATCTCAGCCGAAAAGTTTTTTGGATTGTGCATTTGCAGTAACTCCCTCTTTTTACACGCTTTATATTAGCTTGACCTGTACCTATCTATCTATCTATGTAATGGAATCTTTCAACGCGAGTTTCACCCACTTAAAATCATTGGATCGACTTGAAACTTTGTATACTTGTAGAGGACCCGTGACAATACAATAATTTCATATTTATTATTACACGCTTTATATTAGCTTGACCTGTATCTATCTATCTATCTATGTAACGGAATCTTTCAACGCGATTTTCACCCACTTAAAATCATCGGATCGACTTGAAATTTTGTATACTTGTAGAGGACCCGTGACAATACAATAATTTCATATTTATTTTATAAAATCCTGGCCATAATCATCAAAAAATCAAAAAAAGTGTTTTGTATAAATGTAACGGAATATTTCAACGCGATTTTCACCCACTTAGAAACATTGGATCGACTTGAAACTTCGTATACTTGTAGAGGACCCGTGACAATACAATAATTTCATATTTATTTTCTAAAATCCTGGCCATAATCATCAGGAAATCAAAAAACGTGTTTTTGTATCAATGTAACGGAATCTTTTCAACGCGATTTTCACCCACTTAGAAACATTGGATCGACTTGAAACTTTGTATACGTGTAGAGGACCCGTGACAATACAATAATTTCATATTTTGTTTCAAAAATCCTGGCCAGAATCATCCGAAAATAAAAAAAAATGAAAACTGGTATAATAGGTTGCGGACTTGTCGACTTTTTAGTCAATCGTTGTAAGAGCTCAGTTGGTAGAGCAGTGAACTCTTAGTGGTATATAATTTCAGTAATCCATACGTCGCTGGTTCAAATCCGGCTGGGAGGTTTTTTCTATAGAAGAGTATTACTTTTAGCTCATACTACAATAGTATCGAATTTAAAGATATTTACATTTTTATCTTATTCTGTAAAATATTAAAACTAAAAAATAAAAAATAAATAATAGTTTTAAAAAACTAAAACGACACGCTTTATTAGAAAACTAACAAATGAAAAATAATTTTAATTTCCAGTACGCTTGGGATAAAATAAAGTGGTCAACAAAAAAATAATCTCCAACACATATAGAATAAAATTAGAGTTATCAACAAAAAGAAAATAATTTTACCATCAAAAGCGTGGGTGTGATTTTTATGATGTTTACATTTTCTTCTTAGAGAGCTTACTTTTACCAATATCTGTTTATTATCAAATATATTAATTGATATAGAGCACCCCACGCTTTTGATGGTAAAATTATTTTCTTTTTGTTGATAACTCTAATTTTATTCTATATGTGTTGGAGATGATTTTTTTGTTGACCACTTTATTTTATCCCAAGCGTACTGGAAATTAAAATTATTTTTCATTTTTTAGTTTTCTAATAAAGCATGTCGTTTTAGTTTTTTAAAACTATTATTTATTTATTAGTACATTGTGTTCGGCGAGCTCCAATCAACAAAAAATTACATCACTTAACTACTTAATTTGTTTACTGAAGCATTTCTCTCTCTCTCTTTCTCTCTCTTCATTTTTTTACTTTCCATTCCTACATTTTGAACCAAATAAAGATGAATGTTCTTCCATGAATAATCTTGTAACCAATTAATGTTTAAATTATTTGTGAAGGGTTAATTTAACCATCACTTTTAAATCATCACTCTGTAGTTTGCTTTTTTTCATGACACTTTTTTTTTTGTCATAGTATTTTATTCCGCCTTTGGGCAGTTGGTTGTCCTCCTACATCCTAAAGAAAAGTTTAACAAGATGTATACTCATTTTTGTGCTTAATGCGTTTCTAGGGAGCTAAAAAATTAGGGCGGGGGTTAAAAAAATTCGGCGGGGGACTTTTATGGGTGTGTTGAATTGAGATTTTGTCAATTATAATTTTATTTTCGCGTTTAATGGGTTCATAGAGTCCGAAATAACTAATTTTCAAGAAACAAGGCAATTGAATTTTTAAGGGGGCATTTAAGAGGGTTTTATCCAAGTTATCAAATACTATAAGATGCATTTGATCACAACCAGGTTTTTTGCCCTTTAATTGATGCTGCCATCTGAAGACGAAATAAAACAAAAATATATGTAAGCTTGAAGCTCTGAAAGTATCGAATATGATAACACCGACCACAATGATTTGGAGTTATTCCAAAAACTAGAAAAAAATTAAACTCCGCAGGTATCATATATATGAAATCTAAGGATGTAGGGAGGTTAAGTTAATACGCTATAAGCCGGAAAGTGAGAGGGTTCGAGTCCCAGTGGGGTAATATATTTTAAACTGGTCTGAACTTTATTTCGGTACCTGGTATCGAGTCAGCTTCTAACGTAAATAAGTACCAGGTATTTGTTATGGGGATTAAATGCCCATCATGTAGGGCTGATGATTGACATGTCGTCATAATTGCCTAGGAAGGCAAGAGCCTTAATCTCATACTATCCCGAGAGCTTACTAAGGTCTGTATTTGAACAACTTTGCCATTTTTATAGTTAGTATGCATTAAAAAGATTAACTTATTATTGTAAAAGCGAAATGACAACAAAAGTTGAATCAAGGATTTACATTGAACACGAAAACAATTGAAAACTGTCTTGAAATTAACACAACGCCACTTTTGTTTTTCGCAACGTAACAGGATGTGATTTAATTAAGAAAAGAAATATATATTCTGTCAAACAGCAAAATTTAGCCATAATTGGACTTGGTGAGGAATTTGCTTAGTTTTCGTTATTCCTGCGTGACGGACTTTTTTATAACGATTTTTTTCTACGCTATAATAGTTTTCCCTTCAATCTAAAGTAATTTTATTCTTTCAAAAAATCCTGATTTGCGCATCTTCTTCCATTCTATTCATACTTCTTCTGTTCCCATCCATCCATTGTTCCTGTGGTTTTCCTCTTCTTCTACCTTCAGCATTCCATTTCAATATCATTTTCAGAATTCTGTATTATCTCATTCTTTTAACGTGCCCATTTCTCGTTCTTCAATTACCTCAAAAATATTCATAACCACTTTCATCATCTCTGTAATTCTTTGGTTTCTTATTTTTTTTTTATTTTCCTGCCCCTCCACCACCAATAGTCCCAATATTCCATTTCTGTAGCCAATAACACTGAGCAACAAAAAATGCATTTGTTTTTTGTCTCAGAAAGAAAAATATGTGATTCTGATAGTAATTTTTCTCCTGAATTCAAATATGATATCGGGTTTTCTCCATCACGCAAGGTTTCCGAGAGACAGGCATTTATAATTTCAGACACTTTAATATTTTCTACATCCGTAACTACACAATATTCGAACATTCGGACTCACCTAGAAAGTAAAAAAATGTCTATTTTCTGCTATATTTCGCCTGTGGAACATCCCTCTTGATGGTCCAACAATGATCGGCCAGCATATTAGGATTCCATTTGCCTTGATGTCTCTTTTCCATAGCTGAAATCTTCTGATGAAAGTGTTCCCCGTGCTCATCGCTCACTGCGCCAAGATGGACAAATCGATGAAACAACGTTTATTAAAAATATTATTTAAATCCATTAATTGAAATTGAAATAAAAAAAACTGTGGGTGATGGAGAAATTACGAATACATATTTGAAAACACGATAAAAAACTGCATTAAGTACAACTATTGGTACTCATGAGACAATAATCATGTTGACCAGTGTTATTTACTTGCAAGTGGTCTATCTAGGTTTCGACTTCATATAACATTACACTTTGGATTAATGAATAATAAATTATTAATTACGGACTTATTTACTTAACTTACTTAATACAGGCTTTCCACTTTACAGCAGTTTGCCCTTGATTCCTGCTTTCCAGAGATTCCTATCTTCCCATTGTCCATCTTCCATACCCCTCTTCATCATGGCATCATATATTCCCTCATACCATGTTCTTCTACTTCTTCCCCTTCTCCTTCTGCCTGGTACCATCCAATCCAACACCTGTTTAGGCCACTGGTCTTCCGGCATCCGTTGTACATTTCCATACCACTGTAGAACTCTCTTTGTTATCCTATCGATAACAGTTTCCTGTGCATCCATTTCTTGTCTGATATATGTATTTCGAATATGTTGTAGCCTGGATATTCTCATACTTCTCCGTAATCCATCCATTTCTGTCGCCAAGATTCTTTTCTGCATCCTTTCATTTATACGGACTTATTTAAAATGCTAAATAAAAATAATAGTAATAATTAATTTACTCGCTGGCTCTATCAAACTCGTAGGTTCATGACCACGCGGACATACGCTATCCACACAGCCCTATCATGAGCTAATGTTTTCCAATCATCCCTTGTATAATCTACTTCTCTCAAATCAGTTAGTTATTCTCCCACCTCATACTTGATCTACCAATTGCACGTTTTCCCTCTGATTAACATAAAATAAGCCCCCATGTTCCTCTTTAATTCCCCATTTGAGCCACATGTGCTGCTCATTGCAGTCTACGAGACTTAACTGTTTTATTATATCTGCTTCCCTATAATCTTGTAGTTCTCTGTTATGAAGACTTCTCCATCCCTCTGTTCACCTCTCTTTGGTCCAAAAATGTTCATTCTCAAATGTTCGTAATTGTTTCTCCTCTCTTAAAGTAGGAGTCCCTGTTTCGCATTCATATAATATAATTGGTAGAATAACAGTTTTATATATTTTCAGTTTAACTTTTTTGAGAGAAGTTGGGACGACATGAGTCCCTGAAATGCATGATAGCATGCATATCCATAATTGAGCCTATGTTTAATTTATTTTTATAATGGTAATAAAGTAATAATAATAATAATAATAATAATCCTATAGCAGGTTTTCTTTGTTCCGACTTTCTTTGTTTTTCAGAGTTGTGAATTAATGGTGTACATAAAATAAATAAATGGTATTACCTATTAAAGGGATGCCTTAGGGTAAAGTTGGCAATAGCGCGTCAGCTGATGTAAGGGGAGAGACTGAGTGAGGGTTAGTTTATGCTTCAGTCAGTGGAGTACTTTTGACGTGGTTGGTTGTAAAGTGAAGACAGCAGGATGTCCACGTTGTGCTAGCGATTTGTAACAAAATGCTCTGTGATTTGTGCCGTCCAGTATCAGTTTGCTCATTTGTCAACAATGTGTTATGATCGCTTCTTTGTCAACGCATCTGTGAATGGAACATGAAGCCATATGTAAGTTCCTGTAAACAATTCTACCTCTAAATAATATTTATATGTCCCGCGAGGGAACATTGGCGATCCGTAGCGGGTGTTTCTTAACCAGGCTAATTTATTGGTGTTAGAGATATAAAATAACTAGCTAATACCCTGCGTGCGCTGCTACACCGCTGTTAAATTAAATATGTTTATACGTTTAGTTGAATAAGTATAAAGAAAAATAATTATAAATTTATATCATAATTTTTTTTTAGATACCCCGTGCTGATTACTCGGCGTTGTCCGGGAATCTACTTATCCCGATCTTCTTGGCATAAATGACCTGAAAGACAAAATTCGTTATTGAGAGTTATCCGTAAAAGAATATCCGCCGTGCGCAGCTACGCTTGTCCGGGAAACTAGTTATCCCGATCGTCTTGGCATCAATGAACTGAAAGATAACAATGGTTATTATGAGTTTCCGTAAAAAGATAGGCACATGCTGTAGCGGACTTTTTTTGTAGATTTTTTGAGATATTCAATTCTGTGTACATTAATTTGATGTATATGTTATGGTTTAAGCAGCGTAAGTTTTTTAACTTTTATAAGATTCATGATATGTTCCGTTGAGATTATTATTCAAAATTAAAGTATAAAATTATGGAATATTCACCTGAAAGATCCGTCTCCTCAACTTTAGTTATTTAACTGTAGCGCTTTCGGGTCCCATCATCGGCAGGATTCAAAACAGTTTTGAATCCAGCCGATGAAAGTTGAGCAGACGGACCTTTCAAGTGAATATTCCATAAGTTATTTAAGCGTCCAAAAAGTTTCAACAACACCTTTTTCACTACGAAGGGTGATATTTAAGGGTGAAGGAAATGGGAATTACAACTCTCTTATAGTCTAAAACCTCCCCGGGAAACTCCTGAACTTTTTGCAGAAGACCGCATCACAATTGGATCAATGGATTAGTAGTACATAAAGGACAGACATACCTACAGTCGTTTTTATATCTATAGACTATCCTAGATTATGAAGTTTATATAAGTTTGTTATTTAAGATTTACTTTTTTAAATAATATCAGGAATTACACTAGCTTTTTTTAGTATTAATTTTATTATAAATGAATTAGTTTATTTTATTGAATGGATTACGCTTATTTACCATCATATATCAACGAGCGACATGTGGTTAGCACATCACCACAATTACACACCTAGTAGGCAACTGCAGTATTACTTGGATGGATGAAGGTCAGCTAAATTTTGCACGGAGGCCATTTTATTCATACTTGGGGTTCTTTTACGAGCCTGAAATTTTTCAAACTCAGAATCCACGGCTTAAAGCCCCTCCCGATGGACTTTTTCTTGGATTTTACCATCCTAAACAAATCGTTTGATCCCGGCCGGGTTTAAACCTGCTACCCTCGGGACTAGAAGGCAAGGAAAATAACCACTAGACCACCGCGGCCGACACCTCTAAATAACACAATTTTAGAAAATGCGTGGATTGTTGCGTAAATGGTAGCTGCCCGTGTGGAAAACAGCTTAAAAACGAAACTTATTGTTGTAGTATTCTACCCCTAATAGTAAGTTGAGGAATATAAATGTATTTATCAGAATAATGTATAGAATTAATGATAAGTCAGTCATATACGAACTGTGTAATTTTGGCAAATTCCTCAGAAAGTCGAATTGTGCTCCGATTTGTTGATATATCCACAATATATCTTTCTTTTGTTAATTACGTAATATGTATCCTTGCTTTCAGTCATCTGAAGATTCTCGTAAGTTAGAAATTCAGTTACTAAGTTTATTTGTCGAGACTCTTTAGAGTCACGTTACGAGAAAACAAAAATCGCAGCACCTACAGTTATTTTTAAATTACAACTCTAAGTCAAATCCCCAATCGTACTTGATTTTTGGAGAATGATTTTCTTGTTTTATTGCTCGGGGCTACGCCGTTGATTAATCATAGCGGACCCATATTAAATCCACGTCCAGATTAGTTTTCTGGGTGGATTTTTTTCGGGGATTTTCCTCACCTATAAGAAAATGTCGGGAAATTGTAAGTCCCAAAGGTCCCCGAACATCATCTTACAATCGCAGTTGTCAATATCATATTCGCCATGATTAGTATGAATGAATGAGTGAGTAGTGTTCTGTCTTAAATGTTCGTGATACCTCGAAGACAGACTTAGCATTGAACCGAACACTCATCCATGGTGGGCCTCCATGTCTTTGTGTGGTTAAAAAAGTATGTATGTGATTAGAATTAAAAATACTTTCCAACAGGTCGTGTCCTTACAACCCCCGATTGGCGTGGGGCATGAAAATTACTTACAAGGAGAGAAGTTAAACTAAGATACAGATATATAATAATAATAATAATAATAATAAAGTCCACCGCTGTGGTCTCGAGGTAGCGTGCTGCCTTGTCCCGCAGCGGGCCCTGGTTCGATCCCCGGTCGGGGCAGTTTTTCTGGGTGAGGTTTTATCGGGGTTTTTCTTCACCTGTAAGACAAATGTCAGGAAAACTGTAAGGTCCAAACGGTCCCCGAAATCATATGGCCATAATCATCATCCTTATCAGTATCATCATCATCCTTCACCGTTGTGGAAAGCAACGGGAAGCTACCACACCTACAATTCCCTAATAAAGCTGCAAGCATAGCATGAAAATACTATGATTGCAGCGAAGGACCTATCTTCGGGCAGAATTACTATGGATGGATTATTATTATTATTATTATTATTATTATTATTATTATTATTATTATTATTATTATTATTATTATTATTATTATTATAACAATAATAATAATAATATACTCTAACATCTCTTGATAATTTTCGTCCCTTACAGGCTGAGAGAGAAAGAAGGAAATGTTACGAGTATTTGAAAATACAGTTCGTAGGATTTTTTTTAAAAGAGTGAAGAACATACAGGCGAATGTAGAAGAATAGATAACAGTGAGCTACATGATATATTTAGGAAACCAGATATAATGAGAACAGTTAAGTCTCGTAGACTGCGATGGGCAGGGCATGTGGCACGAATGGAGACTGAAAGTGTGTCATGGAAACTCGGAAGAAAATCAGAGTGAAAGCGTGGGTCAAGAATGAGATGAGAGCATAACGTTAACCTTGATTTCGATCTACCTATCTATAATGGCGTAGCCCATTGTTGAGCCATAGCCTCTCCTTTGTAAGGAGTTATCAGACCAAATTAATTTTTAGTTACCTTACTTGCTCACAGATGTCATGGATGACATGCGATCAACACACCGACTCAATGAGACATCCAACAGACAACTAAGGTATTACTAGGACGTTGAGCTCGGTAAATTTTGCTTAGAGGCCTCTTTATTTAGATTTAAGGATCTTTTACGGGTCTGAAAATATTCAGATCCGGGATCACGGCTTAAAGTCCCTCCCGGATGACTTGCTCTTTGGATTTTTCCGTCCAAAAAAAAAAAAAATCAACCTCCGGCCGGGTTTGAACCCGCCCGCCTGGAAACCAGAGGCAACCACTAGTGCACCGCGGCCGACATTAACCGTGATTTGAGGGAGATAAATTATACAACATTAACTCAGGGAAGGGATGTATGGAGAGCTTGTATCCGCGCGGCTATGAACCTACGAGTTCGGTAGTGCCAGAGAGTTAGTTACAGACTCTATCTTCCAGAAATTTGCTTTAATTGGTAAAATTATTTAAATTTGCTTTGAATGCCATTATACAAACTGGCATGAAAATAAAACAGGATGTAACGTTAAATACCTGAGAGCTTGATACATTTAACGCGCCTGTATACTGTAGCTACCTGAGAATGGCAAAGTGTTTATATCCTCCCTCCTCCCACACTCTGCACCGGCTTGTCAAAGTCTCACCGACTGCTTAATATTCCAATAGCATCTACCACCATATTATAATAATAGTATAAGCTTTCTGCACGCCGCTCCTAATAGGTGCGGGAGAAGAGCTTAAATCTGTTTTACGTATACTCTTGTCTTCTGTCTCTGTTTTCCTCCAGACAAGTGTCGTCTTTTCAAGCCACATCTTAACGCACTGTACACTCCCATCGAATAAAACTTTATAATAATGTACATGGGCGCCGCCAGGTTTACTTTCAGGGAGGTGCATCTGCACACTGTACTATTAACTAATACAACTAATACAATTTATAAAGTTATATTTATGTTACGTCAATTAAGTAAATGTAAAATTAAAATCGCGAGACAACATAACCAGTGTTCACAGGAAAAGAGTATAGGAGAACATTAAATTCATTGTCAAGGTGATGAACAAGTTTGGACAGCAACCTAGACTTGCTAAGTGATTTGTTTTTCAAATAGTGACTTGATAAAAAATATCTATTTCTTAATTTTTTATATGTATTTTCTTTCCCGACAGGGGGTGAATTTTTATTCAAACAGTGACTTAATTTTAAAAATTCTTAATTTTTTTAATATTTCATATTTTTTGTGTATTTTCTTTCCTGACAGAAGTTACACCCTCCTCCCGGCACCCATAATAATGTACACCGTATACATTCCAGTAATAGAATTATACTTCGTCAGATTTCACTTAAGGCAAAATTAGAGAAAGAGAAAAGTCTATTTAGAAAAATATGCCACCAGTGAATATTCGATCGGTGAACAAGGTACTTTGAGCGTCGTGTTGGCCAATGTGATAACATATGTTCACGCTAGAGACAATTGCCAACATGTTTGCTCACATACTGTGTAAGGGGTTTATATATTTATACCCCAAGAGTACATTTACATTAGTGGACAAGTTAGGGTGAGAAAATGGGTAAGTTAGTACACCAGATTAGTTTTCGTTTGTTAGCGGGTTTTAGTGATAAGTAGGCTATGTTTTCTGATCAATGACTAATACACATTTTACTTTTCAAATATGTTGATTTTAGGTTACTCTGAGCTTAAAATTTCACATTATTTTAAGGCAATTTTCGCATTTCTTTTGTGAAAAATCACCATATATATATATATATATATATATATGTGGCAATTATTCACATACTCCAATAATTTTTATTATTATTTATGTTGGTGGTATAGAATCCCCAAATATAGCTACAGTTTACTTATCCCAGAAGGCTCTGTTAGGATGGCGAAGGTAGATGAAGTATCACGTCCAGATAGAAGATGCAGTAGCGGCTAGGTCGTCTTCGTGAATTCCATTCATGAATAAACTGCAGTTCACACTAGACCAGTAATCTACCAATAAATTAGTTGTAAGTTAGTAAATTAAGTATTAATTTTAATACTTAGATTAAACACCACCATGCAAATATTACTAATTAGCTAATAGTTATAAGACTTGCGTTAGGGATTAATATATAAACATATCTGTATATGAATGAGTCATTTCGAAAAGGGATCATCTATTATTTTTTTTGAAATGCACTTATTTCATAATTCCATGTTTAGATACCTACTTAATCGTTTTCGCGTGAGAAAGGATCAACCACACTATTCCTTTACCACTTTCTGACTTTATTTAGTAGCAATTTCAGATTCTATGCTTTATCCTGAGCAAGTTCAGCCAATTTTTTTCCCTCTCCTGTAAAATTTGATCAGCTTTAGATGATCCCTTTTCGAAATGACTCATTCATAAATGAGTAATATTAAGAACAAAGACCCGAAACTTGTAACCAGAAAAATAACAAAATAAAAACAGATATTAATTAGGGATATTAAGCCCGAGGAAACCCAGGGGGATGATGGTGGGGCTCTTAAATAAGTTCGCACTACACCTGTAGTGTTCAATTGCGATAAACCTGGTAGCCAGAAATTTGTTTCTGATCAGGGGGAAGGCCGCAGATTGAAAATAAGAGATTATTTTACCTATATTGTAATCATCAAGTAGGCTAAACTTCAGTTAATTCTTACGAAAGACAATTTTATAATTATTTTACAAGATAGTTAATTTTATACTATGGCATTAATCTTTTCCTCGTTTTTTTTATATATCTTGTACATACTATATATATTTAATTCGTTAAATTTAGAGTAAATCAAAATACATTATAAATATTAATTGTATTGTATTCATAACTTGTAATCGTTTATATATATTGTAATTTAGATTTAAGGCTTTTTTTTGTTTGTATTTTTTTAAACCTGGTTGAGTGGTAGACAAGTTCTTAAGGCCTTAACTCTGTCAGGTAAAATAAAGCTATTATTATTATTATTATTATTATTATTATTATTATTATTATTTATTATTAGCATAGACTAATGTGACTATTCCAAAACACAGTCGCACTGAAGAGGAATAGAGGATGTAAGAGTCATTTCGTTAACCTTGTTCTTGCACACATGACTTAGTACCACAAATAAACTTTCTCTAGCTACTAGTGGTTGTTAGGTGCATGGACGTGTTTATCACAGTGCAGAATCGATAAATGCAAAATTAATTTCAAATGTACAATGATTAGTATAATGCTTAGTTTCATATATTGTACTATTGAATAAAATAATGATGCACCATAAAAGAAATGACAGCTTTTAAAATCCCTCTGAAAAATGTTTAATGGAAAAATAACAATAAATCACGTTACAATAAGCGAGAACTTTACGATCTATTTGAAATGGCTTGGAGGGCCGCATGTGGCCAGCGGGAAAGCTTTGCATTAGACTGACCCTTTACAACAACCGGAATCCATATTTCCTTCATTTTTTGGCTCCATGTTGTTCCATTATTTCTTCGGTTTGTCCTCTTGATCAACCCATTTTTTCTTCGGTTTGTCCTATTGATCAATTTTCAATTTATGCACCTTTATTATTATTATTATTAATGTTATTATAATAATAATAATAATAATTATTATTATTATAATAATAATAATTATTATTATTACTATTACTATTATTATTATATTATTATTATTATTATTATTATTATTATTATTATTATTATTATTATTATTATTATTATTATTATTATTATTATTGCTGTTAAATATATTTTGTGTAAAGCATTTTTCTACGAGCAATCACAAATTGGTGTGCTCGATGTCATGTTTGCCACTTGTAAAGGATATAAAGTAGTTCCGTGTGTTGTAAAGTGACATTTTGGAACAGAAAATTTTGAAATAAAGTTTGCGAGAACCGTCAGTAGCACCCTTAGCTTGAGATATAGCACACGTCACTCGTGAGGCAAGTTAGGGTGAGGTCGTCACAGAGCCACCATTAGCTCAGACCAAAGACTACAGCAGAGGCAAGAAAATTACCAACATAATTCACGCTTCTAAATTATTCCTTGTTTAGATCCCACTGCACGGGACTAACGCCATTTACCTGATATTAGAATAACAAGGTATTTAGAGATTCCATGCATAACAGAGTTTTTGTTTAGCTTGATTGGGGAACGTACCTGGCCTATATAGGTTTTAAATGGGGAATAGGGAGACGATTATACACACACATACACCGCGATGACGTGGAGGTAATAATTGTACTCACTCAAAGCATTCTATTCCCGGATATTTATACTTCATTCGTCTCTGAAACAATTCAATTTTAATACAAGATGCAATAAACAAATAATAATAATCTTCTTTTTCTTCTTCACTTCACGGGCTAGGCAAATTGCCTGTTCCGTCTCACAGTTGTTCTGTCAATCTTTTCACTGGCCTTCCTATATTCCTTGAACCTCTTGGCTTATAGTTAAATGCTGCTTTTTGTAATCTTGTTACATTCATCCTTTCTACATGTCTAAACCATTTATCTCTATATTCTTTGATTTTATTCATTCAATGGATATATATTTAACTCTGTTCTTACATCTTCATTCTTTATCCGATCGAATCTTGTGCATCTTTTAAGGAAGTTCATTTGTACCCTTTGTATTCTACTTTGTAATTTTTTGGACATTACCCTAATTTCACTCCCATAAAGAATTGCAGGAACTGCCAATGTTTCATAAACCTTCAATCAAGTATCTCTTCTTGTTTTGTTCTTTAATGTTTTATGTATACTTCCGCACATCATTTGTAATTTCGACAATTTCATATTTATGTCTCTTTCAGTTTTTGTGTTTATAGTAAAATTACAACCCAAATAATTAAAATTTGTTACTTGTTCTAGAGGTTTGTTTTCTATTATGATTTTTGGTCCTATATATATATATATATATATATATATATATATATATATATAATTTTTGTGTTTTTCTTTTGATATTTTAAAATTATATTCTTGGCATAACTGATTTAATTGATGTACAGAGCACTGCAAATTATTTTCATTTTTCTGAATAATAAGCATAACATCAGCATGCTTTAAAACGTTTAATATTTTACAACGGTCCGCTCTTATAATAATAGGCTAATAATAATAATAATAATAATAATAATAATAATAATAATAATAATAATAATAATAATAATAATAATAATAATACCCCAAATATGAGGTTCAACTCATATTTGGAATCCAAATTTAAAAATACGCAACTATAGCCGAGTGATTTAGAGTATCATGCCTTGGTGCAGAGATACGTAACTTGAGCTAGTTCGAGTCCTCATGAGGGAAGATGTTTTTTCAGTGAATTTCGGTATGTATGGGACCGAAGTCCGCCCAGGAATTTGGATAACTACAATAAGAAGCGACCCTACATTCTGATAATGTCACCTCTGAACTTGTTGGATGATTGTCCACCTCTGTGATTACACGTGTGGCTGTTAGACCAGCAGCTGATTGGTATCCAAATGCCATTTAGGCCTGTTTCGCCATATAGTTCAGTTTTTAATTAAAAATATCTGAAACTTAAGGATGGTTGAAATTTCAAATAACATTTTATAATTGCTGCCACTGCTTTAATGTTTTCACCAAAAAAATTACTTTATTCTAAAAATTTGGTAGTTTGATATAAGCCTAATAACACACGTGTATAGAAATTTCATCTTGTTCTTAGTAAGCGAAATTTAAAAGATGATTTTAAAAAAATTAATATAAAAGTTATACGAAACATATATCGCCCCTGTTTCCTATATCGCCTATACTGTTTTTCGCATAGGCCTAAGAGTGCCACAAGCTTTCAGAACGTAATAGACAGCACTCATAACTGTTGTGTGTTCAGTTACTAGTAGTTTGTGATACTTAAATGAGCTTTAAACACGCCTTCTGTGGATTAAGTAGGTCATATTAGCGTAATTATTTAAGGTATGTACATAATGATTTTGTTTTGAAACAGTAAGCAGCGAATACTACAAACATCGGACAATGCTCCTGTATATAATGTACTTGTTACTTTCATTTACACGGAAAAAAGAAGAAGTCATTTTAGATAGCAGTGTTGGCCTTAAAGGATTCAACATAATTCTGTACCTAAAACTATAAGTGATGAATAGGAAATTCGTAATCGCCTACTAAGTTGATCCTAAACAGGTCTACTAAATCTCACATTTGGTACAGGTTGTTTTCAAGCGATAGTTATGCTTGTAAAGTGTAAACATTATGAGTGCATGATAAATGTGACTGTCAACAATTGCATGCCGAAACCTACCTAAAATTTCTTCCAGATAAGCATTTTGATGCACAAAGGCCGTGTCCAAATAATTACCTGCGATTTTAACTGCGAGGCACTAAAATCCAGCAACAAATCTCTCATTTAAACTATTTGGAAGTATTACAACACCTGAATTGGCAGATTGGATAACCCTCATTACCTGCCGTCCGCGCCGCGTCTCGCCTCACTTCACCTCGCTCTTACTCAAGCAGAAAGTCCATCTGCTCCCTACAGTGGGTTGATATTGCTGGATTCTGGCTTCGATTTCTGTGTCTTGCAGTTAAAAAGACAGATTTTTTTCCTTGGACACGGCCTTGGTACATCTCAACGCTTCTCTGGGAGAAATTTCAAGGTAGGTTTAGGCATGCAATGTTTGACAGTTCCCTTGTTAGTGGAATTCCTATCTATGCCTAACTTCTTAATGTAAGTAAATAAGTTGTTTCTGTTTCAGTTGTGTTTCAAATTTAAAACCGGATATTTATCCCCATATAAAAATAATAAGGGTTTTTGTTTTGTTTATAATAATATTTATTTATATGAAGAATGGACATCAGATTGATTTATAGAATTCAAATTTTTTTATAAGTATATAAAAAAAAATAACTGGTCAATATAAACTGTTAATACAGTTAGATGTTTTTATAACTGATGCAGTATGTAAAATACTTCAAATATTCAAATTGATAATTTTTATAAAGAAATAAATGGGATTGGACGAAGAGGATAGAAGTTAGCTTGAAAATACTCCTTCCTTTTCTGTTGGACCAATCAGAACCTAGAGGTTATTACATAATAAACAAGATGGCTACAATACTTGAAGATGGTCGGTCATGTTCGGCGACTGCTCCTTAAAGAATAAGGAAATAATGGTTTATTTTATTGATGTTGGTTGAAAGAAATAGTGTTAAAAGTATGAAAGATTATATAGTGATATAATAGTCATCCATCTTGGTGAAAAACAGTTTCTAAGTGAAAATAATGAATAATAATGACTGGATTGACCCGTTAGCATTCGTCATCCATTAAATACATAAAATGGTAATCTTCTAGAAGTGAAAAATATCAACCTAAGCCGGAATCTTTTGGAACTTTTAAATTACAAGATTCATCTTAACCAAAGTGAGAGTTTTAAATAAACTAACTTATCGTTCAAACCGTTAATAAAGTGTTGTCATTTGTGTAAGAAACATTTCCTCATTCCCCTGAAGAGAGTTATTTATGCCGTGGCAGATTTAAAGTGATTTAAGTTATATCACAAATTTTCAACTTCGGATATCTCACCGAGAAACCCAACTTTAAATGTCTCCACAACGAGGGGCACAAAATTAAATACAGCTTCAAATGGCGCATCAACGAGGGCTCGAATGGGAATCGAACCAGGGACCTACTAAACCTGAATCGAACCAAGGACCACGAGAATGAGGAAAGTAAAAAAAAAATCTTCAAAAGTGAGTACAGTTAAAATTTATATGTGAAAAGTGAATTAGTGATAATAACAATTAATGCTTTTAAGAAATAAGAAAATATTAAAATACCCAACAATGGCCAATAACGAAAATATAACTTGTAAAACTGTTAATATTGAAAACGAACAAATTAGTGAAGGCCAAGAAAATTTAATTTTGTGTAACAATGAAAATAATGAAACTAATGATACACCTTCTTGGGTAGCATTGTTAATAAATAACATTTCTGATATTAATAATAAACTGGAAAAGAATAGTGCAGAATTAAAGGAAATTAGGAATGACAATTCAAATCTCAGTAATAAATTAGAAAAGAACAGTGATGAATTAAAAGAAATTAGGAAAGACAATTCAAATCTCAGTAACAAATTAGAAAAGAATAGTGATGAATTAAAAGAAATTAGGAATGACAATTCAATTCTCAGTAGTAAATTAGAAGCTAATGTAACTAACCTTAGCAATAAAATTGATGCAAATATTTCCAATCTTAGTAAAGATATAAAGAAAGAAATTAAAGAAAATAACTTGAAACTAGATGAAAAATTAGAAAGCATTAGGTTAGAATGCAAACAAAACAATTCTAAACTGGAACAGAGAATAGTAAATGTAGCTAAAGACTGTGAAAAGAAAATAGATATTTGTAAAAATGAGATAGAAAAATGTAATGAAAAGATTGATGAAACTCATAATCAAATAGAAACATCTTTGATTGAGGTAAGGCAAAGTTGCCAAGATAAAATCGAAGAATTAGGAACTAAAGTCGAAGATAGACTAAAAATTTCCGAAGAAAGTGTTATCTTAGGTAATGAAGAACTTCAATCAAAGATAACAAATGAAGTAATTATTATAAAAGAACAAGTTGAAGGATGGATAACTAAGATTGTTGAACTTGAAAACAAATATGTGTCAAAAACTAGTGAAAAGGAGATTGAGGTTATGTCAGGACATTCTAGTAATGTTAATAATGATCCTCCTTCTAGTAGTAGTAGTAAAAATGTATGTAAAATTCCTGCTAATCTTTTAGGGGAAATTAACTTACCTAATTTTGGTGATACTGTAGGCCAAAGCCCTACTGATTTCATTAGGGAAATTGAAGAATACTTCGAAATCAAAGGAATAGAAGACAAGTTCAGAATGTTCTTCATAAGAAAAAGTTTAAAAGACAATGCAGAGTCTTGGTTTAAGATAGCTTGCCATGATTCAATGACTTATCAAACATTTAAAAATGCTTTCTTAGGTTATTACTGGGGACCAGAAAGACAAAACAAACTAAGGTTAGACCTAACTAGTGGAAAATTCTCCAACAATGGTAAACAAGGTTATCTTAATTATTTCTTGGAGAAGGCAAAAATGGCATCATTGTTACAGCCTCCAATAGATGAGAGAACTTTAATTTCTATGTTATCGCATCACTTCCCAGATGAGATTAGATATCATTTGATAGTAGCCAGACCACAAAATGTTTCTGAAATGTTAGAGTTGTTAGCTCTACTAGAGAATAAAAGAGAAGTAGATAAATGTAGTAAAAGAAATTTATTTGGGGAAGGGGCAGAGCCCTATAATAAGAAAGGTAATTTTGTAACTAAAAGAAATGATGAATATCATAATGAGAATAGAGAAAGAAATTTCAAACAGGGCAACAATAATAATAGGTTTGTTCAAAATAGAAACAGCCCAAATAAAAATAGGATGACAAATAATTATAGTAACAATAACCAGAATGGATGGTTCAAACGTAATGAAAATAGGAATGACAGACAAATTAATTATATGGATGTTAACAGAGTAGGAGAAAATAGAAATAGGTATTGGACTTCTCCCTGTAGAGGTAAAAGAAGAAGGAATGCCTATGGTAATGAAAATAAAGGGTATTTCCAACGACAACAAAATTGTCAAATTAATGAAACTAGTGATAGGACAGAGCAAAATAGAATAGACTCTGTAACTATTCACAACCAAAGTCAAGATATACCTAGTAATGAAAATGACCACGAAGTAAATCACAGGATACCTCATGCTTTAAACGCATAGAAGGTACATTAAAGACTCCGCAATGTACCTCAATCGTTATGAACTTAGGGGTCCAAAATAGATGCTTTGATAGGTTTCAAAATTTAGAAATTGTACCAGCAAATATGAGAGGAGATAGTAAGTTATGTACCTCAAGACAGCGAGATAGCATAATATTGAATAATCATTTGAATGTTTCTAAGAATCAGGATACTATGCCTGTTACTAATAAAGAATTAAATGTCATAGGACGACCACCCAAAATTAAAGTAAATATTTTTAACAATGATGTTACTTGCATAGCGGATAGTGGCTGCTCAAACACAACAATAGATCAGAAATTTTATAATTTCTTAGTCAACAAAGGGAATAAGATAATGACTGTAAGAATATGTGGAGTGTATTGTACTCTTGCGATAGGCAAGAAGAAACTGCCAATTAAGCTACAGTGCCTTCTAGATTTACGTATCGGAGGATATTACTTCAGTGCAATATGTTTAATTTCTCCATACTTGTCTTGTGATATGTTAATAGGCTGCGACCTGTTGGAGCAATATAATGCCATAATAAATTTTGAGTGTAAGAATATTTCCTTGTATAATGAAGATAATGTGAGAGTCGTCATCCCATTTGATAATGAATATGAGGAGAATAAGAATCTAAGTAAGAAGGAGAGTGACATTGCTGAAGAACACATTTTTATAGAGAATATTGTTGTTCATGAGGAGAGGGAATTGGTAAATGGCCGTGGATGCCAAATGCAAGATAATATTGCAGTTAATTGTACTTCCGACAAAAGTGTCGAGGGCGAAGAAAGCCTTAATAATGAAAATGGTTGTGCTGACGATTATGTCGCATGTAAATGTTGTGATTTAGAATGTGTCTCTTGCAATACTGAGTATGATGAAATTCCTCTATTATATTGTGTGAGTGACGAACTTGAAAAAGACATCTGTGAAATGATAAAGGAAAAAGTTAAAGACACTCATGGCATAAACAATGAACAGAAAGGCATGTTGTATGACATCTTAATGAAAAATAAGAGTTCTTTTTCTTCGAAGCCAGGATTGTGCAACTGTTTTAAATATTCCTTTAAAGTGATGGAACATCCACCTATAAATATTAAAAGTAGACCCATCCCTATTGCCATCAGAGAGCAGGCAGATCAAATGATAGATGACATGTTAATGCAAGGAATAATACAGAAATCTGATTCTCCTTACGCCAACCATATTTGCTGGGTGTTAAAACCTAATGGCAAAATTCGCCTGTGTTTAGACAGTCGTAGGACAAATTCTTTCACTGTCCGGGATAATTATAGGCCCGAGACAATTGAAGCATCTATAGCAAATATGAAAACAGGTAGATTTATTAGTTCTATTGATTTAACTTCTTCATTTTGGCAGATAGAACTAGACCCCAAAGTTCGGCCCTATACAGCATTTTACATAATAAAAAAATTTATGAATTTATGTTTATAAAAACAAAGTTATTGTTCATAGTGACCACATTTCACTAAGTTTTATAAGTAAATGTAGATTATCCAATAATAAACTGAGTAGGATGATCATGGAAATAATTTCCTATGATATTGAAATAAAACACATAGAAGGAGAACAGAATGTGTTTGCTGACCTCCTGTCTAGATTGAAAAGTGTTGGGAAAATACCTGAAACTGTACATACTCCTAAACACGAAGTAGTAATGTTTAATGTAAAACTGTATAGAGACAAAGGATTTTCATTGTTGATGAAAAACATTGTTGAGCATCAAAAATCTGATATAGAGTTACAACGATTGAAGTATAGTGCGAGAGATATAAATAATGATGACAAAAATGGAATTGATTGTAATAAGAAAATCGGTATAAAGGATGACATTCTTTACAAATTACATGGGAGAAATGTGAAAAAATGGAAAGTTATAATTCCTAATAATATGGAAGTTCCACTATTTAGAACTTTTCATGTCGGCTTAAATCATGCAGGTTGTGAAAAATTAGCTCTCAACATAAGTGAATTTTTTTATGTTAAACATTTAGATAAAAAGTTGAGAAAGTTTACTTCTTCATGCATAACTTGTCAAAAAGCCAAATGTATGAACGTAAAATATGATATAGTTCCACAAAACATATTAAGGAACAAAGTAAATAGCTTAGTAGTAATGGATACTCATGGAGAAATGCCTACTACTCAATTTGGTTACAAGCATATTCTTGTATTATCTGATGTATTCTCCAAATTTGTAAAAATATATCCATTAAGAAGTGTAAATAGCAGAGCTTGCCTAGGTAAAATTGTGAGAGATTATTTACCTAATTATGGACCTATTGATGCACTACTTAGTGATAATGCTTCAGTGTTCTCAAGTCCTAAGTTTAAAGATAAACTTACTGCGATAGGAATTAAATTGTACCATTGTAGTAAATATCACCCAAAAAGTAATCCCTGTGAGAGAGTTAATAGGGAAATTACTACAAGTTTAAGAATTTTGACCCATCATAAACATTCTGACTGGTTTAAACATATCAGCGTCATAGAGAATGTTATGAATCATTCAATTAATGTCAATACTGGGGAAGCACCCATATTCCTAATGACAGGTAAACAACCTGACAGGTTAATTGCTAATTTACCATTACCTATCATTGATAAAAGTCAAATCCCGGAGACATCCGAGGAAATATGTAAAAGAGTTATTGAAAGGTTAGAATGTCGTGCAGAAAAGCGCAACAATAAGGTTAAAAGACATAAAAGGAAGTGGAATCCCAAAGTTGGAGACAAAGTTCTCATAAGGGATATTTCATTATCCAATGCTTTAAAGAAACAATATCATAGGATGAACCTATTGTATAAAGGTCCCTATGAAATATTTAAAAATTTTAATGATACTACATATGAGCTAAGAGAAATAGACACTAGAAAAGAAATTGGAAAATATTCCAAAGAACTGTTGAAACCATTTCAGACTCCTATTAATTAGTTGTAGCTGGTGACTTCAAATAGTTCAAAGTGTATTTAAAATATTGTATGTAAATTTTGTAAAATTAATACTTCTATTTCATTATGTAACATGTATTTATTATAATTGTGATGTATTACATTGTATTGATTCTAATACAGATGAATCTTGTATAGAAAGAAACTTGATATTTGGGGAAAGTGATTTATTTTAATTTAGCCTCACACTTAGTTGTAGCTAAGATTAAAATAAATCAGGGGCAATTTAAAACCGGATATTTATCCCCATATAAAAATAATAAGGGTTTTTGTTTTGTTTATAATTATATTTATTTATATGAAGAATGGACATCAGATTGATTTATAGAATTCAAATTTTTTTATAAGTATATAAAAAAAAATAACTGGTCAATATAAACTGTTAATACAGTTAGATGTTTTTATAACTGATGCAGTATGTAAAATACTTCAAATATTCAAATTGATAATTTTTATAAAGAAATAAATGGGATTGGACGAAGAGGATAGAAGTTAGCTTGAAAATACTCCTTCCTTTTCTGTTGGACCAATCAGAACCTAGAGGTTATAACGAAATAAACAAGATGGCTACAATACTTGAAGATGGTCGGTCATGTTCAGCGACTGCTCCTTAAAGAATAAGGAAATAATTGTTTATTTTATTGATGTTGGTTGAAAGAAATAGTGTTAAAAGTATGAAAGATTATATAGTGATATAATAGTCATCCATCTTGGTGAAAAACAGTTTCTAAGTGAAAATAATGAATAATAATGACTGGATTGACCGTTAGCATTCGTCATCCATTAAATACATAAAATGGTAATCTTCTAGAAGTGAAAAATATCAACCTAAGCCGGAATCTTTTGGAACTTTTAAATTACAAGATTCATCTTGACCAAAGTGAGAGTTTTAAATAAACTAACTTATAGTTCAACTGTTAATAAAGTGTTGTTATTTGTGTAAGAAACATTTCCTCATTCCCCTGAAGAGAGTTATTAGTGCCGTGGCAGATTTAAAGTGGTTTAAATTATATCACAAATCTTCAACTTCGGATATCTCACCGAGAAACCCAACTTTAAATGTCTCCACAACGAGGGGCATAAATTAAAACACAGCTTCAAATTGTACTTTTATTTTTCTTTTACTTCTGTAAATGATTCCTGAACCAGTGTTTTTCTGCATTGGGTGCTATTTGGAACACTTATCTGAAGAGAAATATCTAACCCATTTCTAAGTGAACGTTTATTGTTTTATTACGATGCATATAACAACCTATAGCTATATAATAGGTTAATTACTATGTAACCTTCCATATTATGGCCGTTTTTCTTTTATGTGGCTATAATGAACCTTGAAGGTACAATTTACCTTATATGGGCGATATTTGGATCTTATAATTTAGGGTGAAAATGCACATCCTAGTAGTAGCAGAAGGTAGCGATAAGATCAGTGTTCAATGGTTAACGGATTCAAATAGACCTACAGCTAGAAACTCACAAGAAGGCGAGCGGGGCATTAAGAGAGGGAGGGTGTTATCGCTGTGAATCCCCGGTGCACTCGGTTCTACGCATTGAACTGTATTATTCATTTACAAACCTTGTGCTCTTTTCTTGCACAGTCATGTTATGAATCCATGTGTTGCGATTACTAAAATTGTTTCATATTCATTACAGTGTTTATAAATATTGCTTTATTTGCCCAGAAACGCGACTAATATTTTCAGGACACGTAGTACTATGTGCATGCGACAGAAATGACCCTAGAATTTCGACACGCATTCCTTAAACTCGCCATCTCGTCAGCTCTTAGCTGTACTATACGTTCCTAGAATATAGCCTATGTAAATATTGTATTAATGACTGTTAATTTTGTAAACATATATATATGATATTTACTAAATTTTGTCCTCAAAAATTTTAGCTTTTACATTTATTGTAAGAATTATATTTAATTTGAGTACGAATGTGTTCGTTACCGGAAGTGCTTGAATTAAATGTATACACTTCTTCATCTATACAAGTCTTCGGCTTAGAAGCCTGTTACGATATCTCTGATGAATTTTGTATCCAGAATTTCTTTGGATGCCCCAGAGATTTCTTCCCTGTTGGAAAATAAGGAAGCATGGCTTTGGGAACTGTATCTAAACTCATTCGTCGCACATGATTCATCCAGTCTGTTATTCTTGTATGTACTTAATGACTAGTTTTAAGTGTAGTTCCTTCAAGACATCACCATTGCGTTTGTATTCCCACTTGGTGTACCCTGCTGTATATCTCTTGAATTTGATTCCACTAGAGATTATTATCCTGCTCTCCTCTCCTTTCCTCAAAACCATGCCTCACTGCCGTAGCAAAGTGCAGGTCATGCTAAGGTTTTGTATAACCGTAGTCTGATATATTTCTGGACTAGTGGAGGTTTCATTACTGAATGTATTATTCTCACGGTTTTATTAAAATTAATAATTTTATGTAATACGTGTGCTTCATACAAATGTGTTAATGTATATCCAAGATAGATACATGAATTTTCTATTTTCAATATTTTTGAATCTATACAAATGTTGCCACGTTCAGGGTATTTTCCATGAGAAGCCATTACTTATGTTTCCTCGGTATTCATTTTCATATTATACTTGATGGAAGTACATAAATAATATCCAGGGTGAGTCTAAATTTCCGTTACAGATTTTGAGGACTTATAGAGGGAACTATCACAATTAAACTTAACATAGGAACCCATATCCGGAAATGTACAGTTTTTCCGTTACGCACAAAATACCACTACAACACATGTTGCTCTCTCCTACTCCTCCTGCCTGTCGTCTGGAACCACTTACAAGACAGGCTCGATGTGACGACCACTGACTTCAATACAGATGCGGTACCTCCGTACCATGTTCTCGTATACACGATCACCAATCCCTGTTCCTCCAACATCCGCCGCAGCCATAATTCGTGCTAGTAGGTCTTTCTCGGATTCTTCGGGGGTATCGTAAATTAAGGTTTTCTTGTAACCTCACAGGTAGTAGTCTAGCGGCGTCAAGTAAGGAGAACGTGCAGGCCAAGCAATTGGACCTGCCATTGCACCAATCTTTGCCGTACAATAACATCATGTCTGCGTATTCTGCAAACTGCCATGGATAACAGCAACTGAGTACCAATGAAGTATGTACACTTTGAATTCAGCTGTATGCTGTCTAAGGATTACTACTGTACTGTGCAGGTGCAAACGTCTCTGTACGGATCACAAATAAAACTGAATAGTACATAAACAAACTTGCAGTGGACATGGAATATCAGATGAGCAGGGAATAACGCATGGACTCCCTAGTTCAGACTGCCCTAGTGAGTGACGTCGAAAAATCGTGTGATGTGATTTTGCGTGTAGCGGAAAATCGGTACGTTTCTGGACACAAGTTCCTCTGCTAAACTTAATTGTCTTGGTCCCTACTACAAGTCCCTCATACTCTGTAAGGGCAGTTTCGATTCACCCTTTGTGTGTGTATGTGTGTGTGTGTGTGTGTGTGTGTATATATATATATATATATATATGGTATGATAAGAAAAATAAATGCCTGGACGGAATTCGAACCCCGAACTCTGAGTCTGTACCTCAGCGTGTTATCCAGTTGTGTAACCAGGCGAATCCAATTCAAACACTTATTTTTTAAAAATATGTATTATATTCTTCTTCTTCTTCTTCTTCTTCCGAATGCAGTATTGGGTGATTATGCCCGTTCTGCGACTACAAAAACTGATCTTTCCATCGGTTGAAGGGTCTTCCGAGGTCTCTTTTGCCTTTAGGGTTGAGGTGGTAAATCATCTTTGGTAAACGGGAATTTGATTCTCCATTATTACTAGATGTCGCGAGAACTCGGTCTTCACTGCCATCTAGTAGCTGACTATAACAAGTAAGCAAATTAAAAGGAACATTTTTACTTTATAGCAGTGACGCTTTATCGATGTTATAATATAATTATACATATATATATATATTTGTGTGTGTGTGTGTGTGTGTGAGCTATCTATTCATGAACTTATTTAATTTACTAGGGATATGACGATTTTTTAATTGTCAGATATTTTTAAATTGTAAATAGGAATCGACTTATTGTAATTACTTTCATTATTCATTTATCTTTTTTTTTTCTTTTCCATAGTTTACCTAGTTTAACATACCGTTTAGATACATTTATTTGCTTCACGCCACGACCCGTTCTGTCGGTAGATCACATACGTACTGCACTGACCATTTATGGATATGGAAAGTCTTCCCGGATAAGTTATCAGCACAATACCAGGACCACTTCCGAAACAACACGAGCATATATCCGTCACCGTGGCGTAGTCTTTAGTGTCCCTACCTTCTACTCCGGCGACCCGAGATTAGACTCTCGGCTGGGTATGGATATTAAATCGCCTCCTTGTGTTCGGGTGTGAATCTTGTGCTTGTGTGAAAAAAAAAAAGTGAGGAAAGTTAATACGATGATAAACAACAAAAATAAAAAGGCGAAAACAGTAAAACGAAGAAAAAGTATATTAAAACAGAATATTAAAAAATAAAATAAGACCAGACTTACCATTCGCTCATGCAGTCATTCTGAAAAAGGCGGTCATGAAAAAGTGATGAAAGTCACATGTTGTTCAATGACTATTTGGGCCTTAAATTTTCCTGATATTTGCCTTACAGGTGAAGAAAAAATCCGGAAAAACCTCACCCAGGACACTTTTCCGATCGGGTATGGACGAACCGGGGACTCCTGTGTATCTTCAAATGTTACCACTAGATCATAGCTGTGGTCTATTATTAATTTATTTCACAAGGAATAAAATGTTTCTTTAAACTAAACATGCTACTCATGGCAGCCAAAATATTGAATCTAGTTTCTGCGTGACACTTCAAAATTTAATTACTTCATAATTTTGTTTTACTTGGCTGTTCACTTCAAGAGGTTATTGAGGGAGTTTGTGAGTTGCATTTTTATATACTTTTGAAGGGAAACATTAATTAACACATTCTTTGTTAAAAATAAAGCTACTTTTTAAAGGTCAACTAAAAAGAGAGAGATAGAGACTTCTGAACGTTATAATTTATTGTTTAAAAATGCGGAGCTTTATTATTAATAAAAAACAATTATGGGTAAAAAAATGCTCCATATATAAACAGCAAAGCTACAGAGTCCAGTTCAGCAACTTCTCTTTGAAGTTTATAGTCTATAAAGTATTAAAACACAGAAAAAAGGCTCTGTGAAAAGAGAGAGGTTGGAAGTGAGAAGAAAGACTGATGAATTGATAAGAGAAGGAAGGAGAGCAAAAAGAAGAAAAAACTGTAATAATAGTGTAGCAATTAGGAATTTGAAATCTTCGCGAGAATGGACTTACAAAAGCGAAATCAAAGAGATGGAAAGTGAGCTAGCGACTTGAATAGTGCTGTACATTCAGGGGTGAACAGTTCTACTTCAGAGTATTTCTCTTTGAGTCCGGCGTTTTAGCCAAGGTTCTGAAGCCCCATAGCTAGGCGCAGGCCTACGGGACGTGCCCTGGTGCGACTCTCCACGAGGGTAGAAATGTTCTCATGGTATTTCGGCTCTTATAATACATGTAATCCACCGTTGAAGTTATTTTCTAAAATATCAAAATTTTAGAATTCAAAATAATGGATTTCAAAACAGATGTTCTACGAGTTATTAAAAAAAAAAGACTGGAATGGTTTGACCACGTAAAGAGGATCTCAGATGATAAGATAACTAAAATTATATCAAATTTTGAAGTGAAGGGAAATAGAAGAAAAGGGAGACCAAAATAACAGTGGGTTCAAGGAGAGCACAGGAATATGGTGTCGAGAGGATTAACAGAGAGTGTTGCAGAGAATAGAGATGTATAGTGGAGAAAAAATTATAATGGGTTGCAGGAACATTACTGTATTGTAAAGAGATACCTAATAAAAAATTGTATCTGATGCATATGTCGTCTCTTAAAACAAACTTTTGTATATAAAACTTCGTCAAACATTAAAAAACGTAGGCCTTTCAGAAGGCAGTCTTCCATCAACAGCATTTACAATGGTATTCGCCTACATTTTTTAATGTTTGACGAAATTTTCTAAACAGAAGTTTGTTTTAGTTGAGGAAGACTGATACATCAGATACGAGTTTTAAAATCTTAATGTTTTAATTGGGATAAGTACAATAATTGTGAGAAAACCTGCTCTTATGGCTGGAGACCTAACTGAGGTACTGGCCTCATATCACCCCATATTAACAGATTGAACGTTCGCTTCGGTATTTGGCACATGTAGATGCTCTTACTATAAAATCAAATAATAATGTGGAACTTTGAATTTTATGCTTCTATATCCCTATGCATATGGAATGCCTGGATAGCGTAGTCGGTAACGTACTAACATATAAAATTAGAGGTCCCGGGTTTAAATATCGGTTTAGGAATTAATTTTTCTTTTCAAGATGTATTTGGCTTTAATTGCATAATATCAAAATTTAATTGTAACATCGAAATAAAAAAAGGGTTACTGCTATAAAATAATAATATTCTCATTAGATATTTCCTTGTTGTAGAAGTCGTAAGATGGCATTGCGGACGTTCCCGCATCCTCTTTCGATTTTGGAATTGTATATAACCAACTCACTGGCACTATCGAACCCGTAGGCCATACGCTCTCCATGCATCCCTATCCTGTGCTAATGTTTTCCAATAATACCCGGTACATTCTAATTCCCTCAAATCATAGTTAATGTTATTCTCCCACCTCATTCTTGGTCTAGAAACTGGGCATTTTTCCTGTGGGTTTTCTACAAGAAGCTTCCATGCACGCTTTGGCATGGGTTCCCTGAAGTAGTCCCAGCCCGGAGAACCGAATGAGGGACTATTTGACCTCCGGAAAATTTTACCTCAGTAAAGCCCATGTCCGCATTTCTTGACGGTTGTAATTTTTACGGTGGAAGATCGTCACTCTTTCGACCAAGGTACTTTTTTTCGTCTGGCTTATCACCTTCGACCAGTCCGGCATGGGTAACCCTATTGGCAGCAATGCTACCGCCGGCATAGCTCTCGGGATCATTTAAGCACGCATGCCACTCCACCACGACAAGGTAAAGATACCATGGAGGGGGAAATGTGTGTAAGGAAAGGAAAATTAATGTTTGCACTGAGATGACTGGGGCACGCCGTAGAGTAGTGGTTAAGACACTACAAGCCGAAAGGTCGAGCGTTCGAATCCCGGTGGGGTCAAGATTTTTAAACTGACCTAAACCTTCTGGCGGCACTATGGTCCTGGGGTCGACTCAGCCTCTAACGGAAATAAGTATCAGGCGCTTATTCTGGGGGTAAAGACGGCCGTCACGCAGGGCTGACAACCCGGCTGATATAAAGTGCCGACTGTCCAGAAAAAGTGGTAGCCTTAACCTCCTACTACCCCAAGTGCCTCCTGAGGCCTGAAGTGGATCACTTTACTACTTTTCTGAGATGACCAGATAGCATAGTCGGTAACTCACTAACATATAGTGTTAGTGGTCTCGGGTTCAAATCCCGCTTCAGACATTAATTTTTCTTTTCATGACATACGTCAAGATTTTTAAACTGACCCAAACCCTCTGGCGGCACTATGGTCCTGGGGTCGACTCAGCCTCTAATTGAAATGAGTACCAGACGCTTGTTCTGGGGTAAAGGCGGCCGTCACGCAGGGCTGAAAACCCGGCTGACATCAAGTGCCAATTGTCTAGAAAAAGTGGGAGCCTTAACCTCCTACTACCCCAAGGGCCTCCTGAGACCTGTAGTGGGATCACTTTACTTTACTTTATGACATACACACACGCATAAATAAAATATATATATATATATATATATATATGTGTGTGTGTGTGTGTGTGTGTGTTGTAATGCCATTCCATTTGTCGTGCTTCAGGTTCGCTAGGTGGATAGATGGCGTTAATATGATCTATTTTTAATTTACGCAGCAACCATTCCACATAGATGATATATTCTTGTAATGTGTACAGAGAGGAGTGTAGGATAACTGTATATTTGTGTTTGTATAGTGTAAAGTGTGTTATAATGGGAGACAATTATGAAGAAAAGGGTAAAGGTGAAGCCCGGTGCCGGCACATAGTCAATTCCTGTCGAAAATCACCAAGTGGACCGCCAGGCTTAACGTCCCTATCTGACGGACGAATCGATATGAACAGCACTACTTACCTTTAGCATATTATGTACTGTAAAGGGCTTTGCAATTTAATGCAGGAATCTGGTGAACAATGTAGCGATTAAAAATTGTACACCACAACCCCACCTTGCCAGGAGATTGAAAATTTTACAATTAAATTTAAGATGATTTAAGAATTAAAATTTCCAACCCCGCTGGATATCGAACCCGGACCCCTTAGTCAGAAATCAATTGTGCTATCTCCTGAGACCAACAGGTAGTATATATATATATATATATATATGATATGAAAAGAAAAATGAATCCTTGAGTCGAGATTTGAATCCGAGTCTCTAAACTCTGTACGTTTAGCGCTCTAAAGACCTGAGTTACACAAGTATCCCAATTCAAACATACATTTTTCTTATATATGTAGTATTCACAATTCACACATGAGGTAGCGGAAATTCGTTCCGACTGACATCTAGTGGCTAACATAACAGTTAAGCAAATTTTTAAAGAGAATATTTACTTTATAGCAGTAATGCTTGTATATTCAGATGTTATAACTATATTTTTGACATTTGGCAATGAAGGCAAATATGATATGAAAAGAAAAATGAATGCTTGAGTCGGGATTTGAACCCGAGTCTATAAACTCTGCACGTTTAGCGCTGTAACCAACAGAGCTACCAATATATATTATATATATATATATATATATATATAGTTGGATTAGGTAAATTGATGAGTATTTAATTGGTTGTAAATTTAATTTTAATTTATTGATTGTCACATAATGAATCTTTATAATTCCATTTTACACAAATTATAATTTGGAGCAATAAATTAATTTTCATTGATAATAATTACAGCAATTAATTTTGCATTTCACCTCGTTGATTGTTATATCACTGCTCATATATTGTTATTCCATGTTTAATTTATCTCCGAAATCTTAATACTAGGTATGATATTTAAATTGTTTATCAATTTTGTACAAATTTGATTATTCCATTAATTTGAACCTCTGGCCTTATAGGTACATTTACGTGCCATATGCCACCCGGACCTGTCCGGAGAGGCATTTAAAATATATATCACACACATAATTTTTTGACCACGTAACGACATTGAAGCCCTCCCCGAACGAGTGATCGCTCAATGTCAGGGCTTCCTCCGAGACAACACAACATTAAGACGAAACACCCCAATCACACATATTCATACTAAACATGGCGAATGTGATAATAAATGATACTGATGGTGAGACGATGTTCGAGGACCTTTTGGGCTTAAATTTTCCTGATATTTGTCATATAGGTGAGGAAGTAACCCGGAAAAAACCCAAGAAACGTGTCGAATCCATGGTCTGCTGCTTACGAGGCAGCAAAGCTACTCCGAGACCACAGCTGTGGACAAAAAAATTGTAAAAATGAGCTGAAGAATATAAGAATTATGAATTATGATACGAAAGCACCCCCTGAATAAGAGACGGGTGTTCAGTGGGCGGTTCTGTAAAATTTAGTGAAATACCTATGATTAACACATGTGGATGTGAGGCCAGATGCCGGCTGTTAGATCAAGGACTTTCTAAGGCCAATTGCACCAGGGACTTTTTATCTGCAAGTAAGTATAGAATTAATGTAACTCCAAGGAAAACATTAAAAATAATACGAGAAAATCGAATATTTTTATCTTATTAAATTAATAAGTAAATATTCAATGCAGTAAATTTAAATTTCACGTTTTAATTTGAGGCAATCACCAATAGCCCTCTGGAACCGCCAGGATTCCAACTTTGGATCCCAGTCGGGGCTGTTGCACGCATTAGCCATGCGTCTACCGATGCAGAACCAAATTTGTAAACCACTAGGTACCGTAGCCTCAATAAAAGCAGGTAGATTGAGATGGGCCAGACACGTACAAAGAATAGATACAAACTAGATACCTATGGGAATGATGCAATCAAAGCCAAATGGTAAGAGTCAGTGGAAATACCAATGCGTAGATGGCTGGACGGAGTTGTTAGGCACTTGCAACTTGTGGTAGGACGCCCATGCTAGACAAAGAAGACGAAGCCCAACTCGGTTTTGTGTTTTGTCCTGATAATGATGCTGATAAAAATCGTTCATAAGAGCTAAAGCTGATTTACGGTACTATAAAAGTACAGGAATCCTGAAAAAGAGGGATCTGGAATCTTTTTTTTTTCGAATTTTCTATGTTCATGGAAAAACTCAAGAGTATTATATATATATGACATAAGAAAAATAAATGCCTGCACGGGATTCGAACCCGGAACTTTGGGTATATATATATATATATATACATATTACACTTTTTTATGCCCAGATTTGAATAGGGACGCAAATTGCCTAAGGTTTAAAAAACTAATTATCTGCATATAGTAGTTTTTTAATGGGCAAGTTTAGGAAGTGTATTTTTATTTAACGCGGTTAGAACTCTTTGAACGAACCGTAAGCGAGTTCAAAAATCTCACCGAATACAAAAAATAAGCTTTCTGTACTTGTTACATAGGCTACGTATTTTTGCTCCAACAATAATTTGAAAATTATTTAAAACAATTATTTGTAAATGTGAAGCCAAATGATTGGTTGAATCGCTGTCTACAATATTATCTAGGTTTTGTATTTTTATGGATTGTTTAATTATTGCGTTCCTATGATAAGACAATAAATAATAATTTGTTTCGTCGCCATTAATTTGTTCACGGAGACAAGTTTATATCATTATATTAAAATGAGTGACAAAAGCGACGAAGAAAATGTATTCATCATACCAGGTTACATAAAGTAGTCTTCAAATAATTTTGTTTACAGCTGCTTCCCGAAAAATTGGGCCTTCAAAAATTACATTTGTCCGTCGCTGTGGCGTAGTCGGTAGAGTCCCTCCTTCCACTCCGGCGACCCGGGCTCGATTTCCGGCGGGGTTAGGGATTTTTAAAAAATCTCAACCTTAGGATTGGATGTATGTAGTGTCCAAGTTGTACCCATTGGGTTTAATTCCTAAAAAAATTACATTTATTAAAATTCATTTGTATAAATAGAATGTTTATAAATGGCATACAAAGAGGTTAACACTGGTAACTTAAAATAGTTCAAGATTGAAATACTTTGGAGCTTGGCAGTATAAAAAATAAATAATTTAAACAAATCAAGTTATGAAATCCATGATAAATGTAAATGTAAATTCTAACTTTGATAATGACTTGATCAGTCTATAAAAATTATTGATAGATATTATTTAAATATATGTCAAATTAGGCTTATATAACATAATAAGTATTAAAAGTTAGATTTTACAGAATTTGTTTTCACTGCAATCCGACGCTTTCAAATAATCTGGCATAAGAAATCGAATTTCTCCAATTTGACAAAATAAATATATATTCTAGAGCCAGTGAAATGAGATTACAAATTTGATTTACTGAGGAATTAGCTTAGTTTACGCAATTCCTGCGTGACGAACTTTTTAATATAATTTGAGGAAAACAATTATGTATTACAATGCTTTAGTGACGAATTACGAAGTGTTAAAAGGTTAACAATAAATCTTCAGGCGTAGATTTCACTCCCCGATTTCAGAGTAAAATTATTATGAAGGAGTCGGTAGATCGGAGATCAACAGAAGAAACGTTTTGTTGCGTAGTCTACAGTTGTGAATAATATACATACTTGTACAAGTCTTGTGTAAGCATAAATCCAAACTTGAATTCCATATTATACGGGTCTTATCATAGTTTTAAAAGCTAACGTTAGTTTAAAATTTGTTCTTTTCTCAGAACAATAAATTGAAATTTTTACCAGTAGGTATAAAATGTGAATATTTTTACAAGAAGGTATTAAAATTATTCTTGGGAGTAAATACTAAAGCTAATAAAACTATTTAGCAATGTTGTTTACAAGAAACCGTCTCAAATTACTAGAGGAAACACCAATAGATAGAGAGAGAGAGAGAGAGAGAGAGAGAGAGAGAGAGAGGAGAGAGAAATTTAATGAAGTTATTAAATGCGGTGTTCATATCCTAGAAGATGCTTATAAAATATATTGTGTAAGGCTTTTGAGATGAAAATAAGTAAAATGAATAATATATTTAGTTTTTTATTTTTAAATCTACTCCAAAATCTCTTTTTTCAGTCTTGAACATCTTTTACGCTCATGTCTCATATCATGCCACCCGGACCTTAAGGTGACCGACCTTTCAGGAAAGGATTTATAAAATATTGGATCACATACGTATTACTTTGATCACACAAGGACATGGAGACCCTCCCCGAATGCTGATCACCCCTGTGACGACATTAACATTTAATATCATCTCCATCTTTCTCTCATTCTGCTCAAAACACCATCATTACCTGCCATTACAAGCTTTATATTAGCTTGACCTGTATCTATCTATCCATCTATCTACCTATGTAACAGAATGATTCAATGCGATTTTCATCCACTTAAAACCATTGGATCGACTTGAAACTTTGTATAGGCTTGTAAAATACCCGAATATGAAATTATTGCATATTTATTTTCTAAAATCCTGGCCAGAATCATCAGAAATCAAAAAAATGAAAACTGGTATAATAGGTTGCGGACTTCTCGACTTTTTAGTCAATCTTTGTAAGATCTCAGTTGGTAGAGCGGTGAACTCTAGTGGTATATAATTTCAGTAATCCATAGGTCGCTGGTTCAAATCCGGCTGGGAGGATTTTTTTTAGAAAAGTATTACTTTTGGCTCATACTACAATAATATCGAATTTAAAGATATTTACATTTTTATCTTATTCTTAAAATATTAAAACTAAAAAATAAAAAATAAATAACAGTTTTAAAAAACTAAAACAACACGCTTTATTATAAAACCGAACTAAAAAAATGAAAAATAATTTTAATTTCCTACACGCTTGGGATAAAATTAAAGTGGTCAACAAAAAAATCATCTCCAACACATATAGAATGAAACAAGAGTTATCAACAAAAAGAAAATCATTTTACCATCAATATCAATTAATATATTTGATAATAAACAGATAATTTTAAAAGTAAAGTCTACAAGAAAAAAATGTAAAAATCATAAAAAGCACCCCACGCTTTTGATGGTAAAATTATTTTCTTTTTGTTGATAACTTTAGTTTTATTCGATATGTGTTGGAGATGATTTTTTTGTTGACCACCTTAATTTTATCCCAAGCGTGTTGGAAATTAAAATTATTTTTCATTTTTGTAGTTCGGTTTTCTAATAAAGCGTGTTGTTTTAGTTTTTTTTAAACTATTATTTATTTTTGACTTCTTCTTCGACCATTAAAATAACTTGTAATAAAATAGTTACTACCGGAAGACTTGTTCCTCGAATCTTTCTATTCTAAAAAAATACAGCTGAGTTTGAACTCGATATACTTGGGGCTAGAGTCAAGAAACATAACTATCGCGCCCGACATTATTATTATTATTATTATTATTATTATTATTATTATTATACTCGGGGGTTTTATGCCTTGAAAATTGCATGAATCCCAACAGGGTTTGAACCTGCGAACCTTGGAACCATAGAACGAACATGTTAACCATTGGTCCACCGGGATCGATGTAAGTGTAAGTAGAAAACTTTTCGTTGATATTCGCGAAGCGTTACATTACTAACATTTATTAGATGTGATGTAAAATTTGTTATATAAAAGTTTTATAAAACCTACTGAAATATTTTCGTTAAAACTTTTTTTAGTTAATCTGAATGTGAAGGTAGATGAAATCCGAAAGATTAACATCTGCCATTCCAGTAGAGCTACATTGTAATTCTGCTGTGACATTTTGAATACTGTGCTATTCCTGGAGTAATTAATTTTATGAATTCCAAGAACTAGTCGATTTTGCTCAGTATTGAATTATGAAAACATCAAACTCACGTTAAAATGTTGTTAGAATAAAAAGGAAAACATTTTCATAACATTTATACACTGTATAAACATGTAAATATTAGGAAGAACCAAAAATAGGAACCGTTAAAATATGTTTAAATATACTATTAATTATTATTATATTTTCATTGTCATTATTGTTATTCAATGAGTAGCATATTTGTGGGAAACCAAATATAATAACAATTAAGTCTTGTACACTACGATGGGCTGGACTTAAGGTCAATGGGGAAATGAAGAAGGGAATGGAAACTTCTTTCAAGAAAACAAGAGAAAAAGTGCCAAGTACGAGATAACATTAACCATGATTTCAGGAAGTGAATTATACAGAAATGATTGAAAGCATGATTTACAATAATAATTAACTTATAACTAAGTTACATACTTAAAACAAATGATAACATCGTAAGCATGCAGTATAAATAACTAACTCACTGGCACTATCGAAACGTAGGTTCATGGCTGCGCTAACATAAGCTCTCCAAATATTCCTCTCCTGAAATAATGTTTTCCAATCATCCCCCTGTATAATCTACTTCCCTCAAATCATGATTATTGTTATTCTCCCAACTCATTATTTGTCTACCAACTGAGCATTTTCTTTCTGGTTTTCCTATACGAAGCTTGAATGCCCCTCTTTCATTTCCCATTCGTGCCACATGTCCTGCCCATCACAATCTACGAGACTTAACTGTTCTTATCATATCTGGCTTCCTATAGAGATCATGTAGCTCACTGTTATATAGTTTTCTCCATTCCCCTGTATGTTCATATATCTTTGACCAAAATGTTTCCTTAGAACTTTATTCTCAAATGCTTGTAATTTGTTTTCCTCCCTTAAATTAAGAACCTGTGTTTCGCATCCATATAATATAACTAGGAGAACAACAGTTTTATATATTTTCAGTTTAACGTTTTTGATTAGACGTTGGGACAAGAGTCGCTGTAATGCATAATATCATGCATTTCTAGAATTGAGCCTAGTTTAATTTATTTGTGCATCTCAGTAATTGCTGTGTAAAATGCGTGTTGATACAAAAAAAGAGAAAAAGAAAATGAAAAACAAGCCTATTCATTCATAGTGTTCTGCCCAAGAGCAGGCCTTTCACTGCAAACTCAGCATTCTCCACTCTTTCCGTTCTGTATCTACATACAAACCATTTATTTTAATATTGTCTATTATCTGATGTCTTTTTCTGCCTCTAACTTTCTTTCCGTTGACCATTCCTTATAGGACATCCTTCAGCAGGCAGTTTCTTCTTGGCCAGTGGCCAATCCAATTTCCTTTCCTCTTCTTTATGAGTTCCAGCATTGTTCTTCTTTCACCCAGTTTGCCTAGCACATATTTATTTCTTACTTCGTCTGTCCATTTTATACGTTCCATTCTTCTCCATATCCACATCTCAAAAGCTTCCAGTCGCTTTTCCTCATTCCGTTCGTAATGTCCAAGTCTCTGCACCATACAATGCTACACTCCACACAAAGCACTTTACTAGCATCTTCCGTAATAATTTTGCCAAAGGTCTGCAGAAAATACTTCTCTTCTTGTTAAAAACTTATTTTGCCGTTACTATCCTCTGCTTTACTTCTTGACCGCAGTTCATGTTGCTACTGATAGTACAACCCAAGTATTTGAAGCTCTCCACTTGATCAATGGCCTCATCTTTAATCCTCATATTTATATAAGATTATTAATGGTATGGAAAAAACATAATTGTGTTACGGATTAATTCATTATTATTATTATTATTATTATTATTATTATTATTATTATTATTATTATTATTATTATTATTATTATTATAGTGACTTTGGTTGTTCTACATTCGAAAGCGTTTATCCATTCATTAATTTTAAAGATTGTTTTTGATCACTCTTTAGATTTAATGATTCTATCTAAAATATATTTACTGTATACTGTGATATATTTTCAGAAGAAAACAAAGAATGAGAAAAGGGATCGAGGAAAAAGTTGCCCTCATTAAAATAATTTTTTCATAAAAAAAAAGGTATCTCACTACTCTACTTTTACGCTCCTTCTTAATGAGGTAACAAGAAGGAGACAGAAGAAATGAAAAAATGAGCATCCAGGTTGTATGTATTTTTATCGCCCTTTCTCCCCTCACCACTCTTATTTCCATCATTCTCTATCCCTCCTTTAGAAACGTTAAAAAATTAAGCCTATTAAAATGTTCCGCCATGCACAATTATTTCTGTTTTCTGTAAGGGTTTTATTTGGTTTGAATATGTAATCATATATGATCTAGTACACAGTAAGGGGTTATATTCACTTTGAAAAGAATATACAATTTACTTTTTTCCTTTTTTCACTTTAGCATTCGTTAGATCTGGTTCGTGAACACTGGAAGCGATTATTGTCGATCTTAATGAGTTATACTCATGTTAGATTACTCTCTCTCTCCTCTCTCTCCTCTCTCTCCTCTCTCTCTCTCTCTCTCTCTCTCTCTCTCTCTCTCTCTCTCAATTCTTCAACAAACAGCTTACCGGTACTCTTGAGGAAAACAAAAATCGAATTTGTGTAAGATTGAAAAGTTGTGTTCTTTTTATAATGCCAGTAAATGTTTATCTTAATGAACTAAATGTTTGTTTATATTCTACGAAGCCTTTTGTAATGTGCGCAAAAACAAAAAAAATAAGTTTTCAAAGTGAGATTCCTAATATACAAATAAATTCTTGTAGGTTATTAAAATTTTAACTAAATAAATTGAAAAACAAAAGTGTCTATTTTACAAAATAGAGCACTTTTCTTATGCATATTTATGTAAACATCCAACTTTATTTTAACTACGTAAGTTTTTACAAAACATTTTGTACTTTACGTAAAATTATAGATTTTCATGGTAGGTGTCTTGATTCATGTTTTTCGGGCTAATGGTCGTGGTCTGGTTTTCTTAACACTCAACGTTTTGTCTCAGGAGATTCTGCGTGCTCTATGACCTCCTAACTCTTCAACTGTCGACTGCAGACTGGCTGTGCGTTGCGGTGAGTGATTGGAAGCGCCTGTGCACTTCCAGGCTGTTTTAGGGTCTTGCAATTGCCCTCTTCAGCCCTGGATATTAAATAAGTCGTGTGGTGATAAAATCTAAGTTGTCGGATCCCATTCTCAAGCCGCAGGTAGAGTCCCATTGCTTGATGACTGGTCGCGATTTCCGGCAAAGGTCCAGGCAAAGGGCGCTCGTCGTTGGTGCTTGTCTCTCGTCGTCCCGTCGACTGCTGCCGATGTTGAAGGTGATGATGGCCAAGAGAAAGACGTCCCGTCGACTGCTGCCGATGATGAAGGTGATGATGGCCAAGAGGAAGACCGCGACAGCCCCCCGGGGGCCGCCCCCGCCCCGAAGAGGCAGCTACGAAACGATCCCATCTCCAACAAGAAACGACCATTTTCGGGCTAAGCTGACATTGGAATCGCGATAAATTTTGAATTTTGAAAAATGATTAATTTAGAAAGATATTTGGGAGTGTATAATTTACAAATAGTGTCCTTATTTATGGATGAGTTTTGGGGGGTGATGTTTTCAATACGGTCCGTTACTTTAGTGCTATTTTTTATTGTTTTCACTGGCGTAAGTCATAAGTTTTATTCTCGTGTTATATAGTGCCGAGATCCAAATGTTATACTTTACACAAACAAAAGCATCATCTTATAAATTCTCAATATAATAATGAACTAATGTATTTGCTTCTATTTTTTCCCCATTTCTTTTAAATTACAGATAACCTCTAATATGAGAACTTAATAACTTAATAGGCCTACATATTAAAAAGTAGTTGAAAACTAAATTTTTAAAGTGTGATTTAAAATGTAAACTAAATCTTGTGGGTTATTAAAAAGTGAACTAAAGATTTGAGGAACAAATTGTTTAGGTACAAAAATAGTGGGCCTACAAATATTTATATAAATATTTATATTTAACTTGATACATTTTACCAAAACATTTTCTACTTTACACAAACCACCCTTTATCTTGTCCTCCTGCGTTCTGATGAAAGGTTTAACAAGAAATATTCTCAGTTTTGTTCTTAATGGGTTTCTAGGGAGCCAAATAACATTTTTTGTGGATTTAGAACAATTTTGATGGGCTTTTATGGGTGTCTTCAATTGAGATTTTGTAGATTATAATTTTGTCACGTATAATGGGTTCATTGGGCCAAAATAATTCATTTTCAATAAAAAAAATCATTTTAAGGGGGGGCATTTTAGGAGGTTTTATGCAAGGTATGGATCTGAGCCAAGTGTTCGTCTATTGATGTTGTCATCTAAAGATTACAGTTGGGGGGGGGGGGAAGAAGTTGAAAATCTGAAGGTATCGAATATGACAGCTTGCCACGCTCACAGTGAGACGGAGTTATTCTCGAAGCGAGGAAAAATAAATTAAAACGCCAACTATATCACGTATACTTAAGGATGCAATATATAAACTAATATATTTGGCTTGATTTTTAATTGTTTTTTAATTACACATACCAGTATATGCAAACTTGATAACTAAATAGATATTAAAAAGTGTGTGAAAACAAAATTTCCCGAAGTGAAATTTCAAATGTAAAATAAATATTTAGAAAGGATACAGGGGAAGAAGCAGATAAGTAACTTTTTTCCTTGAAACCTAGAAAACGTATTTTTATTTGAACAACATCCATACTTCCCTATCTGTATGCCAAACTTTGAAGTTAAATAAACCCATGTCTAAATTATATATTTTTCTTATCACTTTTCAATGATACTGCTTTTCATGGAGAATCTAATGACCCCTCAGAATCCGTTTCGACAATAAATGTTATTTTCCTGGTTCTTTCCCTGTACTTTTCATATGTTATTAAAAAGTGGATTTAATATTCGAAAAAATCTCTTATATACAGAAAAAATAAAATAAAAAAATGTTATCCTTTTAATTCATTTAATTTAAAAATCGGTCTAGAGGACACAATTTTCAATTCTTCGCTGAGGAACTTAACGTATGCTGCTGAAATAAAATGAAGAAGGTATTCTCCAAAAATAGCAAAATCAGGTCATCAGGAGTGGAGTTTTACAGGAAAACCAAAATTTAAAAATTCGTTCTAGCAGTCGCCATGTTTGCGTTGTTGCAACGTTTCTGTATATCATACAATTTAATTAGGCCTTACATAATTGGCAATCTATTCTGTAAGATTATTTGGTATAATTTATTTTTTTTAAATAAAGCAATGGAAAAAATAATCAATAAGGTAAATTACAAATTTGTGTCAAATTGCTCAATAGTATGCAATAGGTAATAATTTACGGTTATACTTGGTTTGTTTTCGCGATCCCACAATTTAAAAAAGCTGGCATAAAAAATTAAGTAACTCAAATTTAAGTGTTAACAAACAAATTCATGCCCCTCTTTCAAGCAACTTTCGTGTTTCCTCACAATTGTGATTTGCTGTGAAAGATCGACTCTTTTGACCAAGGTAACTCTTTTAATCTGGTATATCGCCTTTGGTTGTCCAGCGTTGGTGACCATTTTGCTAGTAACGGTACCATCGATATTGCTTTCTGGGTAATTGAACTTCATAAACTACTTCTCCACGACAAGTAAAGATTCCTCTGTTATAACAGTATTTTTTCATCATTAAAAAATGGGTATACTTATGAACACTTTTGTTTTTGAAGTAGGGCCTACATGTTTTGAATGAAGAGCGAAGAAAGCTAAAGAGAAGGAGAATTCAGGAGAAATAGACAATCATTTATGTAGGAGCTTCTCTAATTACACCATGAAGATTCCAATTAAGTGCAAATACATAGCGAACGATACATTTTCCTCTCTTCTACCCGTAGCCATAGTTAATGACCTGAGCAAAATTGGAATTATGTTGCGTCAGCCAGGTGTAAGGGCCATTCAATTGGGGAGTCACGTGGTACCGTTTGCGGGGAGAGCATCCATTAATAATTTTCCATTTCCCGTTATAATCAATAAATGAAAAGCTGAAAACGCATTGATATTACGTAGATTACAAGTGAATTTTGCAGAATGGAAGAGAAGTTCAGTTGTCCAGCTAACAAACTTATTTGTTCATAATCTTACATGGAACTTGTTTATTCTTTCTATAATGGCGTAGCCCATTGTTGGGCCATAGCCTCTCCTTTGTAAGGAGTTACTAGACCAAGTTAATTTTTACTTACTTTATTTGCTCAGAGATATAATGCTGACAACACACCTCCAAAGGAGACATCTAACAGACAACTGAGGTATTACTACGACGTTGATGTTGTTAAATTTTGCTTAGAGGCCTCTTTATTCAGATTTAAGGATCTTTTTACGAGCCTGAAAATATTCAGACTTGGATCCCACTGCTTAAAGTCCCTCCCGGAGGACTTGAATTAAGTCCTTAGAATAAAACCCCGCCAAAAAGGGCATTCCACATAAGGCAAAATTATAAATTATTAAAGAAAATGATGTCAAAGGTATTTGGAATAGAAGGTTTCACTGAAAGATTCTCCTTGGATTTTTGTGTCCTAAACAATCCATCGACCCCAGCCGGGTTTGAACCCGCGACCCTTACAACTAGAGGGAAGGAGCATAACCACAAGTCCACCGCGGCCGATGAACTTCATTATTGGAATTCGGGCTATTAATACTGTATATTTCTGAATGTAGGCTCACTTTTAATCGAATTATTGGTATACAAATGATACCATTTTAAGTTATGGTAAATCCCCATCGTCGGACATTTGTTTCAGCAATACCGAATCTAGGACAAGCATGTCGGTTTCCATATTTTTCGGCGTGTAAGATGGCTTTTCTTTTTAAACTCCCATCGAAAGACGTTCCATTACAAGCAGGCTAATTAGAAACTTACCGGTAACCTTACATACTCACGTCTGGTTTCTCACTAATCTTTAAATTATTTTATTACCTACTACTAACTTAAATCTCATAGTTGTTACAAGGAAGTACTTACATCACTTCACGATTTAAAAAAAAGTATAGCCAACAGAAGTCAGAACATTAAAATTATGACATACGGTATGATATTTTCGCGATCTGATAGTCATTTTTTTATTTTCCTGTCGTACATATCTGTTGTTGAGGTTAAGCTGATACTCATTCATTTTTTTACTTTCTTATACATGAGGATCGAGGAAGCGTGTTGCCTTGTGACGCAGCGGGCCCGGGTTCGATCCCCGGTCGGGGTAGTTTTTCTGGGTGGGGTTTTTCCTCACCTGTAAGACAAATGTCAGGAAAACTTGAAGGCCCAAACGGTCCCCGAAATCATATGGTCATTATCATCATCATAATCCTTATCATTATCATCATCATCATCCTTCACCGGTGTGGAAAGCAACGGGAAGCTATCACACCTACAATTCGCTAGTAAAGCTGCAAGCATAGTATGAAAATACTATGATTGCAGTGAAGGACCTGCCTTCGGGCAGAATTACTATGGATGGGTACATGAGGATTAAAGATGAGGCCATTGAACAAGTGGAGAGTTTCAAATACTTGGGTTATATAATCAGTAGATTGTCCGTCGCCGTGGCGTAGTCGGTAGGGTCCCTACCATCCACTCCGGCGACCCGGGTTCGATTCCCGGAAGGGTAGGGGATTTTAAATCTCCACCTTGGGTCTTGGTGTGTGTCCTGTCCTTGTGTCTATATGTGAGAATGAAATAAAGTTAACAAAAATGTAAAAACAATAAGGTAAAACAAAAAGGAAGAACAGTGTAAACGAAAAGGAGACAAAAAAAAGTAGGATTTATTTATTTATGTGCAGAATTTTAATATTTACACATCTTTCTGTGCCTAAAGTTTTATTGTTCTTCTCCACTCGTCTCTCTCCATCCAAACCATGTCCTCCAGTCCTCTTACTCTCATTCCAGTTCTTATTTCCTGTATCCACGAGTTTCGAGGTCTTCCTCTCCTCATTCTTCCAGGTGGACACCATTCCAATGTTTTCCTGGGTAATATTTCTTCTTGCGTTCGTCGTACGTGCCCATACCAATTTAATTTATTATACCGTATATAATCTACTATTGAATAACCAATATTCATTTTTTCTCTTATGACAGTATTTCTTACTTTGTCTAATTTTGAACATCTTGCTGCTCTCCTCAAGAAATCATTTCCATCGACATAAGTTTTTATCAGTAGGATATATATATATATATATATATATATATATCCATCCATAGTAATTCTGCCCGAAGGCAGGTGTTTCATTGCAATCATAGCATTTCCATGCTATGCTTGCAGCTTTACTAGGGAATTGTGGTGTGCTGGCTTCCCGTTGCTTTCCTCATTGGTGAAGGATGGTGGTGATGATAATAATGCTGTTGATGACGATGATGCCCATATGATTTCGGGGACCGTTTGGGCCTTAAAGTTTTCCTGACATTTGTCTTATAGGTGAGGAAAAGCCCCGATAAAAACCTCACCCAGAAAAACTGCCCGGACCGGGGATCGAACCCGGCCCGCTGCGTGACAAGGCAGCACACTACCTCGAGACCACAGCGGTGGACTATATAATATATATCTACATCAGTTAGGAAAAACCGGGTAAGTCAACTTTTGGTAAAAATGAGTTATTAACATCTCCCGATAGCTTTTGGTCCGATGCACGTTCGGTAAAAACGAGTAAGTCGTCAAGCGAATAGTGACGTTGTTATTAAGCATTGAATTTTCGATGTATGCACTCTTTGATGTAAGTCATTGAACTAGTTTTTGCTCTCCTGTAAAAAATCACTTCGAAGACTTTACTGGTTTTTCCTAACTGATGTAGATATATTCATGTCCCCTACCGTGTCTATTAGATAGGATCGGAGAAGATATGTAAAAATGTTTTTAATGTTTTTCATGAGAACACCTTCATTAACTACATTTCTTCGGAATTTAATAAAATGTGTTATATATATATATATATATATATATATATATATATATATATATATATGATTATGCGGTTTAGAGTTCAAGAACTTGAGTAGCAATGTTAAAGCGCTGTACAAAGATGAAGTAGAGAAGGAGAGAGTTAAGTACGGATATGTGTAAAAGATTAATTATTTTACTTGGAGCAGGTCGAATGCTGGGTTCTAGCTACCTTATTCATCTTGCAGCAACTGTAATGTAAATCCCCTGACAAAGTTATTTAGAATACAACTTTACGAAGAATTCTTAATGTTTTGCAATCTGTAAGCACTTTAATTCTTGATTAAGATATATAAAATGCACTTACATTTTTTTTCCTCTCTCGTGATTTCAACTTCAAACCAATTCCAGTATATACAGCTTCATTTTAATTTACACATTTTATTAAATGTATTTCGTTATAAATTATTAGTTTCTATACTACGTATGGGACACACATGAATTAAAGGAAAGTTTGACACATTAAAGTTATATGATGTCATAAAAGTAATATACATATTGTATTGTTACGCTTACCAAGGGTCAGTTTTCACGTAGTTTTGGCGTAATAAAACAACACAGTTGCTGTGGGAAAACTCCATAATAACTTTATTTAGTTCTATAAGCTCTCCGTGACATTCTACTCACAAATTACTGTAATAATTTATTTTGTTTTAAAATCTATCACACTGCGCCGTGTTTAGATCTGCTACCATTTTGCAGTGGCCTATAGAGGATTTACTCATATGTTTAATTACATTCATAATAGCATCCAGATCATAACTATCAGTGCTATTTATAATTCTTTGCCCATCAGAGGCAAGGATTGGTTCATCTTTCCTATATAGATTCATAAACATATATTAATTAATAATAATTCCTGAAACACACTGTAGTAATTTATGATACGTTGTTAAACTCGGAATATTATTTTCAATCATGAAAGCTATACGGGAAAGGGGAGCTATTATGTTATGCCAACACTAGGGCCTAACTGCCATAATAATAAAATACTATAAAAAGCCGATAAAGGATAGACACATATACATGTGTATTATATCAGAAAATAGGGTATAATTAACCGCACGGAAAAACATATTAGTTCATACTTATATAATATAAAAAAACGCTAATAAAAAGGCATGTTTCTATATCCTGGATCAAAAACCATGTCACAAGATTCCAAGAATTATTCAGTCAGAAAGATGACCACATTAGATAAGAGTAATGTGAGTTGCGCGAAGTGAAAGTAGAACAAAGCTTTCCATTTTGACATAGATGAAGGTTTCGAACTAGATCATGAACTTTCCACACCCAAATTTCCCCAATTAGAAACTTAAAATTTATCATATAAATATTCGCGGTTTTTTTACCGAAGGAGAACGGTGGAGGGACCGAAGGGTTCGGTCCCCCCTGGGGGACAGGAGTACAGCTCTACATTGGTAATATAAATCTTTTTATCATTCTTTTGGTCATTTTTCAGACATAGAAACATAGAATTAATTAAAGGACCAAATGGTCCAAAGAACTTAGAATAATGAACAGAGTTGAATATTTTAAATGTTTGTTTGCTCTCTCTGAATTTTAACACTTTGATTATTTTGTCGTTTGACAATATGGCGATTTCAGCTGATTTTAATAAGTGTTTTATATGTTTGGTTTTAATATTTGTCTATGTTTGGATTTATTTTAATAAATAATGTTATTTTCGTTTACTGTGTTTTTAACATGTTTAAATGTGGAATTCACCCTCCAAAACCAAGGCCAACCGCTCGGGCCAAAGACCACTTAAACAATAGTGATCTTCACGCTATCATTACGGCTGGGCTTAACTGTCCCGGCGTAACATATTATAACTTTGAGAAAGCTCGTAAACAGGAATTATATAAGACAGCTGTAGCATAGCTTAACAAATACAATAGTTAAATATTATCGTTTACTTAAAATAAGATTTAATATATCAATTGTACGTCTGAAGTTTGAAAAGTGAAAATATATTAAACATATACAAAACTTGATAATTCCAAGGTTAACGCAAAACAATAACAAAAGTAACAATCTTTATACATTCAAACACCCATGCATACCTTTTTAGTCCTGCCTAGGGTGCCCTACCCTGGCCTGCCGGACCAAACTCAAAACCACGCAGCTCTCCTGGAGCTCACGTCCTTCAGACGATAACGAAAGTAGTGTATGATCGAATGATACAGTTCACGACTTGTCTGGCCTATTTGAGAGTTCCGAGGTAGAGAGGAAGTTGCGCACTACAAACAGAGCAGAGGAAGGAGGTAGGAAGGAGAGTGGGAGTAGACACAAAGAGAAAGGAAATTGGCATAGTTCATTAATCTCACTGTGGAGGGAGGATAACAGCACAGATGTTTCGTACCGAAATAACACTTTCGGTGCAACACAATTATTTTACACTCTCTAACGAGTCAATTTACGAGAGTTTCTTCTCTTTCACAGTCACTGTATCGCTATCACTTCACAACAGACTCGCTTCCATCCCTGGCAATAGTTTATATACGACTTCTCAGATTCCGATGGAGACTTTTCTCGTGTGAAAGCTTCTGGCACAGAACATTCCTGACAGGGGAAGTAGAGGCTGAGAGAAATCTGTGGGACGGAAGACCAGACGCATCGATTATCTGCGCGGATCTTTCGACTCGCGAGTCGGCGACTCACGAATATATTTCTGTAATCTGACCAATGGATCTGTGCCCCCGTAAGATATGCGAACTAAACACTAATTCCTTTTCTGCCTCGGTAAATCATTTCCTTCTCTTCATTCCTGTCTCTCTCTGTTCTTTCGTCCATCCCACTACTCACAATTTTGAGCCTTCTTGGGGAATACTTGCAATTCAGTGTTGTCAACTCAACGTGAACACTGTAACTCGGAGTGGTCAATGAAATATTGTTAAGCAAACAATAAAAGTCAATCAGCGTCATTGGACCTACTTAATGAAGAAGTAATAATTAACCTTACATTATTCAATAAGATATTAAATATAAAATTGGTACCCCTCAACTAAATTAGGACCACTGACTTACCAGGTACCAATTTTATATTTAATATATTACATAACCTTAACAGTGCTTTAATATACATTTTAAAAGTGTTGATTACATTATTCAGTAATCAAGATCCATGGCAGTGTTTGGGGTAAGTTTGGCAATATCATTATTCGGAAAGTTATCCTGGCTGCTGTTGGACATTGTGGGAGGGAAGCGCGTGGATTGGAGTGAATACAAGTGATAACGTTTCTAAGAGCGACTGCAGCGCTAAAGGGGAACAGATCCGTTTGTCCGACAATAACAATGCGACACCTCTATTCTTGTCGTCACCTGCAAAAATCAAACGCAGCTCTACTGTACGATGCGTCAGAATATCTTACTTCATTGTTTATGGAACCTGTATGTTAAATGCTGCATTCACAAGGCCTTCCATTAGTTCCTATCCAAAGAAAACGGATTCCAGTTCGTAACTCCGAATCTTTTCGAATATTATACTCCCATCTACACCTGGACCGTCCCAACAATCATTTTCCCAAGTGTTCGTAATAGTGGCGGTTTCTGCACTTCCTGTTCGGGTGTGAACTAACAGTTTAAAATTTCGTAGGTTTGAAATTATTAAAAATGAAGCACAATTATGTTTTATATCCTGACAGCCTAACATTAATAATATGTTCACATTAAAAAAATAGCAAATGGTTATTAAGTTATTGCAGTTTTCTCTAAGACTTTCGAAACATCCGTGTTGGTTTAGAAATTCAACACTAATCCAGACTGTTTTCGCTTGTTAATCTTTGTCTTCCTCCATTTCCTTTTCGTCTTCGTAGAAAATCAATACTATGTTCTCTCTTATTCCTACTTACACATCTTTTTATGTACTACACGGACTCTTGACGTGCCTACTTCTCTAAAAATATTGAAAATATATAATACGGTTATTCTTCCAGTTATCTTATAAGGATGCGAAACGTGGACTCCTGTTTGAAAGGAGGGGAAAAAATTGAGTTTTTGATAATAAAGTTCTTAGATAAATGTTTGGACTAAAGATAGATGAACAGATAGTTGAATGGAGAAGACCACTTAATAGTGAGCTGCATTGTCTTTAGAGGAAACTAGAGTAATAAGAAAACTTAATCAACGTAAACTGAGATGGGCAGGACATGTGGCACGAATGGGAATAAAAGAGGGGAATGGAATCTTCCTCTAGAAAAAACCAGAAGTAAAATGTCTACTTGGTAGAAACCAGAGGGAAAATGCCCAGACGCCCAGTATCGATATATATATATATATATATATATATGTCCACCGCTGTGGTCTCGAGGTAGCGTGCTGCCTTGTCACGCAGCGGGCCCGGGTTCGATCCTCGATCTGGGCAGGTTTTTTGAGTGAGGTTTTTATCGGCCGAAACGGTCCCCGAAATGATATGGCCATCATCATCATCCTTATCATCATCATCCTTCACCGGTGTGGAAAGCAACGGGAAGCTACCACACCTACAATTCCCTAGTAAAGTTGCAAGCTTAGAATGAAAATGCTATGATTGCAGTGAAGGACCTGCCTTCGGGCAGAATTACTATGGATGGATATATATATATATATATATATATATATGTATAGGTCAATAATGAAGTGAGAGATTAATATTAATCATGATTTCAGGAAAATAGATTATACGGAGATGTTTGGAAAACATTAGCTCATGATAGGAATGTATGGAGAGATTGTCTGTGCGGCCATGAACTTAAGGGATTGATAGTGCCAGTGAGTTAGTTGGTTATTAATTTAAGATTCTTGTTCATTAAATGAAAATAATTGAACTTTGAATACATTTAAAAGTTTGAAGCTAATGCACGTTTGGTTGATTATTTACAAAGAGACTCTCTCATCAAGTTGTTGCTTACATTAGAATGCGTTCTACCTTACCTCGTATAAGTTTATTTAAAAAGTTATTTCACTTCCGTGAATTTATTTAAATTGACGATTTAGGAGTTGGATTAGTTGACTAAGAAAAAAAAAAAGCAGGTAGATTTTAGCGAGTTTTCTGGAATACGACTAGTTTTTAAACGTAATGAGAACGCTAATGGTGGGTTTCGCCTCTTGTAATCCAGGTGGAAGAGAGACATGGGAAGTTTTCAGTAGAATTTAAAGCAAGCCAAGTTGAAACTCTGGCACGGGCGGATGGAGAGTGTGTAAAACCGTGAAATATGATACCAGAGAGTCTGAGGCAGGGTGTACTGTAACGAACGGCAAATGAAATTTGTAAGGCGGAAGTAGGAGGCTTGAGGAAGAAGAGAGAGGGAGGTAAAGTGTGAGGTTAGAATATATGAAAGGAAGGCAAATGACGAACGTTTCAGCCTCCTCTTGTCGTTTCTCACAATCTCGACTTTCTCTCTGCTAGTGTTGTGCAATTCCTTGTCTTATACTGGATGACTAACAAATGCATCCTTCCCTCTTTTCAATCACTCACTCGCTCACCCAGCTGACAGCTCTGAGTCCGTCGATGTCTTGTAACTTGAGTGTCATCGAAAAATCATCAAATAGTCTTTAATAATCTCTATGTTTACAATAATTTATTTACGAAATATTTTCACTATTATATATGTTCACACATAGAAATACATTATATAATTGAAATTGGCCCTTAACGACAAATGAGGGAAATTTTGAAGAAAAAAAGTGAGTGAATTCAAATACCTATAAACAATAATTACAAATTGGAATGAGTTCCAAAGAAATTAAACATTGGTTCAATTCTGGAAATGCGTGCCATTATGCATTACGGGACTATTGTCGTCCCAATTCCTCTAAAAAACGTTAAACTGAATGTATATAAAACTGTTATTCTCCCATTTATATTATATGGATTCGAAACATGGGCTGTTACTTTAAGGGAGGAAAAAAATTACTAGTATTTGAGAATTCTTAGGAAAAGAATTGGATCAAAGAGAGTTGAACGGAAAAGTGAATGGAGAAGGCTACATAACAGTGAGTTACATGATCTTTATAGGAAACCAGATATAATAAGGACAAATAAGTATCGTAGACTGCGGTAGGCAGGACATATGACACGAATGGTGAGTGAAAGAGGGGCATGTTAGGAAAATCAGAGGAAAACCGCCCATTTGGTAAACCAAAAATGAGATGTGAGAATAACATTAACCATGATTTGAGGGAAGTAGATTATAAAGAGGATGACCCAAAGTGATTTGTCGTTAGAGGTTTCTGTCTAAAGCATCTTCCTCAAATCTCGAGTTTCCATATTTCTCTTCACTCCTTCCATCCATCCATCCATCCATCCATCCATCCATCCATCCATCCATCGTTCTCTAGGCCTGCCTCTTCCACTTCTTCCATTAGCTTTCCAATTAAGGATCTTCGTTGGTATTCTCTCTTCTTCCATTATTATGAGGTGTCCATACCATTTCAATTTTCTTCTATTTTTCCTAATATGTTTTTTTTTTCAACTTGCATAATTTCCCTTATTGTGCTGTTTCTGACCATATCCCTTCTTGAAATTCTTGTCGATCGCCTCCAAAAATCCATTTCTACCGCTAACAGCTTGTTGGCTTGTTTTCTACTTACTGTCAAGGTATTATTATTATTATTATTATTATTATTATTATTATTATTATTATTATTATTATTATTATTATTATTATTATTATTATTATTGTTATTGTTATGAAAACAGATATTTTGTAATGTTATTTTGCACTGTGCCACTTTTTAAAATTTCATATATTTATCAACTTACATTATTTTTGCCTTTATACAGTTTCCAAATAATATATTTCTACCGTGTTTAGCTTTTATATCTAATGCTCCATTTAGAATCTCGTTTCTTAATTTTCTAAACATTTGTATGGTTTCATAACATTATAGGAAAGTGAATGTTAAAATTTCCGGTTTAATTAATTCCTTGGTAATTACTGAACAATGCACCTTAATATATTTTTTACGTTATACTTTCTCTCTATGAAACTAATAATCACAATCTATCTTCACGAGGTATTGTGAATGTAATATTTTCGCATTATCTGCTTTTAGAAGGTTTAAAATGTTTATAAAATTGATGGCTATATAAAAGCATGTTTTTTTAGTAATGTAAAAATGAATATTTTATTTAAAAATAGTGTTATGGAAGACCAGAGTTAATTGCTTGAAGTGGTGTATTATTAAACAACAAACAACGTGCATTAAAAATTAAATATAATTTATAGTACGGTTGTAAATATTGTATTATTTTGTAATCGAATTAACAAGGGAAATAATCATAAATGCTCATATATGAATTGTAAAAAAATAAGTATCATTTACGATAAGAAATTTTAATTATCCCATTATCAATAAATCCTATTAGGGGCCTATATTAAGGTATTTTGTAACACTAAAACTTTATTTATTCATTCAAATATTTTTACCTCTGTCTTAATTAATTTTTAAGCTTATTTCTACTATAGGCCTATTTAATTTGAGAGGAAAACCTGCCCTAGCATTGCGACCTGAAATATCTATTTCGCTTGCCCAGCACTATGGAATGAATAGAATGAAAGTCTAATCTACGATGTATTGTTTGTATGGGTCTTCCTCCTTGTCCGACATATGAAGTACTGCTGCGTTCATGACTCATACCGCCGTTTTTGGGTTAAACTCTTGGCTGCAAGGAGAGGTACAACCCTCCCGTTGACCTCTATTCTGCCCACCTGGTCGTTGCTCAGGTATAGAGTACTAGTCGTTGCTCAGGCATAGAGTAATGAGCAATCCCCAAATCGTTATTTTCTACACCTGTTGTACAAACAAAACTATTTTATCTAATAATAAACGAACAAGGGGTGATATAATATTAATGAAGTAGAAATGAAATGATAATTGAAATATTATTTAATAATAAAAATAGTCTATGCCCATGTATCCCCATGTAGGGATAACTGTTATCACTAGTTTAAACAAACTAATTTTGTTAAGCTTATTTCCCTACATATATTAGCATGTAACATGAGATTACTACATTGCTTCATCTCAAAGAGACATCTAGTAAGTAACTAAGCCATAACATGGAATTTGGAAAGGCCGATTAAATTTTGCTCAGATCTTCTGATTTAGGCTGAGGTTCTTTTATGAGTTCAGCCTTGTGATTGCTCATATTCTGTAATTTAGGTTAAGTTTAGGTTTGAGGACTCTCTTGATGATTAGATAATATGTATCACCCATCATATCATCGGGGTAACGTTACTTCTTCTTCGCGGCTTCCGAACTCGACTGAGTTAATATTTCGCAAATGCAGAAAGAATGCCAGAAAGTCGTTAACACAGCCTCATGGCAGTAGGCAAATACAATTAATCTCCATGGAAGTATAGTTCTTCTTTCTTGACTTTTCACTGCTCTACCTTCTCTTCCATATAATAATTGTTCTCTAATACTGTTTTTTACAACTTGCATTTTAGTTTTCTGTGAGATTTCTTTCAAAATGTATTTCATTAAGTTCATAATAACATGAGAATTAGAAAAATAAGTAAATTAAATTCTGCAGAAATGAATTTTTGTGGACGTTTAGGTGGAATTTCTAGAAGAGATAAAATAAGAAAGAATGAAATTAAACAAAAGATGAATATTCAATTTAATTCAATTTTAATTCAAATTTAATTGGATTTCACAAAAAAAAAACAATTGAAATGGTATGGTCATGTAAAGAGTATGGCAGAAGACAGATTCTCAAGAAGAATACTAGAATGTGTGCCAATTGGTGGTAGAAGAAGAAAAGGACAGCCAAAAATAACGTGGATTGGTGGTGTTTTGAGCAGCATGAAGGAAGGAGGCTTGGAGGATGGAGATTGGAATGGCAGAGAATGACAGTAGATTCATTGGACGCAGAAAGATGTTGTAAAACATTGTGAAACCTGCTAAATAAATAAAATTTTATAATAAATATAATTCACTTTTCTGTCTTTGTTAAATTTGTTTCCTGTGTTTTACCATTTTCGTTAATTTTTTTCAGTCTAAGATACATGTTCTCATAATCGTTGTAGGCCTACATGTGGATTCCATATCTAAATGTTATTTCTCTTTTTTTGCAGGTGAGTCCAGTTGGCTTTATCCCCTCCTGTTGTGGTCGGCCCAATGTGCAGTGCGTGTAGGAAGCAATTTACCTGGCGGTAGGAATTTCTCATTAAAAATATTTTACTTTATATAGTAATGTATGTGCAGGGGGGAGGACTTTACGCACACTAAGTGCGGAGATAGAAGGGATAATGGCATTCCACTGTCTACACACATCTAACCTCATTTGTTATACAATAACACCTTGCCCGTACTACACTTTTCATCTCCGTTCATTGGGCTGGAAGGGGATGACAAAATGCTCAAATAGAATAGAATTAGGCTCATTTTGTGCTCTAGCTAACCGGCTAACTAGACTAGAGGTGAGCAAACTGCACTTGGTAATTATGTTTTGAAACACTAAGGCCTGGGGAAATGTTTATATGAACATAAATATCTTTAGCCTATATAACACTGAGCAACAAAAAATATTTTTTTTTTGTCTCAGGAAGAAAAATACGTGATTCTGATAGTATTTTTTCTTCTGAATTCAAATATGATATAGGTTTTTCTCCATCACGCAAGATTTCCGAGAGACAGGTTTTTATTATTTCAAACACTTTAATATTTTCTACATTCGTAACTACACAATATTCGAACATTCGGACTCATCTAGAAAGTAAGAAATGACGATTTTCTGCTATATTTCGCCTGTGGAGCATCCGTCTTGATGGCTCAACAATAATAATCGGCTAGCATATTAGGATTTAATTTGCCATGATATCTCTTTTCATAGCTGAAATCTCCTGATGAAAGGTTTCGCCGTGCTCATCGCTCAATGGACAAATGGACGATAAAACGTTTATTAAAAATAATTATTTAAATCCATTAATTGAATTTGAAATAAAAAAAACTGTGGGAGATGGAGAAATTCCGAATACTTATTTGAAAACACGATAGAAAAAACTGCATTAAGTAAAAATGTTGGTACTAATGAGACAAAAATCATGTTGACCAGTGTAATTATCTCTCTTTCAAGTACTATAAGGATTTCACATCTAGAAAATAGCATTGCTCTTATGGAGCAAATCTTGTTAGTGAACGTGTCGTTTTATGTGAGATTGATATATTAGTTACTTAATTTGAAATAAATAATTTAGATAAATAGTTTCACCGACAACTTTGCCAAGAAAGTGGGTGCCCTATCTATGAAAAAAGTAATATTATGGAACGTATAATTATTATGATCATGCAATTGTTTAATAAATTTAGTGGGATTAACTCAATTACCGGAACAGCTGCTAGCCGAAATGCCACTGAACTATCCCCTTTCAACGAAACTTATTTTGTCATGTCAGCCGTGATCAAAGAAGAGTACGCAACTAATTTATCACGAGTAGTTTACTCAGCGAGAATATTCTGAAGCTATTGGCGTTTCTGTGGTTACAATCTATAAAATTCCAAATTTTAATGTTTTTCTTCAGTAACCACATTAGAATGATCAATATTTAGTTTTTAGAAGCAGTAGTAAAGTTATGTTAATGCTGCACTTGTGCTCTGTTACTCAGTCTGTGGTGTCAAGTGGACAGCATTCCCTTAAGAGCAGGACTATTTTCTAGATATAAAAAACCCTAAAGTCTTATGTTAAAATCTCGAATTTTAAATTGCCCAGGTCTCCCGCGCTAGCTCTTTTGGTAGTGTGCCTGTTTCATGACTAGCTAGTCCATGTTTCGCGCCTTTGCATGGGGAATGTATAGAGTATTTCCCATTTATCTTGTGTATCTGTATTAATTTTGTTTACACTAGTAAATGTGTATTGTTTTCTTTTTGGAAATAATTTTAGAAGCAGGGGCTAACAAAAGTATTGATATTGGTGCATATGATTCGATTCTTTTTAAAGATACAAGTTACGTCCTAACTTTTTCTAATAGTACTGTACAATTTATTCATTTTTCTCTAATTATACTCTTCAATAAGAGTTAAAAATATCCTAACGTCTTTCTGTATTTACAAAAAACGTATTTCCAAAGTGATAATTCTAAAATTAGCAGGAATTAATGTGTCGGCTATCACTGTAAATTGCCAGTAATTATGACACTAAATAACATGTAAAATGAAATTCCACTTTAATCAAAAATATAAGAAGGCAGTACAATTATTCCTGGTTGTCCAATCAAATTTTACCTAGGCCTACATGACCATACAAATAAGAGAAATAAAACCTGACCTTTTAAAAATTTTAAAATCAACTAAAATGTCATGTGGTTTTAATAGCAATCAAATTTTGTCGCATTCTTTTTATAACCAAAATGCAACGTTTAGGGGTGGCGCGATTGTAAATTGAAAAAAAAAATAATACCTTTATTCGATACGACCTACTGTACATCCAGTGTACGACTTGGTTAGTATACACCTTGGAATGAAACCAAGTTACAATGGTAGGATGTGGCTGAAACTGATGTTCTAGTTTGTTTACATGTTGTGATGTACAGTGCACCGCTTGGAGAGCGCGCTAAGTTGATTAGTCAATATCAAGGGAAAAAAAAAACATGCTGATGTGATTCGCCTTACGTTTGTTATTGTTTCGGATATGGCACTTTATTTGTTAATACAGAAAGATTTTTTATACACTTTTAACTCGTCTTAAATAGTGTAATGAAAGTACAATGATTAAATTACTTAGTGTTATTTCAAAAGTTTTGACGTCACTTTTATGTTAAACAAGAATGAAGTTAGTTACTTAGGCCTCCATGGCGCGACAGGCCTAGAAAACTGTAGGCCTACCAGCCGGCTGCTCTCCTCACATCTGCATGTGTTAATCACAGATAATCACGAAAATTCTGTCAGTGTAGGGGTTACATATGGTGAGCGTGTCGGTCCCCAGCCATTATAACTGGTTTTCTCAACCTGGACCTGCTACTTATTGCAGCTACTCTTCACGATGCTGGTGGGCACCTATCCCATAGTAAAGTGATCCCACAACAGGCCCGGAGGCCCTTGGGGTAGTAGGAGGTCAGGGCTCCCACATTTTCTAGACAATCGGCACTTTATGTCAGCCGGGTTGTCAGCCCTGCGTGACGGCCACCTTTACCCCCACAACAAGCGTCTGGTACTCTTTTCCGTTAGAGGCTGAGTCGACCCCAGGGCCATAGTGCCGCCAGAGGGTTTGGGTCAGTTTAAAAATCCTGACCCCAAAGGGACTTGAATCCTCGACCCTCCGGCTTGTAGCTCAGTGCCTTAACCACTACGCTACGGCGTGCCCCCACCTATCCCATACTAACTCAAATTCCTTGAGAAAATATATTCTCTCATGAAGACTCGAACCAGCGCAAGTCCCGAATGGTGTTAAATGAGCCAAATCTCCATACGTATGTTAACCCCTGTGTTTTCTGTTGTAGAATCTGAACTAAAGCACTTGACACTTCAATAATGCTAGTTTGAATATATTATTTATTGCCCGTTATGTTGCTGCTTGTGGTAAAACTCAAGGCTGGAATAATAAAATGTATGCTAATTGTCCATTGTTTTCTACTAATAACCAATAAGTGGAAAATCATATATCTTAGGTTGATTATTATTTGTAGGCCGGACCCGGTAGCTTAACTGCCTTAAAAGTTCCCACTCAACTACATTATTTCAGTTATACTCAACTACAAGGTGAGTGTTTCAATGGCGACAAAATTAATTGTCACTTGATAAAGACATTTCCGTATTTCTTATTCACATGTTACTACATGTTAGTATTTTTTATGTATACAGGGTACTCAAAAATTCCCCTTACAAACTTTTAGGACTTTTAGAGGGGACTGAATTGATAACATTTAGAATTGGAAACCATGTCCGGAAACTTACCGTTTCCATGCTACAGTCGTTTGAAAACAAGCATTGCCTGAACGTAAGTCACGTGTCTCAACAAGTAATAGCCCCGCGATTCATGTAAATCGAAAATTTCCTTATCGAGTATTCCAAGACTTGTGTTTTTTTTTCAAAAAATGTCAAAATTATTCGAAATTTTGAAAACTGCAAAAATTGATTGTGGAGAATGAATCCGGGATTATTAATGCAAGTCATGATTCAGTTTCCACCTTGTTTTTTTGGTTATTAATGAGTTGAATTGTAAAACAAGTGATGTACTGTGTCACGCCTCATATTAAATTACTTCTAAAAGTGGTCGCGTTAAAAACATGTTTTCAAACGGCTGTAGCACAGAAACGGTAAATTTCCGGACATGGTTTCCAATTCTACGCAGTCCCCTCTACAAGTCCTAAGTGGAATCTTAGAGAACCCTGTATCTAATATCTCTTATAGAAAGAGAATAAAAAAGTATTAAGGGAACAAGACTCTCTAGAACTAGAATTTGTCCTTCCTTGCAAACGTACATGTGTACACAAACTCATTTCAAAGAAAGGTATTTTACTTATTATGACGAATTGATAAATTATACAGCTCTACAAAAAAAAATTGTTGCCCTGGATATCTCGGCGAATTTCTGTTTTCAAGTGCACAGTTTACGAATATATTCATGAAAGTGCTGAATGTGCTCTAGTTTTTTTATGATTTTTGCGTATGTTAATCAGTGAGCGGCTTGTTACTATTAAAATGTATGTTTCCAGTCATGATTTGATTTCTCCGCATTTTTTCGCGTATACAAACATCACGTGATCCCCACTCTCACACCCCTCACTCCGCATATCGGCCGTGATCTCAGTTATTTGACAAAATTAAAGTACTCACGACGTGCATCTGGAAATGATAAAACAGTTCGTCAAAGCGTTGGACAAGGATTTTGTATTGGTAGTAGAAAATTTTCTAGGTAACTATAAAGCACCAAATTATAAAGAAATTGTGCAAAACATTTTGATAAGCTTCAAGATTCTGAGAGCAAATATGAGTATAAAGTTATACTTTCTCCACAGTCACCTGGATAGATTTCCGGATAATTTAGGAAATTATAGCGACGAACAGGGAGTGTGCTTTCACTAGGATCTAAAAGTAATGGACGAAAGGTATCAGGGTAGATGGGACCGTCACATGATGGCAGATTACTGCTGATCTTTAAAAATATATTGTCCCCTAAAAAATTATAGAAGAAAATCTCATAAAAGGCGTTTCACTGAAGTATAACATGGGTTTTCGATATTTTTCTTTCTATTTACGCCAGTGCATACCAATTTTTCAAAAAAACAATTTACATTATAAATATATCTGTTATATTTTTTCATATTTTCCCATTTTTGTAGTATAAAATGAAAATAAAGATTAAAAAAAACCAGAGCAAATCCTTCAAAATCATTGATAGTTTCATGAATTGTGAGCATAAATATATCCAAATTAATCTTATATCAAGGGCAACAAAACCATTGTTGACCAGTATTATCGAAGACGTCTCTCTGGTCCCTATCTTCATGTATGTATATAACCCATAAGCCCCACTCACCGGTATTTACTTACGAGTAACATGTTGTCAATACATCGCCTCAATAAGATATCTAATAGACAACTAAGGTAGATGATGAAGGTGAATTAAATTTTTCACAGAATCCTTTTAATTCAGGCTTGCGGTTCTCTTACGAGCTTGAAAATATCTAGTCTACGGACCCATGGTTTATAGTCCCGCCTGGAGCATTGTCCTTTGGACTTTTCAGTCCTTAAAGGTACATCGATTGAATCGGTACTGGAGGCGAGGAACATGATCAGTTTGATCACTATATCACCGCGGCCGACTGTCTTCATATAGATTTAATATTTAACTGTTGCAATTATATATATCACACACACATGCCCTCACGCTCGCACCCCAGTCCTACATATAAATAAATACACGAAAACATATGTACATATATTCGTAGATATATTCTACTGATATTACTACTGATATCAATATTACTTCTATTAAATCCATGCATCCATAGTAATTTTGCCCCAGGGCAGGTCTTTCACTGCAATTTTCATGCTATGTTTTGCAGATTTACTTGGGAATTAGAGGTGTGGTAGCTTCCCGTTGCTTTCCACACCGGTGAAGGATGATAACGATAATGATAAGGGTGATGATGATGGCCGGATGATTTTCGGGGACCGTTGGGCTCTAAGCTTCCTGACATTGTCTTACAGATGAGGAAAAATCCCGAAAAACCCTCACCCAGGAGCCTGCCCCGACCGGGAATTTTATCACTGTAAAACCAAGCTCCTCCTTTTTAACATTCTGAATAGGACATAGCATTATTTTGCAGTTACCACATGTGGCTACCAGATTGTATATATAGTGCACGAATGTAACCTTATCGTGGTTGCTGGATATAATATAAAACATTTATACCTAAAAAAAAAAAAAAGGAACCATTGTTTGCACTTTCTTAAACGTATTTTGTCCCAGGTAATAACGTTCCAGAAAAATGTAATTGATATATTTACATCATAGGACTCAGAAATTAATTAATGTACAGTTTGATGTGTGCATTTAGAAGAAACAAGTCTACAACAGATCAGATTTTCAGTATAAGACAGATTTTAGAAAAGAAATGGGAATATACTTAATGGTACTGTACATCAACTATACGTAGACTTCAAAAAAGCATATGATTCAATTAAGAGGGAAAAGTTATATAGTATCCTGCTGGAGTTCGGAATTCCTAAAAAGTTAGTTAGACTTATACGAATGTGTCTAAATGGCACAAAGAGTAGGGGGGTGCGTGTAGGCAAACAGTTTTCGGACACTTTTGGAATCCAGAATGGGTTGAAGCAAGGAGATGCACTATCTCCTCTACTATTTAATTTTATACTAGAGCATGCCATTAAATCTTTAGAGAATGAGGAAGGCTTACAACTGAATGGTATTAATAAGCTGTTAGTTTATGCTGATGATGTAGTATTGTTGGCCGATAGCGAGGAGATACTAAAGGACAACACGCACACACTATTGAGTAACACTAAGAAATTAGGACTGGAAGTAAATATCAATAAAACTAAATATATGGTCACACGCAGAAATTCATTATATAATGGAAATGGACAGCTAATGACAAATGAGGGAAATTTTGAGGAAGTGGCTGAATTCAAATACCTAGGAACAATAATCACAAATAGGAATGAGATGCACAAAGAAATTAAACATAGGCTCAATTCTGGAAATGCGTGCTATTATGCATTGCAGAGACTCTTGATGTCCCAACTCCTTTCAAAAAACGTTAAACTGAAAATATATAAAACTATTATTCTACCAGTTATATTATATGGATGCGAAACATGGACTCTTACTTTAAGGGAGGAAAGGAGATTACAAGTATTTGAGAATAAAGTACTTAGGAAAATTTTTGGACCAAAGAGAGATGAACAGACAGGTGAATGGAGAAGACTACATAACAATGAACTACATGGTCTTTATAGGAAGCCAGATATAATAAGAACAGTTAAGTCTCGTAGACTGCGATGGGCAGGACATGTGGCACGCATGGGGAATGAAAGACTTGCATGGAAGCTTCTTGTAGGAAAATCAGAGGGAAAACGTCCAGTTGGTAGACCAAGAATGAGGTGGGAGAATAACATTAACTATGATTTGAGGGAAGTAGATTATTCAGGGAATGATTGGAAAGCATTAGCTCAGGATAGGGATGTATGGAGAGCTTATGTCCGTGCGGCCATGAACCTACGGGTTCGATAGTGCCAGTGAGTAAGTAAGTTTGATGTGTTTCATTTTTTCTCCACTAGGGTGCATTCTTACAATATTGCGATCCTTTGGCAATAAGTAATATGATCTGATTGCAGTGACTATTTAACTCATGCCCCAAATGGGAGTCAATGACCAATCACGTTTCAATGATTTCTGTTTTACAACCAATCAGAATCGTGTTTCACCAAATATTTATCAGTGTTATGATTACCATATTAAAGAAAGCTCCTCCTTACAATATTGCGTTCCTTTGGCAATAAATAGTATGATCTGGTTGCAGTGATAAACAAATGAAGCAGTAGAAGCGTACCTATCGTTTCTCATTTTTCAAACATCGCCGTTTACTTTAAATATATAAATATTTTAAAATAACTATAGTTAAATAATGATTTGTGAGTAAACAGCTTAATTTTATTCGTTAAATAGTCCTAACAAATGCCACTCTTGATTTCCAAATTCTCTAGATAAATTCACTCCTCACTTCGTGAGTCGTGAATTTATCGATAATTTGGAAATCACTCGTGGCATTACTTATGATAAACAGGTGAAAATAACGTTTCTCATCTGTTTTGAAACATCGCCGTTTACATTAAATATATAAATATTTTAAAATAACTATATTTTAATAATGATTTGTGAGTAAACAGCTTAATTTTATTCGTTAAATAGTCCTAGCAAACCCCACTCTAGATTTTCAAATTCTCTAGATAATTTGGAAATCACTTGTATTACTTACGATAAAAAATGGACTCTACTGTACTACTACTAATCGCATTCTTTCCTTTCCAAAGTTGCAAGTCTACTTAATTAGGATTCATACATGTCAGTCGTCCTTCTTACCTATCAACTAAGACTTGATCTTCTTATCTAACTTTTTGACTTCCCACTGAAAGGCTTAACTCGTATCTTCTATTTTATAACTAACTCACTGGCCGCGCGGACATAATCTTTCCATACACCCCAATCCTGAGCTGTTATTCCAATCATCCCCTGTAAAATCTACATCCGTCAAAACATGGTTAATATTATTCAGCCATCTTATTCTTGATCTGCTTACTTGGTGCTTTCCCTCTGCTTCTCCTACAAGGAGTTTCTATGCCCCAATTCCATTCCCCATTCGTGCTACATGTCCCTTCCATTGCATTGGACGAGATTTAACTGTTTTTATGGGTGAGGTAAGTTATATACCGGTCACAATTCTACACTTACATTCTTATGCCACTGATGTACTAAACCACTTCAATTTTATCAAAAAAAATAATTGAAGACCGAGAAAAATCCTCTCCATTTGAATGCGGGTTTGACACTAAAACCTCTAAACACGTTTTGTACTGTTTTAAACATTTTGCAACGGTCTTCAAGCTTTCTTTATATTAATATATTTACGCAAAACATGATCGTGGATACATTACTTACTTGCTACTTTTCCATGTTGTTCCAACGTTGCCACCATTTGAAAACAATTTCAAACCATATTCAGTGCTAATGTACGTAATATTAGTTTATCGTTTATTAAATAGTACGCATGTAAATTGTTAGGTTAGGAAATGGGAAGTTGGTTTACGTCCATTTTTTAAGCATTTGGGAATAAATAATATGCATATAAATTGTTTTCTTTGGTTAGGAAATGGCAAGTTAGTTTACGTCCATATTTTTTTTTTTTTTTTTTTTTTGCATTTGGAAATTTATTCCCTAAGTTGGTTACGCCGACTGCAGAGCCTTCTACCGGAATTAACCATTACCGCAACTCGCGCATGCGCACTGCGATTCTGTGGAACTGACAAATAACCGACTTTTTCCGTTTTTATTACATCTGGTTTTCCACAAAGATCAAGCAGATGAGTATCCGCGGTCAAAGCAAAAGTCAAACTGCGCTTCATATTTTTTGCGAGTCGCAAAAAATCTCATTACCTTGATAAAATAGTTATACACTTAAGATTATAAAAAGAAAGTTGATGAGTCCATTTGTCTTTAGAGCATAAACCACGTCAGCCATAAGGACGAGATATCACCGGTTAAATGTTATACTAACTTGAAAAAAATCTGTTTTGATAAAAAAAATAGAGTAGCCTGATAGAGGTCAGTGATGTTTAAAGTGAATCTAAACTTTGAATAAGTCATGTGATATGAAAACTTACAAACCTTGTTTCCAGAAGCTTCACAATGTGTTAATCTTACAATTTGCAACGAATGTTAGGGAGATTCTAAAAACTTTTCACTTTCGAATTTCTTGACTGTGACTGATACTTGGTTCCCCCTGCCCTCTTGACGTCCTGCAATCCAACTTTTTTCTCTTGCACAACCCACTTTTCATCCCTCCCATAGAATTTCCAGTTCAACTCGAACGCATACATACGAACCACGATTCAAGTTTTTCTTCTTCTTCCTCTTCTTCCATTCACGTCAGAGAGCATCTTCAGCGAAAAGAATCCACGTTTTCTGAGTCAACCATAGAACCATGAATTATTCACTGCATAACCCATATCTTTTGTGGTCTTCTTCTGTCTTCATCTCTTTTCTTCCTCATCCACACGTTCATTCTCTCGCTCTCATTCTCTCTATCCTTGCTCCCTTAGTTTTGGTAATACATTTTGCCACAAGACAAATATTTGAAGAGAAGATATCGTACCAATGTGTCTTATGCTTCTCTTTCCTCATTGTGAATGTGTGTGCATAAGGAATGAGGGGTAGGGGGGATTGGAATAAACGACAGGGATACGTTACATTGATTCAAAGTTTCCGACGCCACAAACAAGAAAGACAACTTGAATTCATCAAACTCAAACATATCTTCGTTATATCTTATTCATTTGGCTTTTTATTGGGCCTGTCACATTAATCAGTTTACTAATGATTTTAAAATCTGCAGTCAAAATGTTTCTTTATCGCATGTTATGATATTAGATTATGCTTAAAGCTATTGTCATAGTTTCTGGCTATCTCAAGGATATTTACATTTCTAATTTTCAATATTATTATTTATAGTATTCATGTTTTCTTATATGTAACTTATAAATAGCTGAATGAAATTACCTGCCCCGCCGGGACCCTAATCCTCGACCATGCCGTTTCTAACGTATTTCCTTAACCAACTACAGTACGGCGCGTGCTCCCACCATTTTAAAAAGTAAAGGTATAGTGATCTCATTACATGAATTAGGAGGTCCTTTGGATAGTAGGAAGTTACGGGTATCATCATCTTTCCAAAACAGTGATGTTTAGAAATCTATAAAAATAAGGATAACATTATGGATAAAGGTAAAGGCCCTATTCCAAATAGCGCAGCGCCCACTCTTCTTTAATTAAAAAAAGAGGACTAGTTTTATAATGTCATACAGTTTACGTGTAATTGGCTGTCATGTGACATAGTTTGTTTTTAATTGTATTCTGTTTATTAATTTACCATGTTTGTCTTTAGTCAATATTTAGTCTTGAAAATGACAGCTTCGCTGTTGAAACATGTTGACTCCTTTAATTGTTAATTGGTGAAATGGGTACATTGACTACATGTTTTACGATTTTATCACCAAGAAGATAATTAGTTTATTAAATCTTATTTCCAGGCAATCAGCACGAAATGTCGGCCTTATTGTCAGCATTGCGACATTTAACAACTAAGGTGCTGAATATTAATTTGAGTAATCGTACAAATAAAAGTAAACGGGCCCGGCGTCAGCGTTTCGCATTCCCTCAGAACCGGGTTTATTAGAGGCAGCTATTAAAATTACAATAATAATATCGTTTAATGTCCTGCGCCATAGCCAAGTGGTTAAGGCAAGATGCCTTTTCGCAGAGCAGCGGGACTTGCGCTGGTTCGATTTCCCATGGGGGAAGAAATTTTCTCATGTAATTTCGGTCAGTATGGGACCGGTGTCCACCCAGCATCGTGAGACATGTAGCTACAATAAGTAGTGACTCCAGGTTGAGAAGACCTGTTATAACGTTTGGGTGACCCGAATGCTGACCACATGTCACCCCTACACTGGTTTATGATCGTCTACCTCTGTGATAAACACATGTGGTCGTAAGGCCAGCAGCCGACTGGTTGGCCAAGGGCCTTATAGGCCTGTCGCGCTTGGAAAAGAAATAATGAAAAATATTGCTTAATAACTGTGAAACCCTGATATTGAGCTGATTGCTCATTCGGGGAGGCCCTCCATGTCCTTGTGTATTCCCAAATGTATGTGTGTAATTCGTAGTTTAAAATCTCTCTCCCGACAGGTTGTGCCACTGTAAGGCCTGGGTGGTAGGTCTACATATAAGGTGAGAGTTTGAATGAGATGGAGATCAAGTTTGTTTGCGGCCAGTATCGACAAAGAACCGAGAATTGGTTACGATTACATTAGGACATAGGTTTATTAGCAACATTTTTTGCATTAAATCACTTTGCTTGTAATCGTAAAGACTCTTGAATTGTTTAAAACATTTGTATGAACATCCTTTTCGCAAAAACATTTTGTTTTTTTAACTTTATTTTTACTAGGGGAGAATATTGGTATATCCTGAATATTAGAGCGAATTTCTTTATCACTTTCTTTTGACATTCGATTTGAGTAAGATATTGAAATCTCATTTATATGTATCTAGTTCCTAATAATTTATGCCATTAAGATATCCGTGTAATGAGGAAACATTTTAAAATCAAATTTGACGTTTTGCCTGAAGGAAAAAGCGATATATAGTCTCATCCTTTGTGAAGAGATTTTAACAAAAGAGTGAATTAACGAGACTGCATAGGTGTAATTAGAATAATAAACTATCTAATGCAAGATGCAATTTTGAAGTGACTAGATGAATAGTGTGGGGAAGAATACTTGCATTATAATAGAGTCTTGCGGTTATCTTTTTAATTTCCTGTTTCATGCCTTCTTGTCTATCAAAGCAGACTTGAAGATGCGTGGCTAATGATGTTCTGAATGCCTTAATTGAGCATGAAATGTTGGTTTTCACACGAGACCAGAGCGCTCATTGCACATCAAAATAGTATAGTTTTTTTTAAACGTTTCCAACTAGTACTTTCGACAAGAGTGTTTACCATAACTATGTTATTTTTACAATAATTTATACGAGACTTTGTAAATTAGTTGTGAATAAGCATATAAACGAACATGTGTCGGAATTCAGATATTTAGGTAGTAATATATAACTCATTGTCCGCCGCTGTGGTCTCGAGATAGCGTGCTACCTTGTCACGCAGCAGGCCCGGGTTCGATTCCCGGTCGGGACAGGCTCCTGGGTGAGGTTTCTTTCGGGGTTTTTCCTCACCTGTAAGACAAATGTCAGGTAACCTAGGGCCCAAAGGTCCCCGAAAATCATCCGGCCGTCATTATCATCCTTATCGTTATCATCATCCTTCACCGGTGTGGAAAGCAACAAGTAGCTACCATATCTATAATTCCCTAGTAGCAAAGCATAGCATGAAAATGCCATGACTGCAGCGAAAGACCTGCCCTCGGGCAGAATTACTATGGATGGATGGAACTAACTATGCAAGATTAAAAGACGAATTATGTTAACAAGTTAGTGAATAAAACTAATAATATTGCAGGATGTTTAAGAGACAATATGGCAAAATAACTTTTTGGGAAATGATACAAAGATAAGAATTAATTAGATCAATTATTAGACCAATATTGGCATTTGTACAGAGACCACGCCTGATACGTCGGTGACTAAGCACATTTTGGAAACAAATGAAATGAGAATTCTGTAAAAAAAGTCGCAAATAAAACAACATGAGATACTGTTAGAAGTGAACTGATTTCATATAGATAAAACAACTGATTGGATATTTGGCAGAAAACAAGAATGGAGTGATCGTGTAAGCCGTGTGCTAGACACAAGAATAGTGAAGAATCCTAGGGATGATGAGTTACCTTTGGACAGGGAAACAGGTGGACAAAAAAGTGGAAGGATGAGTTAAGGTACAATGCGATTTATTGAAGAACGGCAAACCGCGTGCATTGGAAGTATAAAGAAGAATATAGTTTTCATTTGGTTTTAAAACTCCACAAATTTTGGAATTTTGTTCATGAAATTGACTAGGATACAAAGAGAAATTTATAGATCAAGTTGTGCCCCTGCATTAATAATTGCGTTTATCCCAAATTAAAATTAAAATTGCAGCATTAAAATCAAATTCATTTTTAAATTTCAATATAAAAATATTTGTATTAATTAATATTTTAGGAAGTAACAATTATGAGATTTTATTTAACAGTCATGAAATTAGTCAGGTTTTAATAATAGTATAATTTGGAGATACATAAATATAAAAATTGAGCAAAAAATTATATAAATCTAAACAACTCATTTAGGGGGGGGGGAGATATAATTTGGAGGTTATTTGTCCAACAATAGGGGAAGGAGGAGTAAAAGAATACCAGTTGTCAAATCAACATACACTAATTGGGAATGATGAAAAATTGTCTTGAAACTAGTCCTGGAAGGGATAGAAATTTGAAGTGAGGTTAAATTCTGATTCTTTCATTGATTGTTTAAAATTTAATTACTTCAATCGTACACAAATTATATAACTTTGTAAACATTATTTTTTCCAGACAAGCACATTCGTATTTAATCTTAAAGTTTAAGGAGGAACAATGAACTAATATTTTTGGAGAATTCTAGTTACAGTTTACGTACCCTTAATATCCATATTTACTAGATTTTCTTCACCTACAGCGAGGAATTAAAATCCTGTAATTAGCTGGAATTATCGGATCGCCGGAATGGAAGATAAGAACTCGAACCTACCACACCACGGCCATATTATTTAAATAAATAAATAAATAAATAAATAAAGCCTGATATGTCCCTTTAGGGCAAAGGCCTCCCTGTACAGGGGTTAAGCTCTATTTGAGAGTGTCACCCGGTGAGCTACTCCGTGGTGAGAAGTTGACTTGGATGTAGCACTTGGTTTGTATACACTGTTTGTTCTGTGATTAGTTAATACACAGTTGGCTCTCCATCGTTCTCCAGCTTTTCCTGCATCTGGCGACTCTGGACCATTGCGCCCCTGCTCGTTCTTTGAAGATGTCAGCCCATCGTCGTCTTGGTCTTCCGCGCTGTCTCTTGCCTGTGTACGGGTCCCCACATGGTTGTTTTTATTGTCCACCTGTCGTCCTGTATTCTTGCGACGTGGCCTCCCCACTTCCATTTTTTCCTGATGGCTTGTTGTGCGGGATCAGTTTGTTGAGGATATCGCTTGAAGTGTTGTATTCGAGATTCTGTCCTTCAGAGTTATGCCTAAGATTTTCCTCTCCATTTTCCTTTGGCATACTTGGAGTGTGTACTTCAGTTTGGCAGTAAGATTCCAAGTTTGGCAGCCATATAACAGTGTTGGAAGAACACAGGTTTGTAGTGTTTCCATTTTGAGTTTCCGGTTGAGTGACTTGTCCAGCAGTATAAATTTCAGTGACCAGAACGCCTTCCAGGCGAGAGCTATTCTTCTGCTTATTTCCTTCTCTACTTTCTGATGGAAGGAGAGTAGTTGTCCTAAGTATATGTACTCGCTTACATATTGAAGATCCATTCCATCGACTTTGATAAGGTTTTCCGGACCATTAGACATAATTTGTGTCTTGCTTTTGTTCATCGAAAGGCCTGCAATTTTGCTAGTTTCTGAGAGCTCTTGTAGCATTGATTGGAGTTGTTTAGGGGATCTGGCGAACAATACCACATCGTCAGCAAATCTTAAGTTGGATAGCCTGCTCCCGTTTATATTTACTCCGTATTTCTTGTTCCAGTTTAGTTTTCGAAATATGTCTTCAAGCACGCATGTAAAAAGTTTAGGAGAAATTGGGTCGCCTTGTCGTACTCCTCTTTTGAGACTGAATGGATGTCCCACAATTTCTGTCTTCACCTTGGCATAGCTTTGGCTGTAGATCTTATCCAGAACGCGGATGTACTTGTGTTCGATTCCTTGGGTGTGTAATGCCTGGAGGACACTTGAATGTTCTACTGAGTCGAATGCCTTGTTGTAGTCGACGAATGCTAGATATAATGTATGGTGGTATTCGACTGTCTTTTCTATTATTTGGTTAATTGCTTGGAGATGGTCTGTTGTACTAAAGCCTGAGCGGAATCCGGCTTGTTCTGTTGGCTGGTTTTCGTCCAGGACTTTTGTTAGTCTTCTTGTTAGCACTTTTGAAAATAGTTTGTATAGATTGGACATCAGGCTTATGGGTCGGTAATTATTCATGTCATCTTTTGTGCCTTTCTTGTGGAGAAGAATGATTGTGCTTGATTTCCATTGCTCGGGTATCTCTTCTGTCTGCAGAATTTTGTTAAAGATGTTTGTGAGTGATGGTAGTATTTGATCTGAAGCCAGTTTTAGCAATTCGTTGTATATTCCATCCTCTCCGGGTGTTTTGCCATTTTTCATTTCATCTATTGCAGTTCTAATTTCGCTGGCCAGTACTGGGGGAAAGGTGTCGGCGTGGTTTTCGAGTTTAGCATCGAATATGCCTATGTGATTTGTTGCCTGGGTTGTTAGGGAGCTTGTATATAGGGATTTATAGAAATCTGTGGCTGACTGGATTATATCTGTTCTTAATGTGTTGCGGCCTCCTGCTTGGTTCTTAATTCCTAGCATCCATTGTTTGTCACCATTTCTTTCCCTCTTTGCTTTCCTTATCGATTTGGAGGTTTCTATTATTTGCCTAGTTATGGTTGTGCGGTACTCTCGCAGATCTTTCCGTATTTCCTTTTTCGTCAGTTTGTCCATTGCGGCATACTCGGTTCCATATTATTTGCACATATGAAAAACATCCATTGATTAAATTTGTATTAATGCAACTTGACAATTCTGTATGACATTATAATTTGAGGATTTAGTGTAGTCCAATATTTTGTTTTGTTAGGAACAAGCTAATACTCGGCGTGCGCTGCTACCGCCTATATTCAACTAAAATAATAATTATGATAATAATAATAAACAATTGAGTTGGTGTTTACTTGATGAAAATGCATATCTATTAATTAAATAAAAATAAAACTTAGTTTTATTTATTTTTTTATTATTGATTTCGTACATCTCAATGATGGATAAATCATATTTGAAGAGAAAAATTATACGCTCAGACCGGGACTTGAACCCGGATGGGATGGGAATTACAATGTGTATAGAGAAAGATTTGCGTTTAGATCGGTACTTGCTCAGGTAGCTCAGTTGGTAGAGCACTTGGTCTAGAGAACCAAGGGTCCCGGGTTCAAGTCCCGGTCTGAGCGTATAATTTTTCTCTTCAAATATTAGTTTTATTTGATTTTCATATTTATTAAGATATAATTCACTGACAGCTGTTTCGGTACACTGTACCTTCTTTAGAGGTGTTAACAAATTATGAATTGTGTTATTATAGTACATATCAACTGATCTAAGCAACAATAGAATAATAATTTATTTAATTTTTTTAAATTTAATAAAGGCGATTCATTCAAATCAAGTTGAGAATTTAACAGTTTATTACTACTTTTAGTCCCGTTGGGGTCAAGATTTTTAAACTGACCCAAACACTCTGGCGGCACTATGGCCTTGGGGTCGACTCAGCCTCTAACGGAAATGAGTACCAGACGCTTGTTCTGGGGATAAAGGCGGCCGTCACGCAGGGCTGACAACCCGGCTGACGTAAAGTGCCGATTGTCTAGAAAAAGTGGGAGCCTTAACTTCCTACTACCCCAAGGGCCTCCAGGCCTGTTGTGGGATCACTTTACTTTTATTACTACTTTTCAATTTACTTATTTCTACAGCCTCCAAAAGGTCCAACTTCTTACCCTTATCACAAACGTGTAAAATTTCAAAATTTGGATCGAAACAATGATTAAATTGGAATAGGTGGTTAGCATATTTTGAATAATCTAAATTTCTGTTATATGCTCTCGTGTGTTCCTTTATCCGAGAGATAAAAGGTATACCAGTTTGTCCTATATAGACACTGCCAAATGTGCCACACTTCAATTTATATACACCTGGTCATTTTTCTTTTTTTTATCTTGGTTTTATTGTATATAATAAAAAACAATAAAACCAAGATAAAAAAGAAAAATTATCAGGTGTATATAAATTGAAGTGTGGCACATGAGACAGTGTCTATATAGGACAAACTGGTAGACCTTTTATTGTATATAATAAAAAACAATAAAACAAAGATAAAAAAGAAAAATTATCAGGTGTATATCAATTAAAGTGTAGCACATGTGACAGTGTCTATATAGGACAAACTGGTAGACCTTTTATCTCTCGGATAAAGGAACACATTTTAACATGTCTGAAGAAGGTACAGTGTACCGAAACAGTTGTCACTGAATTATATCTTAATAAATATGAATATCAAATAAAACTAAGTTTTATTTTTATTTAATTAATATTAATAATAATGTTATTATTATTTATATTTAAATAAGTACAAAAATAGAGTATGGTATAATTTGCGATGAACCAAATATGACTTGCTAGAGTAAATTAATATAAGATTTCAGGTAAACCCTCGCTTCTAATGGTCGGACGTCGATGAGTTTTGGACAATGCCAACCTTGGTATATTCTAATAGCATACACTGGGTTTCGTTGTGAATTATCGAAAATTACGACCGCTAGAGCAAATATTAAATTTTCGTTCCAGGTGAACCTGCACATTATGGTTTCAGAGCATAGCTGATAGTGGCTAAACAATCGCTATAACTGAAGACTTAGGTTGTACAAATTTTCATGAAGATCTGATGAGCGATGTAGAAGTCTATAAATCACAAACAGCCCACCGCTGCGGTCTAGAGGTAGCGTGCTGCCTTGTCACCCAGCGGGCCCGGATTCGATCCCCGGTGGGGACAGTTTCCTGGGTAAGGTTTTTATCGGGGTTTTTCCTCACCTGTAAGACAAATGTCAGAAAACTTTAAGGTGCTAACGGTCCCCGAACATCATATGGTCATCGAAATCATCATCTTCATTCATATTCATCTTAGAGTAAGCTTAAAATTAAGGACTCTCCTGGCGCACCACTAGCATCACCCATCATATAATCGGGGCAACGTTACCCCGCCTACCAGACGCCCCAACTTCAGAAGTGAGTTACAATTTCGTCAATGTCAGGAGAGAACACCAGACATGTCCAAAAGGACAACCTGGGACATTAAAAAAGAATCACAAACATATGCGGGTTGAATTTTCATATATAGGCTAAAGATTTTTTTACAGTACATTAGTTTTTCCTTCAATCCAAAGTAATATATAATTGTGAAAAAAATTAACTCTCAGATTTGTTTGTTATGTTGAACTAGAGATTAATGGTTACGAAGTTCAGTAATTCCAATATTGTTATGGATTTTTGCCTTCCAATTTGGTCACTTAGTTTGATTGCTGGCGAAGTGAGGGACTTCAAATTTCTGCTTTGAATCTGAACGCATATCTTGTGTTTGTACGAAAACAGAAAAAAAGGCAAAATAGACACAATATAAAAACAAAAGAGAAAGGAGTAAAAAAAACCGTGAAAATCTTAGGTGCCAGAATAAAGTTGGGATGTATTACTGAAATGTGGATGAGCAATGAAATGAAGGAGTAGTTTATTGGGGCAAGTCAGGCACTGCATGAAAATAATACATTCAATAAAATCATATAATAAATAGACAACGGGAAGTAATAAATATGACTCACTGCTTGCAGCCCCCTCTTTCCTATACCGTATAAGTAACCATGGCATGTGTACTGCTGTTTATAGTGTAACCACACACGTGTCTCTGCCTCCGAACTCTTCGAACAATTATACGAAATAAAATTCATTGCAACCGAGAAATTTGTCTTAAATAGTGGCAATTTATTCCTGAAGTCGATAGCTCCCTCGTTAAGGAGCTGGTGCCTACCAAACCTGTCTGATGTTTTTCTGATTTGCCTCAGGAGTCAAGAGATGTGCTGGGTTGGAGATTTATAGCTAAGCTTCATATCATCATATTCAACATTTAAGAATTATAGTTAATATGGATTAAATCCATTGTAATTGATGTAAAAATTGCAACAAAATTGAATGACATTAAGTTGTGAAGCTATTATTGAGTTTGTATGAACTATGCTGATGATGTAGTACTATTGGCCGATAGCGAGGAGATACTAAAGGCCAACACGCACACACTACTGAGTAACACTAAGAAATTAGGACTGGAAGTAAATATCAATCAAACTAAATATATGGTCACACATAAAATACATTATATGATGCAAATGGACAGCTAATTACAAATAATGGAAATGGCTGAATTCAAATACCTAGGAACAATAACCACAAACAGGAATGATATGCACAAGGAAATTAAACATTGGCTCAATTCTGGAAATGCGTGTTATTATGCATTACAGAGACTTTTGACTTCCCAACTCCTTTAAAAAAAACGTTAAACTGAAAATATATAAAACTATATTCTACCAGTTATATGGATGCGAAACATAGACTCTTACTTTAAGGGAGGATAGGAGATTACGAGTATTTGAGAATAAAGTTCTTAGGAATATTTTTGGACCAAAGAGAGATGAACAGACAACTGAATGGAGAAGACTGCATAACAGTGAATTACGTGGTCTTTGTAGGAAACCAGATATAATGAGAACAGTTAAGTCTCATAGACTGCGATGGGCAGGACGTGTGGCACGAATAGGAATGAAAGACGTGCATGGAAGCTTCTTGTAGGAAAACCAGAGTGAAAACGACCAGTTGGTAGACCAAGAATGAGGTGGGAGAATAACATTAACTATGATTTGAGGAAAGTAGATTATACAGGGGATGATTGGAAAACATTGGCTCAGGATAGGGATATATGGAGAGCTTATGTCCGTGTGGCCATGAACCTACGAGTTCGATAGTGCCAGTGAGTTAGTTGGTTAATTAGTTAGTTAGTATGAACAACTTATAAACCATGGCACTCACTATAGCATAAAGTTTCCCCGAAGGTTTTCCCAATGCAAATTTCGAGGGCATTTTTACAATCTACAATGGCGTAACAACCCAATGTTGGGCCTTTAGCCTCTCCTTTATTAGGAGTTACGCCTACTAGACCAAGTTAATTTAATTGCGCTTATTTACCTAAAGATGTCATGAATGGTATGCGGTCAACATACCGACGCATTGAGACATTTAGTAGATAACTAATGTATTACTAGGATGAATAAGGTTGGTAAATTTTGCTTAGATGCCTCTTTATTCAGGCTTAGGTTCTTTTACGAGCCTGGAAATATTTAGACTCGGGACCCACGGGTTAAAAGTCTCTCACGGAGGACTTGCTCATTGGAATTTTCTATCCTAAAAAACAGATCGACCCTGGCCAGGTTTGAACCCTGACTCTCGGAACCAGAGCCAAGGAACATAACCACTATTGAATATTGAAATAATATTAAAGTATACATTTTGAGATTTTTTCGCAATCCATTCACGAAATACAATCAAAATGAGACGTTGAAAATAAATACTTTTCAACAAAATGAAAAAAAAAAATCAATAAACGTCTAGAGATGTTTACATCGGGTAGTAAGTTTTGATAACATAATACAATGAAATATAAATCTATCTGAAAAAAAAAAGCTTATTTAGTGGAACCGTATTTTGTAAACGTCCCGCGCCATAACCGAGTGTTTAAGGCAAGATGGCTTGGCGCAGAGCTACAGGACTTGCGCTGGTTCGAGTCCCCATGGGGAAGAAGACCAGCTATAACGGCTGCGGTACCCGACATGCTGACCACATGCCACCCCTACACTGGTATATGATCGTCTACCTCTGTGATTAACAAATGTGGAAGCGAGGCCAGCAGCTGGATGGTAGGCCAAGGGCCTTCTAGGCCTGTCGTGCTTGGAGAGAGAGGAGTATTTTGTAAACAGAATATTTAACAAGAATATGAAAACAAAAATATAACATATTACAAGCAGGAAAGTGATTCTGATAAATGCTGTTACAGCTACTAGTTGGGGGATGATCTCTCAGATGATAATGCTATTGCGAGCCTCACATGCGTACAGATCGATGTTACACTAGGTGCAGCAGGTAAAGGGGGATCTGAAAGGTGGTAAGGGGGGGTGACAATGTGCGTGCGTGCAGTACCAGACTCACCCAGGCACAAACACACATTATTGTATTGTCTACTGCTTTGTGATGATATCAAAAACCCCCCAGCAGCTATGACGTCACACACATGCGGCGAGAGAGAAAAGTTTAAATTAATGTAATCAGATATCGGACACCTTCTCTTTTCATCCTAGATCGTGTATGTCTATAACAGATTGCTTGATGTATGTACAGTAATGCTGTCAAACAATGGACCGCATATCACCTTACGAGATTCATTAATATTTATTGAATTAAAACATTGTATCAGTATAAAATAATAAAATTAGTACCTTCAAGGTGCCATCGCTCTCAACTTGTTTTTTTAACATAATAGAAGATATGTTACTCCAAAATGTTATGCTGTAAAAAAGCAAACCATTAGCATTACATTTACTGATTTTCATACTTTACATCAGGAAACATTATTTAAAATACATTGCATAATGTATAGTTCCTCCAATGGTATTTTCACCTTATCGTGGTGGTGTGGTTTGCGTGCTTAAATGATCCCAAAGCTATGCCGAAAGAGTTGCCCATGTCGGACAGTTCAAAACCGATAACCCCGAAAAAAAAGCACTTTGGTCGTTACATTGACGTTCTATCGCCATAAAAACACAACTCATGCGGATATGAGTTCCACTCGGACTAAATTTTCCAGAGGTAAAATAATTTTTCTTTCGGATCTCCGGTCTGGGAATACTTCAGGGAATCCGCAGCAAAGGCTTAAACATAAGGACTTATTCCTAAGAACATGGGATGTTAAGACATTAAAACAATAGCTCAGGATTGGGATGTATGGAGAACGTAAGTCCGCTTGGTCATGAACCTAGGGGTTTGTTAGTGCCAGTGAGTTAGTATTATGTGTAATAGTGTAGGTAGTCAGATTTATAATTCTAATGTCTATTTTAAGATATGAGAGTTTCGATCATATATATATATGCTTAATAACTTCCCTTGAGATGGTAGATATGTTGTCCTTTGCTGCATAGTCTATTATAGTTTGTTAAGTTAATTGGGTGTTCTCATCTAGTGGACCTAATTTCAATTTCTTGTAAAACGTCTACGGTTTGAAATATGAAGAAGCAGTAGATCCTATATGAAAGGCAAATTTGTTAAATTTTGTAATGTTTTAAATTACCAACACAAGATGGGGCGGGGTCGGTCTAAATTCCTTGGATCAGTCAGTCACTCAGTCATGGTGCCCCCATACGCTTAGCAACATATACAGATTGATGTCAATTTTCAGCGAGATGGCGCTCCGCCCCATTGGTAAAGACATGTCCGCAATACCCTGAACGGATTTTTTCTCTTCCTTTGGATTGATAAAGTAGGACCGATTGCATGGCCCCCGAAGTCCCCTGATCTTATCTTTTAGATTTTTTTTTTTCCTTTGGGGATAATCCACCCCAGTCAGAGATCTTCTGGATCATAGAGAGCGCATAGGCCTTCTGGATAATAGCGTGTCATTGCCATCGTGGCTCCAAACATGTTACAACGTATAAGGGAGATAATTTATCTACCACCTTTATATCGTCATTGTAACTGTTGAGGAACACATAGGGGTGTGATGATTTCGTTGTTCCAAGAGTTTGATTAGTTTGTATTTCAGATGACACATTCTGTTTCGTTATATCTTCAACCATTACATTTTTACAAGCAATTGAAATTATATCCATTCGAAGAGAACACCCTGTATAACGCTTGTTAGAACGAGGTTATCGTAAATGTCCTTTATTAAAATTGTTCTGTATTACGTAATAAATCCCCTACCTACTCTAGCTTAGAAGTGATTGTACTATGTAGCATGTCGTTGACATCATACCTTCATTTCCGTTTAAACTCTTAATTAAATGCATCAATCAAGATAAATATCTATTGAACACGTGCATAATATCATTTTGTATCACGTGCAGTTTTATTTTCGTTCCTTTTTATCTGATTAATTTTCTCACGAAAAAAGTAGGTACTGGTGCCAAAAATTATTTGAAAGTGAAATCTATATATTCGTCACAGAGAGGTAATTTTCTCTCTGGTCAGAAATCACTAGCATAATAAGCATTTTATATTCACGCACATTTTCATTGCTTCTTTGGACTATTACAAAATCTAAAAAAAAAATAATTTTTATCAATTATATACTGCCCTTTTTATTTTTACTCCTTAAAGGTTTAAGATAGTCATTAAGACAAATTTGAACAAAAAAAATATATAAATATTCTTCTTCATACCATCGGGACAGCCGAAATCCCGCCTTCCAGGCACCACAACCTCAGAAATGGGTTACAATTAAGCCAATGCCAGGAGAGAACACCAGAAGTGTAGAAATGACAACCTGGGGCATTGAATAAAAAAAAATAACTTCTTACGTCGAGCATCCAGTATCGGTCAACGCCGATGGCTCAATGTGTCTTCATTGTTTCCGTAGCAAATGACCATAGATATTCTGTGGTTAAGATTTCTTGAGCTATAATTGACTTCCCCGGCAATATTTCAGCATATCTCGGTACCCGGAGAGGCGTTGGGCTTTGGAAGAAGATGTGTTCAAGAGTTTCTTCTGCCTGTGCATATTGGTTTATTTGGCAGATTGAACGTTCGCAGGTATTTTCGACATTTCTGTATATGCACATTGGTGTATTTTAGACATTTTATAAATGGCCATTTATGATTCTGGTCATTTTTAATTTTGGTCAATAATTTTACATTAGGCAGTATTATTTTTAAAATTCATTGCAAAACACCGTTGTGGTTGTTATGTAGAAGTTTAAAAATATCAAAGTATGTACGTAATATTTCAGTTGTCCTCAACTAATTACAATTGATGAATATATAATAGAAAAACAAGTAATTGTTCAACGTAATCTAAAACTTCTATAGATTCTATGCAGAGTGAATTAGCAACTACAGAAAGAAAGAACGTCCTTAAAGAAATTGAAGTTGTAAAATAAGCTAATAATAACCTATTTAACAGAAGACGCCCAACGACCTTAACCCTTTATACAAATTCTTAAACGACAACAGTAACTTGTGACAAATTTGATATCTGGAATCTGTTCTGAAAGTCCTACTAAGTGTTTAAGCCAAGTTCTTAAACTAATATTGTAATTAGGGGAGGACAATGGGGATCTCAGGTACTTATTTTAACATTTGTAACCATTGGACATTAAAACCAAAGATGGCTGCGTCAGAGGCAACGATGTTATTCCGAAACCACACCGGTCAACTATTAATAATATTTGAAAAATGAACATGTGGGCCTTCGCAATGAACACTTTTTTTTTCCAATATTAGCTTGATTCTGAAAAAAAAAAACTTAATTTTGAACATTGTAATTACAATCGGGTATTATGATATTCTGTTATATATGTTATCGATAAAAATTACTCCCAGTTTTATATTAAACTAATTATTTTGGTGAGGCTAACAGTCTACAGGGTGATTCTTTAAGAACATGTAACAATTAATACATTGAAAAATTTGAGACAGGGAACCTAGGATCCAAGAAGCCAGCTTAAGAAGTTATGGGAATAAACTTGTATTTCACATTACTATGCACTTTTTATTTATAATTGTTTATCTGTTAACTCCCAAGTACATTGACACAAGTAACGTACCATTTTGTATCTTATGAGTTATAACAGTTACTCAAAATGACGGCTACCAATCTCAATGCAGGCATTACATCGGCGTTCAAGATTCTGCCACGCCCTGGCAAATATCCCTGGTGTGTGTCGAATCACATCACAATAAACTACAGTCCTGTCAACTAATTTAATGTCCGTTTCCACTGGAAATAATCAAAGGGAGTCAGGCCATATCTGCACCATTACTTCCTAGTCATCAGGCTCCTGTTTGCAAGAACTAACGGATGTAGTACATGTAAATAAACAACACTTGTACGAAAAAAAAGTTAGTTGTAAATCAGCTGGGAAACAGTAATGCTAGACAATGTGACTGAAATTTTTACTTCTATATTTCCTTAGGCTGACATCTCGGACCCTATATTCCCTACCTCAAGTTGTTCAGAGGAGTATCCCCTGTGTCGTGTTTATTTTTTGCACGCTCTTACAGAATCACTCTGTATGTAGAGGTGTCCTGGAGGAAAATGAGCATTATGCGGTCATGTGCCAGTCTACAGAAGGGCACAATTGCAAAATGGGCATGGAATCAAACTCTGAAGAGAATAGAATTCAATTGAATTACAATATAATAGGCTAAAACTCAATGTATTCTGTTACAAAGACACGATCAATATAAATAGGGACAGGTTCATTCTAATTGGTATACAGTACACTGTAGTACATACAACATAATCAAAGCAATTTTGTCCCTGAAATTCTAGGGCAGACCGAGAGAGAGAAGCACTAATGCACAGGTAAAACAGAGAGGTCGCTTGATGAGCAATGTGGGCATAGATAGGGTAACACAAATGCATGTTAACTAGTCAAGGCACATAGTCAACAAGTTAGTGGACAAAGCCCAATATAACGTTAATTTGACTACCGTAGTGTAAAGCTGGTTTACTTTGGGACACAAGGTGATTGGGCTTATTATCTTCTCTTCTCTTCCCTGATTGGTGACCTCATCTTTTGTTATTACCTTGGTAACATATTACCTGTTCTCTCTTGAGAATTACGTTTCGAACTAGTGACTATATAGTGACAATCTAACCACAAAATGAGAGCATATGTGAATTATTTTATTAGTTGCAGAACAATTGTTAAAGTTAGAATGAAAAGTGACCAAGTACAAAAAGCAACGTTTTGAGAAAACTGATACAAGAATGAAATACTTTTTTTACGTATGACTATAGGCCTCAGTGTTTATGCTCTAGTCGATAGATAAGGGCATAATTTTTCAATGAATACGTAGAAGTTTTCCTTTTTCGCATCATAATTAACAACTAGCTCACCGAACTATCGAACGCATAGGTTCATTGCCGCGCTAACATAAGCTCTCCATACATCCCTATCATGAACTAAAGTTTTCCAATAATCCCCTGTATAATCTAATTTCATCATATCGTGGTTAATGTTATACTCCCAATTCAACCTTAGTCTACCAACTCGGCGATTTCCCTTTGGTTTTCCTGCATTAATGTTCCAAGCCCCTCTTTCATTGCCCATTCGTGTCACATGTCATGCCCATCGCAGTATGTGAGACATGACTGTTCTTATTATAACTGTTTTTCTATAAAGATCATGTTGCTCACTGTTGTTTAGTCTTCTCCATTCGCTTTGTCTGTTCATCTCTCTTTGGGCCAACAATTTCCTAAAAACTCTATTCTCAAATACTCGTAGTAATCTTTTCTCCTCCCTTAAAGTAAAAGTTCATGTTTCGCATCCATAACTGGGAGGATAACAGTTTTATATATTTTTCAGTTTAACGTGTTTTGAGAAAAGTTGGGACAAGAGTCCTGCATTTTCAGAATTTAGCCAATTTTTTTGTGCGCCTCACTCCTATTTGTAATTATTGTTTCTAGGTATTCGAATTCAGTCACTTCTTCAAAATTTTCCTCATTTGTCATTAATTGTCCACTTTATGTATTGTATTTCAAACATGTGGCAACATATTTAGTTTTATTGATGTTTACTTCCAGTCCCAATTTCATAGCGTTACGTACTATATTTATTTTATTGTATACTATGTTGACTTTTTACCTTTATTTTAAATTAATAAAATTGTGTAAATAAAAATCAGGTATACTAATATAATAACTTCAAGATCTCCATTCAGAATGGATGGTTGGAGCTTTGATTGACGATTGCGAAACTCAGAAAATTATTCTGAATAAGGAGGAATAAGCAAGGATAAATTAATATATTTTAACTGAAATATTATACTGAGCATGCATGATTAAATTTAACTTGAAATTAATTCAACAATTTTCGTGACACGTTAATTACAGGCCAAGCGCGACATTAAATTGTCTTCCTTAGGCAAAAAAGTTGCCAAAATTAGGTATGTGAGGTATGCATAGCTGTTTTCTGTGTATTGAAATATTTCTATCTATATTAACGTGTCTTGAACGGGTTTTAAGGGTGCGGAACTCCTATCTAAAGCTGACGGCCTGAAATTACTGCTTCGGGATTGTATGTAAATGTAGAATATTCTTAATATTGCTTGTTAAAATGAGTCGCCACACGCTAAATATTTTAGTTTTTATGTTTGCAAAAGTTACTAGTGGTAAAAAGTTTGAGAATTATAGCCTAAAGGTCGCGCACTCGAACTAGCGCGTCCGTGACGTCACAGTTTTACTTTTGGGAAACAGTAGGTGAATTGTTACTAAGTACTTAAAAATATCGACTCACTTGTTAATACTGAAGAGGCATTTAAAATGTGAATTTTCATTTACGTGTGTTTCTAAATTAAGCGAAACTTATAACTGACCGCAAAATTATCGCAAACACAGGACAGGAACTATCACAACACTGATACAAACAACACAGATAGCGTTTTCTTTCAGATCTATACTAGGGGCTGGAATGTAAAGTGTCAGATAGTCTTTAGGCTATAAGACGACAAATAGGTAATTGTCTCCATCCTCTAGATAAGAGTTCATTTAATAACATAAATATATCAAATTCGACAAGGTGTGAAATAGAAAACTGTATATCTTTATATGAACAATATTGTTGCAAGTACTACTTACGGATTGACTGTTTAGTATAATATAGATAAATTAATTCTTACTTGCTCAATTTTAGATATTTTAATTGATGCCCCTTTTTGAAGTTAATTTGAATTTAGACAACTTTCTTACCGTTAATTTAATAAAAATAGTAAATAAAAACTAGAGAAAAATATTAAATGGAGAAAGAATTACATAAGATCATAACATAGAATAAATATTATAAGTAAATATGTAAACAAATTAAATTAAAATGAATCAAATCAATATTATTAAAGAAACGAAAAATCAGAAAATGTCAGTTAATCCGCTGAAACATCAATTACATTAAAACTAACTCATGTTTTTCCTACAAGGAGTTTCTATGTCCCTCTTCCATTTTCCATTTGGGCCACATGTCCTGCTCATCGCAGTCTACGAGACTTAATTTGTTCTTATTATATCTGGATTCCCATAAAGATCACGTAGCTCACTGTTGGGTATTTTTCTCTATTCGCCTGTCTCTTTGGTCCAAACATTTTCCTAAAAACTTTATTCTCATATTGTTGTAATCTTTTCTCCTCCCTTAAAGTAAGAGTGTATGTTTCACATCCATATAATACAACTCGGACAATAACAGTTTTATATACACCGTATCCCATTCAAACATCCCACATTTTAATTAAACATAACTCTCAAAGTATGCGGAATTATGGAATGCGGTTGGTATTAAAAGAAAGAGAAACTCATAGAATTTTTGTTTTCATTGTTGCACTTAATTTATGTGTCGCATGTTGGACAATAATGATGTAAAACAAAATGGCGACTCTTCAGCAACGAGCACAAACTGTTTTCTGGTATGCAGAGACGAAGTCAATAATTACAGTGCAAAGAAATTACTGGAGAGAATATGGAGGAAATGCACCTGATGGAAAGACCATTAAGGCATGGCATGAAAAGTTTCTGGCGACTGGAAGCGTTAAAAAAGAATCAGGAGGTGCTCGTACACGTGTTTCAGAATACAGACTTGATATTTTTCGTGCTACTAATGGTGCACATATAGAGGTGTTTTAGTGTGTGGCAATGAAAATTCTTTGAGTTTCTACTTCGTTTAATACCTGCCTCATTTCATAGTTCCGCATACTTTGTTTAGTTATGATTAATTAAAATGTGGGAGGTTTGAATGGGACACCCTATATCTTCAATTTAACGTTTGCATAATAGCATTCATAATTTCATAGCATAATAACATACCTTTAATTTCTGTTCACATCTCATTCCTGTTTGTAGTTATTGTTCTTATGTATTTGAAATCAGCAACTTCTTCAGCATTTCCTTAATTTGTCATTACTATCCATATCCATTATATAACATATTTCTATCTATTACCATATATTTAGTTTTATTGATGTTCACTCCAGCCCAAATTCTTTAGTGTTACTCAATAGAGTGTGCGTTTTGGCATTTAGTATCTCCTCGCTATCGCCTAATAATACTATAAGACAAAAACTTAAAATATGTACCTTGTGGCAGGTACCGTCGTCCTCAACCATGTTAAAATATATTTAAAATATTATCTGGAGGCCTTTCGGAAGTTAACTTCCATCATCAGCAGGATGAGCTTCTGCTACTAGTTGTTGTTTATGGCGATGTAGACTCCAAGTGTCTACATCGCCATAAATAACAACTAGTAGCAGAAGCTCATTCTGCTGATGATGGAAGTTAACTTCCAAGTGTCTCTACACTTGGAGTCTACATCGCCATAAACAACAACTACTAAGACACTTGGAGTCTACTTCGCCATAAACAACAACTAGTAGCAGAAGCTCATCCTGCTGATGATGGAAGTTAATTTTGAAAGGCCTCCAGATAATATTTTAACATAGTTGAGGACGACGGCACCTGCTAAAAAGGAACATATTTTAAGTTTTTATCTTATGACTATTCACCTCAACGGAATTTGATTTGAATTTTATTAGTATTAATAATACTACATCACAACTAAAATTCTAATTTATTTTAAAGGAAGTTAATGTCCAGAAGTTCCCATACTCTTATGATAAGGAGTTCCAGAGTCTAGCAGTAGATATGGATGTTTTTTGTATAGAAATTACAATAATGGGAGATTCTGTGTTGTAGGATGTGAAGTAGGAAATCTAAATGTTTGAAATAAAAATAACATAATTTACTGTTGCATTAACATAACTAAAAACCTGTTCATGGAAACTAACTTGATAATTCCTGTATTGCCTTGGTAAGGGAACTCTGTTCTCTCTGTTATATCTTAATTGGAATTGTGTCATTAAATTATTGGAAACGTGACAATTTGGAAACGCACAGTAGTGTCAGCGGTAATCTGTATTCAGGTATTCAGTTTCTGAGGATGATCCAGTTCTAATTTGAGTTTGTCATTTGAATAGTTTGAAAAGCGAGAATTGAAAATCAATCAATGGAGCTGTTAGAACAAGCGTACCGTGAAAACAAAATGGTAACAACTACACAATTTCATAGATAGCTTGTCGACTCAGACCAAACTCTCTGCATTCATTTTAACCTCAAAAACCTCCGATATAAATTAACCCGAAACTCGTGTGATTGGTAAACGCTGTAAATCCTTGTGCATACCTCTTGGAAATGTTGGATGGGGGAGATTTAGATGCGAGTAAATGTGTACAAATTGACAAGTGAAGCATTTTACTCGGTGATCGCTTGGGTTTTAGTTTAAAGCGTTGTTTTGGCTGAAGTGCATAGGGAATACCTCGAGTTAATGCTAACAGTACATGCATATGAATGAGATTCAAGAGTGACGCCATGTCACCCGGCTAATAAAACTACAGGTACTTCAGATTGCTTTCATACGTACATTTCTAAACTAGTTCAACTGTTTATGTATACATCAACCTTTCGCATTACCTGCCATAGTTTACAAATTTTAATCATCTCTCTCATCCTATTCACACATGTTTTAATTACGCCATTTGATTCAATGTGTAATTTAATATAGAAATTATTACTATTTTATTTATTTTTCCTTTTTTTACTTCTTTCTTATTTTGGCACGACGTAGTTGGTTAAGGCAATACGTTGTAAGCCGTAAGGTCGGGGGTTCGAGTCCCGCTGGGGTCTTGAATTTTAAACTAGCCTAAACTTTGTGGGGTGTCGTAGCCCAATGGTCGATTCTACATCTAACGTAAATGAGTACCAAGCGTTTCTTCAAGGACAAATGCGGCCTTCACGCAGGGCTCATAACCCAACTGAGATATTGTACCAAATTGTCTAGAACAGATATCCCCAACATTTTTGCCTCGTAGACCATGTGCCTTTTTTTTTTTACATTTTGGGAAGAACCCCTAACTTTCTAATATTGATTTTTTTACAAATTCATGAGCATTCAACAGTTTTTGACAGCTGACTCAGTGCTATTCACTTTGATATGGACTACTTGCAGGTGAAAGTCGACCCCCAGATCTAGAAAGATGGGAGTCTAAGATCTGCAATGGGATGATTTTGCCTATTTACTTTTTTAGGTATTTATGGTAGCTTTAACGTCTAAGATCTTACCACGTATTGAATTTTTTGGTTATATCCAAGAGGTTCTGTTTACATGTGTTCTTATGGACGTTTCTCTCTTTATTTTTTTCTTACCATAGCCACGAGTGAGTTTTGTTCTCATTTTCCGCGTCTTGTCCTGTATTGTGCACATGTTAAATCAATTTTCTTGATTTACCATTAACTCGCAACGCGATAATCTATCACGATTTGAATTTACAAACCTTTGTGACAACAAATGACGCCTACAATTTTTCAAATAGTTGCCCTTAGTTATATATTTGGTTTTCAGATTTCTATCACATTTTCCTACGTCATTGCCTGCGCAAAGGAACTTCTGGAGCAGGTCTATTTAACTCGGAGCACAAGTTACATATTCAACAGGCTCCATTCACTTTTTCGTTTGAGAAGGTCAGGGAGCCATTCTGACTCTCTGAACCATTTTGTTATTTCTAGCAGAGTCACTACAAGAAGAATATTACGTTGAAATGATTGGCCTGGTATCCATCGTTAAGTATGAGCGTGCATTTTAAGTATTTACGGCTTCTTGACTATTCAAATCAACTTACTGCTATTTATTATATGTACACAGCACTTCCCTATTATTTTATGTATGTAATTACACGCCGTAGCGTAGTGGTTAAGGCACTGAGCTACAAGCCGGAGGGTCGAGGGTTCAAGTCCCGTTGGGGTCAGGATTTTTAAACTGACCCAAACCCTCTGACGGCACTATGGCTCTGGGGTCGACTCAGCCTCTAACGGAAATGAGTACCAGACGCTTGCTCTGGGGGTAAAGGCGGCCGTCACGCAGGGCTGACAACCCGGCTGACATAAAGTGCCGATTGTCTAGAAAAAGTGGGAGCCCTAACCTCCTACTACCCCAAGGGCCTTCCGGGCCTGTTGTGGGGTCACTTTACTAATTAATTTCTGTTAATGTCTAGTTTGTTTGTGAAATTATATTTATTATTATTATTATTATTATACTTACTTACTTACTTACTCACTGGCACTATCGAACCCGTAGGTTCATGGCCGCACGGACATAAGCTCTCCATACATCCCTATCCTGAGCTAATGCTTTCCAATCATTCCCTGTATAATCTACTTCCCTCAAATCATAGTTAATGTTGTTCTCCCACCTCATTCTTGGTCTGCCAACTGGGCGTTTTCCTTCTGGCTTTCCTACAAGAAGTTTCCATGCACGTCTTTCATTCCCCATACGCGCAACATGTCCTGCCCATCGCAGTCTACGGGACTTAACTGTTCTTATTATATCTGGCTTCCTATAAAGACCATGTAGTTCATTGTTATGAAGTCTTCTCCATTCACCTGTCTGTTCATCTCTCTTTGGTCCAAAAATTTTCCTAAGAACTTTATTCTCAAATACTCGTAATCTGCTTTCCTCCCTTAAAGTAAGAGTCCATGTTTCGCACCCATATAATATAACTGGTAGAATAATAGTTTTATATATTTTCAGCTTAACGTTTTTTGAAAGGAGTTGGGACATCAAAAGTCTCTGCAATGCATAATAGCATGCATTTCCAGAATTGAGCCAATGTTTAATTTCTTTGTGCATATTTATTATTATTAATATGATTATAATATTATTATTATAAATATGTAGTTGTTTTTAGAACGAATAGTTAATGTGCCCTTTGAACATTGGACTAGCTAAGATAATGTTTCCGAGTTATTAGATCCCTTATCCATGATTTTACTCAGGTTCAACCTATATTATGTTTTCCTCATGTTCTCATTAATGGTTAACATAAATATTTATTTGTATTCCTCTGCTTTTATAGGCAACATTATTTTTCTATGTTAAGCAGTGCAATCTTGATCATTTTTAACGATCCCTGGCAGGAACCGCGCCGACAGTTTCCGAATCCATCATCGGTAAGATTGCAACAGAAATAGTACACAAGATTGAAGATTTGGCTAGTAGAATAAAATGGAACTAGCTGCAAGTAACATTTTTCAAAAACTAATAGCCTAACAATACGGGAACCCAGTATATTTAGGTTGGCAGCGGAATAACAAGTAGGAGTAATGAACCTCAAATTAGCTAACGCTGGAAACGCAGCAAAATTGGTCTCGTTAACTGTTACCTAGACAACACATGCGGGCTGCCAAGTGCCTTCATCGCCCATCCCCTGCTATCTTAACAATGGAAACTCTCTTTAAAACCCGATCTTTGTCATATCTCAGCTTGAAAATTTACAAAAGACACAACATAGTATAAATATCTTCCTTGGTGCTATGTTGCATTATAAACTTGCTGTATCATTAATATTAATATCTAGTCAAAAGACGAAATATTTTAATGCGTTTCTGGATGGTACGATATGCTTAAAAGGTCCTTCGCCTACCAGCCAGTTGCTGACTTCTTATCCACTTGTGTCAATCTTAGAAGTGGACGACCATGCAGCCAGTGTAAGGGTGACATGTCAACAAATTGGATATCCAGTCTATTCAACACTACTAACACATTCACAAGAAATTTCAGTGTGTTTTTAAGTTTTGTATATTATGCAATCGAGAGACTCGTAGATTAGAGAGAGAGGGGAGAGAGAGAGAGAGAGAGAGAGAGAGAGGAGGAGGGAGAGAGAGAGGAGAGAGAGGAGAGAGAGAGAGAGAGAGGAGAGATGAGAGAGAGACAGACAGGAAGACAGGCCAGGATGGAGATACAGGAGCGATAATGTGTTGTCTTATGCTAGCGTTTGTGTTAGGTTGTGTGCATATATATATATATATATAGATATATATATATAGTATACAAGCGTTAATGCTATAAAGTAAATATTCTCTTTAATAATTTGCCTTAACTGTTATGTTTAGCCGCTTAGATGGCCAGTTGAAAGAAATTTCCCGCGACCTCTTGTGTAGAATGGAGAATACTACATGTATAAGAAAAATTGTATGTTTGTCTTGGAATTCTTGGTCTAGTTCAGCTTGGTATAGAGCGCTAAAGGTACAGACTTTAGAGACTCGCCAGGTTCAAATCCCGACTACAAAGCATTCATTTATCTTTTCATATCAGATATATATATAGATATAATTATGCATATAATTAAATGTGTAACATTGCAGCAATGCAAGGCTAATATCAGGTATGATAAGAAAAATAAATGCCTGGACGGGTTCGAATACCGATCAGCGCATTTATGGTTCTTGATACACATCCGACCATATTCAGATATAGATAGATATATATATATATATATATATATATATATATATATATATATATTGTATAATTTCATTATAGAGTCTTTCCTGGCTTTATTCATTTCAACATTATAATATATATATATATATATATATATTATATATATATTACGAGTGAGTTGAAATTAATAAAGCCAGGAAAGACTGTATAATAAAATTATACAAGACAATGGCAGTTCCTATCATTACTTATGGATCCGAAACATCGACAGTGACAACACAACAATCTGCCAGAATACAAGGTGCTGAAATGAAATTCCTCAGACCAATAGCAGGATATCAAAGAACAGACAAAAAACATAACACAGAAATAAGACAACTAAAAGTAGAGGAATTAAACACAATAGTGAAATGTAGAACAAACTGGAAAGAACACTTAACAAGGATGACTTAGAACAGAATACCAAAAGCAGCATACAACTATTCACCACGAGGAAGAAGAAGTTTGGGAAGACCAAAGAAAAGATGGAAACAGTAGCAATTTGGAGCCGAAACAAGCTAGTAAATAAGCCTAAACCGTGACGAAGAAGAAGTAGAAGTTAAAATTAATTTACTTAAGCAAGCTATTCTCATGCAATATAAATACATCAAATAATAATCATCATAAGCTTGTTTCGGTTTAGGTTTAGGTAGTTTGAACCTGTTCCTTTGAGATCTCGAGAAGTGGTTTTTCTGTTTCTTTATCTCGAATTCCTTTGGGTTGATACTGCAATGTTAATTTAGGAAAGTGTGTTAGGTCCTTCCTTTGAACATGTTTATAAACAATTGCTTTGAGAAATCTTAATTTCAACTATGTTCTTAATTTTTTTTTATTTATGTATTTTATTAACCATAATTCAGAGCATTTTAACATTCGATGCTGAAGTATGGCAAATTCCTACCAGGGAAATGAAAAGAATTTTACTTACTTTTTTTTTTACTTTTGAGGGCCTCTCCACTTTTCAGCGGTCACCCTGTATTCCCATTCGCCATTCTTGCCGATCACGCCATTCATCCTCCTCCAGACCTCGGTCGTTCATCAATCTATGGATCTCTCCTCTCCAAGTTATTCTTGGCCTGCCCCGTTTCCTTCTACCAGAAGGTGACCATTCCAAAAGAGTTTTGGGCCACCTATCATCCTCCATTCTCCTGACATGGCCATACCACTGAAGAGCTCGTCTTTCCGCCACTGTCTCCTCCATATCCATCATCTGCCTCACTTCTTCATTTCTTCTTCTTTCCAACCTGGACACCCTGGCACTGCGTCTTATTCCATCCATCTCCACTGCCAAGATCTTAGTTTTTTGTCCCTCTACCAAAGTCCATCCCTCAGCACCATAAGTCATTATGCTTTCCACAACAGACTTCAAAATCCTCTTCTTCGTGTGGTTTGACATGGTCCTACTCCACAGTACTCCATTCAACATTTTTATGGCTCTTCGTGCTTGTACTAACCTGCTATCTACTTCAGCTTTACAACTCCCTGATCCTTCAATAAGTGATCCCAATAATTAATTTTTTTAACAGCTCTAATAATTCCTTGGGATAGGGATATATCTCGTCCACTTCCCCCTACTACAAGATATTCAGTTTTTCCATGTTTACTCTTAATCCTCCTATTTCAAAAGCATTTAGAAGTTTTCTCATATGTGTTTCACATCCTCACGACTCTGAGCTATCAACACTTGATCGTCTGCAAATAATAAGGAATGTATTGTGCCACCTTGGAATGGTACTCTCATGCCTCCACAATATCGATTCCACTGCTGGATGTATATTTTGAACAGAATTTTAAGTACAGAAATAAATGTTTTAAGAAGATCAGCTGGAAAATCTAGAATACGAAATAAAGAAATAAGGGAAATTATGGGTGTACAAGATGAGCCCGACATCATAGACATTATAGAAAAGAAAAGATCACAGTAGTATGGCCATGTCAGAAGAATCCCAGTGGAAAGGAGGAACAGGGGAAGACCGAAGAAAACTTGGATAGAAGGGGTACAAGCAGCTATGAATATCAGAGGATTGGAGGAAGATCAATGGATAGACAGAGAGGAATGGCGTTTGGTTTCCGGAAGACGGCGGTAACTGCCATTATATCGGATGATGATGATGATGTATTTTATTTTTGCGTGTCCATTTTTGTGAAACCAAGGAGTGAATGTAAAATTCTCATTTGTGTCGATTGTAATTTTGATTTGATTTTATATAAATGTGATATTTATTTACCCATATTTCCTTATGTTATTTATATCATCGAATGTCTGATTTTTGTTCCGTCGTCCATCTGAGAATGTGTCCTTGCTTTTTTTTCTGTAAAAAAATCCTTAATTTTTTTTTTAATTTGCAGTTGTTTTTGTATAGTAGGGTTGCTGGTTTTTTATCTCTAAATAAGAGCTTTTGAGCAAAATTTAATTGGTCTTTCCAATTAAAATAATACCTAAGTTGCTTATTACGGATTTCTTCGAAGCAATGACCTATCCGCTTTTCATTAAATTAACTTCGTTTTCTAACTCCCGCAAAGGAGCATACTTGCCCTCCGTTGGGATATGTGGGTATTACTGTTGAACATGTACAATACTAAATGTTTATGTATATATATATATATATATATATATATATATATATATATATATGTGTGTGTGTGTGTGTGTGTGTGTATGGATCATAAGTTAATTAATGTGTTTGACATTGTCCAATTCCTAATAGCCAATCTTGTCGGTCCATCCAATCTCCTGGTTGTATATGTTTCTCCTTAATGAATAAATATATTCCCTGACTCCAGGAGGTTTTAGGTCTTCCTCTGCTTCGTCCATCTCTCAGGTTTCCATTCCAAAACACGTTTTGGTAGCCGATCCTCTTCCATTCGCTGTAAATGTCCGTACCATCTTAATTGCCGAGATTTAATATAATCTAAAATAGTGTCTTCAATCTTCATTTTATCTCTTTTAACTGAGTTTCTAATGTTTTCTCTTCTTGAAATTTTTGCTCCCCTTCGTATAGAATCAATTTCCGTTGCCGAAAGATACTTATTTGTTTTTGTTGTTGATGACCACAGTTCTGCTGCATACGCAATGATGCCTTTAACAATTGTATGATATGTATTAATTTTATTTTTATTACTTATATTTTTATCCCACAATATTCCATTGAGGCAAGCAATTACAAATTTCCTCTGATTATTTCTATTTCTTATTTCCTCTCCATAACTTCCATTTTTATTTATTTTAATTCCTAAATATGTGATCTCACTACAAGATTTTATTGTTTCTCCAGTCTCCAAAATTTAATTTTGTTCTGGTTCACAAATTATGTTATATATATATATATGACATAAGAAAAATAAATGCTCGGACGGGGCTTGAACCCGGACCTCTTGATTTATATCCCAGTGCGCTACCAATTACGCTTCCGAGCAAATCTAGTACAAACATTCATTTTTTCTTTTTATATATATATATATATATATATATATATGATAGCAAAGACCAAAATGGAACCAATATTTTGAAAAAAGTTTCCTTTATGCAAGTTATAACCAGATTCAAAAATTATTGGCGGAAGTAAAACCAAGAAGAAAGCAGTTGGTGAAAAAGCCTCTTCTTTTCGCCAATTGGCAATGTTTTGATTTTCTCATTATTATTACATCTAGTAATAGATACAGATATAAATCCAGAGGTCCGGGTTCAAGTCCCGTCCGAGCATTTATTTTTTTATCATGTCATATTAAGCTTTCATTGCTCATTGTCAAACATTTAATTATAACATACACATACACACACACACACACACACACATATATATATATATATATATATATATATAGGTCATTGTAGATTTTAATATAAAATAAACGAAAATATCCTTTTACTACAATAAATTGCAATAATATTTGTTGTAGTCTGTTTACTTTAATTTCATTGTGCTCGTAGAATTGTTTATACGTTTAAAGTGTGATTCTCGGAAGCATATCAATTACATCGTCCTCCATATTACGTTCACCTAAAACAAATGTTTTCTTTAGATTCCAGTTATTCTGATGAATTTGTGCACTCTATCTAATTCGCAATTTATCAGTTTTCTATCAGCAATCCACAATACCATTAACCTTAAAGCAAAATACAATATTTATGCGACATATAAACGATACAGTTTGATTTAATAATAAAAAATTCTCTCTCACTTAATGTGTTAGCACTTTTACCTCGTTGAGTTACTTTTATTTCTATATTTTTAGCTTAGCATGTAGTATACTCACTAATAAACATAAAAAGCAGATTGAACAATAGAGGTATACAAAAGGAGGAAATACTGATAAAATATTTAGTCTTGTGAATCAATTGATGCGTCAAATAACTTTATTATCCTCCTGCATATAAGATACCTTTCGAGTTTCATTTTTTTTCTCACTTCAGGAATAACTCCAACCCGCTGTGATCGGTGGTATCATATTCGATTCATTTAGAGCTACAAGCTCTTTCCCTACTGCACTCTTTGGAATGCAGTGTCAACTAAAGGGCAAAAACTTTTTTTTTTTTGCAAATGCCCCAGGCTGCCTTTCGACATTCCTGGTGTTCCCTCCTGGCATGGCGTACTTGTAACCCACTTCTGAGGTTGGGGCTCCTGGAAGGCGGGGTTACGTTGCCCCGATGATATGATGGGTGATGATGATAGTGATGCGCCAGGAGAGTCCCTAATCCTAAGCTTAATCTAAGATGAGTATGAATGATGATGATTGCGATGGCAGTTTGTGCCTTAAAGTTTTCCTGTCATTTGTCCTACAGATGAGGAAAAAAAACACGATAAAAACCTCACCCAGAAAAACTGCTCCGACCGGGGACCGAACCCGGGCCCGCTGCGTGGAAAGGCAGCACGCTACCTCGAGAGCACAGCTGTCGACAAAAACTTGTTTCAGACAAATGGTGTCATATGATACCTTGTATAAAAACCCCCCTTAAATTCCTCCCCTTAAAAAAATATATTTTTTTTGTTTGTGAAAAAAATATTTTAACCCCTATGAAACCATTAAACGTGAAACTAAAATTATTTACAAAATCTCAATTCGGAAAACTCCCCAAAATAACTCAATGTTTTGAACCCCCGTTTTTTATTTGGTTCCCTAGAAACCGATTAAGTGCAAAAATGAGTAGACCTATATATTTCGTTAAACTTTTGTTCAGGGAAAACTGGGTTAAAAATCGCATTACTTTGATTTGTAAATTCGTCGTCATATGTAAATAGCAGTCCCGCACCGTATCCGAATGGTTAAGACAAGATGCCTTAGCGCAGAACTACGGGACTTGCCCTGGATCGCGTCTCCATGGGCGAAGAAATTTTCTAATGAAATTTCAACCAGTATCGTGAGGTATTCGGGTAATTACAGTAAATAGCGGCTCCAAGTTGGGAAAAACCAGCTGTAACATGCTGATCACATGTCATCCATGCACTGATTGGATGATCGTTTACCTCTGTGATTATTACTTGTGGATGTGAGGCTAGCAGACGTTTGGTAGACCAAGGTCCTTCTAGGTCTGTCATGGCTTGGAATTATGTAAATAGCTACTGTTATGAAGTTGACAAACGTTGAGGAAACATGGAATGAGAAAATCTATGTAATTTGTCACGAATATTCTTATTGAATACTAAATTACAGGATGTTAAATACCTGCCTACAAACTTTCATAAGTTTTTCATACTATTATTGAATAAGTAAATATAAGGAACCCATGTTCCCCTGTAACTTACGTATGTATCACAACCTTTGGAATTTGATAATATGGATTGTGATGAAAGCCGGAATTCTCAGAACAGCAACATGTCTAAAATATTTTGCGAGGAAAGCGTTTAATGATGTAGTTCATCCTCGAGTATTTGAAGAATCAATAAATGATATACCTGGTAGTTGGCGGTATGTCATTTGTTCTGCTTATAGGCCTACTCAAGGATGGATTACGACACGCATCTCTTTCCACGCAACGCAACCGAGATCCGTAAACACAATGCAGTTCTGAGAATTGTGGCATAGGATACGACAGATTATAAATAAATATAATCAACTACTCGTCAATTGAAATATATTATATAAAATCATAAATTGCAATACAATGGATTAAAAAATTACACGGTTGATAAAACGAATCAAGTATGTAACCTGAATTTGTTAAATACTATACTGCGCATTCCCCAATATTGTATGTACTCTTTCTTGGTTTACTCCATAAACCGGTAATGTTTCCTATAAGATAGACATTGATTTAATTGATCTAATATTTTTACAAGTTGCGGAGGCGTGGGAACAGGTCGAATTTCTTTAATTTCGCTTCACACCAGTGTACACAAAAATTCCAAATCTTCTTTATTTCCTTCACAATTGTTTACTATACAAATACATACGATTTTATGTTATGATATTCTTTCATTAACGTAGTTTATCTTATAGTTTACTTGTTCGCAGTCGGAGCTGTTCTGTCATGCAACACTTTCTTCCCTTGAAGATCGCAACGCATTCATCGCCTTTCGAATTACGACTGACTGGCTGGCTGGCTGACTGGCTAACTGGCTGACTGACTGGCTGACTGACTGACTGGCTGGCTGGCTGGCTGGCTGGCTGACTGACTGGCTGGCTGACTGACTGGCTGGCTGGCTGACTGGCTGGCTGGCTGGCTGGCTGGCTGGCTGGCTGGCTGGCTGGCTGGCTGGCTGGCTGACTGACTGACTGACTGACTGACTGACTGACTGACTGACTGACTGACTGACTGGCTGACTCAGCGTAATAGGGCCGCTGTAGCGGTTCCTGGTAATATAGGGTATTATTGTTATACCCATGGTCATAATTTGTTACGTGATTGTTGACTATGAACCGTTCGACCGAAGCAGGATCAGGGGAGGAAAATCCTCGGGGAGATTTGGGGTCCAATTCGGAGGATGTATCTGATGAGCATCGGCTCAAAAGTGCGTCGTCGGGACGTATTTTTGTGCTCCTATGGAAATTCGCCCTCGAAGGCTGGGTTGAATTGAGAATTTTGTAAGTACCGGTTGGCAATGAGATTCGAGGAGAAAGCGCCCAAGGAACCAACAAGGTTCAGATTAAGCTGATTGAATAAGAATTTCCCCTGACTACGTCCAGCTTTATATAAGAGGTGAAAATGTCTAGACATTTCCAGAGACAGTTGACAGCAAACCACCGGTCGTCAGTTAAGCAGTCGCTAAAGCTATATATTTTTTTTTCAAATGGGATGCATTAGGAAAGCTCCGAGTCAGGAGACACATAGTTAACCGAAAGATTGCTATAGAGCATTTCTTGATTTTTTAGGCATTGCTGAATTTTCTTCCAATAAGCTTTTCCATATATATATATATATATATATATATATATATATTCTCTCGCATGGAATTTGGTTGGTTTGTTTCAATTCCCCTATAAATATTTAATATTATGGTGTCCTTAAACAGTCCACCACTGTGGTCTCGCAGCGGGCGGGTTCGATTCCCAGTCTAGACAGGCTCCTGGATGGAATTTTTCCTCACCTGTAAGACAAATGTCAGGAAGCTTAGGGCCCAACGGTCCCCGAAAATCATCCGGCCATCATTCACCGGTGTGGAAAGCAACGGGAAGCTACCACACCTATAATTCCCAAGTAAAGCTGCAAAGCATGACACGAAAATGTCATGATTGCTGTGAAAGACCTGCTCTCGGGCAGAATATGTAGAATAGAATGTCCTTAAAATCCATCGTTCGCCGGGTTTGTACCGGCGAACTTCGGATCCAGAGGCAAGCTTAATAATTACCAGTCATGTCAGGACTGACAATATCTGTTCAAATTGGTAGAAAAAAGTATATACATATTTAAAAATTCAGAATAAATTATAAAAAAAAACAAAGCCTAGATCGTAATTGGTACAATGTTCGATAAGATGGTACGTTAGCCCAACATAAGACTCTTCTCAATGTCACACCACCCCATTAATAGATTGACTAGGTTAATTTAATATCTTAATGATTCAAAAGCATTGACATGCCTCTAATAAATCTTCCTCTATTGCAATTGCTATTAAATTCATTTATGTATTTGAAAGAGAGGCAGTGAGGTAACAAAGCAAGTCAAACATCCCTGAATGTCATGTATAGTATGTTTTTTATAATCCTTTGTTTCTCTTCTGGTAGTTAACGGAACTAAAACCAGAGTCATGATGCATATATGTAGGTAAGTCTTTTGTGTATGGTCCATTAGGTCTAACCGATTGGAATCGATGGGTTCCTGGGTCATGGCGCGTCGGGATTGTTGCAGAGAGAGAAAGAGAGGGTGATGGGTTGGTAGGGGGAGGGAGGTTTAATAAACCTGCAGCTAGAAGGGAGAAAGAGAATAGAGTCGCGAAAATCGTTCATTTCCACTTTCACCTGCCTATACTTTGAAGCTGATTGCATCCACACAGGATATGAGAGTCTTTCGACCTTTGTTTAATCTTTCTCTCTCGCGCTCTCTCTATCTAGTATTGAACATTTGATTCGGCTTCATGAAGTGACACTCGAAAGATACAAATAAACATATCAGTAGGGCGTATTCTTTTTTTTTTTTTTAAAAAGTATTCGTAGCTTTTACAATATTAAAAAAAAAGTCATACTTTTACTTTCCTACAGGGCATTGAATTTAGGTTTCTGTGTTACAGTCATGTCAATTTTTATATGTTAAGGCAAAAGTCTGGATTTGAGTTTACCGTTAAAATATAACCTCAAGGAACGCATTTATATAAACCAAGTTTCCTTTTGAATTCATAGAGTTAGAATAAAAAATTATAAAACATTATTCCATTAACCTATCTAATTCCGAAGGAATGAAAATATTGAAGTTCATGAGGCCCCGGGTTAGATTCCCGGTCAAACCATGGGAATTTTTCCTTAAAGGGAATTATTTCTGTTGTTGTGGTTACCCTTGGTCTGGAATTTAGGTTAAGATTAGGTCAAGAACTCTCCATGTGTTTCATTGTCATTTATCACCAGTCACATCATCGGGTTAACGTAAGTTCGCCTTCCAGGTGCCCCAACCTAAGAAAATGGGTTACAAATCCGTCAGTGCCAGGGGAGATAGCCAGAAATGTCATAAAATACAATCTGGTGCCATTAGAGAAAAAAAATCCGTTCAAGCTTTAATTGTTTGCTCCTCTAAATGTTAAAATATATGAAGTCCAATCGAATAGATTATATGTATTGTGAGTGTTCTTTTGCAAGTTCATAGATTCATTTTTTATGAAATGGTAACACTGTAAGGGAATTTAAACTCAGAATTTGCCTTGACTACTCAGGAAACCCGGTAAAACTTTAGGTTAGCCGGGAATGGAGTTTGAATTAACGTCTGAGCCAACTATTATATTTTTAAACATTTTGGCACTAAAATCTACAATATTAACACAGATTCAGATACTGGTCAAATTCTCCTTACAAAAAAAATGCAATTGCTTGGTTAGAGATTGAACATCAGACCATTTACTCCGAAACCAGTAATTCTCTCCTAAATATACCGTAATTAGACGGAGATTATACAAACAAAAAACCATAGCTTGCACTCTATTTGGATAACACATTTTCTTTGGATAAAGCAGACCATCTCACTGGCGCTATTGAACCTGATGGTTTATGGCTGCGCGGACATAAGCCCTCCATATATCCCATCCTGAGTTAATTGTTTTCCAATCATCCCCTGTATAATGTACCTCCCTCAATTCATGCTTAATATTATTTACCCATATCATTCTTGGTCTACCTTCTGGAACTTTACCTCGGTTTTCCAATAAATATTTTCCATTTCCCATAAAGTTTCCATACCCTACATTCAGTCCCCAATTCGTGCCACGTGTTTTGCTCATCGCACTATACGAGTCTTACATCTGTTTTCACAAAAAGACGAAGTATCTCACTTTCGTAAGTCATATCCATTCACCTGTCTCGTCATCTCTCTTTGGTCCAAAAATTTTCCTAGGAACTTCAT